>JAMWET010007070.1:0-534439 GCA_024036415.1 Prochilodus magdalenae | reverse complement strand
TGACAATGTGACTAGGGACTTTTTATAGGTAGGATGAAAATGCAAAGGTCTATTGCGGTGGCAGGAAGAATAATGGTAATGCCCCTAATTGTGTGGCCTCCAAGAAAAACCCTTATCTCTCCAAAATAGCACCTTAAACATAAGTGCGGCAAAAACGCGTTTCTTTCATTTTTGCGCCATTTCATTAATGACATTTCTAACACACCGTAAAGATTCAGAACATTAACATACAATGAAGAAATGTACTCCTTCCCTTTTTATATGGATGCACAACAATGTTTGAGGAAAAGTAAGTAACGTGACAGTTTTTTATTATTTATGTTCGAATTTTTTGGACACCACAGATAATTATATTTTTATAAATATTCTAAAATGCTCTTCAGTTTTTCAGTCATTATTCAGTCAGTATTCTCCAGTAATGCCTTGTATGTTGTTTTTATTATAGGGTAAGAATAAAAAACAGTATTTACTGTGCCTTCAAGTATACAAAATACTGTTTCGTTGGAATTATTAATATTTATGAATATAAGCCTCAGTATGAGTGCGAATGACACCCATTTATTGTTTAAACAGAGCTAAATGTATATACTGTCTGTACATATTACACAGGTAAAACATTTAAAGCAAGCTTCTTTTATTGTCTATGGTGTGAGCTAGTTTTGTTTGTCCTATGGGTGCTCACTGTATCTTGCTGCCACTCTAGTGTTTAGAGAGTGGAGGCAGGAGGAGTCGAGGAGCGCATTAGAACGCACCTCTCTGAGAGTTGGACGAGTACAGGAGGGCAGCACTGTCTCGGCGCTGCTCTTTGGAGCAGCAGATTCTACACACGTCTCTAATTCAATATTCTTCATATGACAGCCACCAGACACAAAAACAACCGCAACGCTGCAGAAGAGAAGGAATCGGGAAAGAAGGCAAAGTGCAGCAAAGCCTTCCTCAAAAAACACAAGGTCCTAGCACCTATCTATAGAAAAGCACCGCTTTAACAAAATATATGATATGAATAAAATGACAAAAAGTAATAAAAAATAGACAAATAGTAAAGGAAACATACAGATGTATCCACGGTGTGGCATGTACTGTATAAGTATGTAGCGTATCTATTATATAAAATAAATAATGATTACCTAGTACTATTTTTTATATCGATTCCATAAATGATAGACTTAACCTAGCTTAACAATAATGGATATTAAACCCCTGCAAAACAACAGTACATACAAGCTGATGCTAGACCAGATGCATGACCTTTAAACTATCAACACCTTTTATAACAAACCAAAATCGCACGAAACAAAAAATCATGCAATGTACACCCAAAATAGGGCACAACCTAGGCCACATCGGCAATATATAACTTACAGGACCCACAAAATGGCTAAACACAATTGGCACAAGAAAGCAGATTGTAGAACTGCAAGTAACAATATGGTGCAGTTGCACAGTTCACAAAAGCACTGTTTATTAAGGGACTCAACCAATCATCAGGTCAAACCGATATAAGAGCACCAAACATAATCTAGCAAGAACTGACCCACCAAAAGATACAAAACCAAGGTGCCACTGTAATTATATAAAAGCCTTATTATTTATTATTTCCAGAATATAAAGACCTATGTGACAACTAAGTTTACTACGTTCAGAAAATATACCTGCCAATCTTTGAATTTAGAAATTAGAAGATTATCCACCAAGATCATGTGTGGACCGTTCAAAGCCTTTAAAAACCTATGATGAGCTGAATGCATTTTAGCTAATTGACCGGACCATGAGGCACACCAAAAATAAGGACATAATGAAGCAAGTATATGGAAAGACATTTGGAGGAGAGATATTTACCTACCTAATGAAAAAATCAAAAGAGCCATTATTACCTTAAGTAATAAGTATGGTGCATGGTGAATGGTTTTATTTATTATTTTATGGCAAGATATTAATAACATAAACGCACAATACTGAAGTAATTTAACGATAAGGGTAAACGTTCTAGTATATGTGAGATTAATACATAACATCAAACAAATGTGGATGCCAATGATTTTTTTTTATTAATTTTTTTTGTACAAATTATTCAAATACAAAAAAGCAAAATTAGTAACAATTGATGTCCAAATATAATTCACCCACTGTGGAGAACATTTTTATAAATTTTTTTAACAAGGCAAACAACTCAACACAAAGCCTTAAAACAAATGTTAAAAGAAAATGGCCAATGTAGTACACATAGCAAGTAAATGAGCTGGAAGGTTACATTATATTGATTTTCACCACAATAAAATCTCAGTAATTACTCCCTACCGGCAAAACAGCAATGGCCACCTCCATGGACATAACCTTGAGTTGACATTAAAAAGCAACATTTCCTCAGTATTATTTCACACATTTCAACCCCAACTCAAACCCACGGGTTCAATCACACCTGTGATCCAAGAAAGCAAGTTCTTACTATCTTTGATCCAGAGGAAGATTTCAACATTGTTGAGATAATCTCTAACCAAACTCGTACTTATGGGGCGTCGTTCATGGACACCAATATGAAACTGTTGCATATGAACCTAGACAAAAACTGATGCATATCATAAAAAAAACAGATAATATTTACCCCTAAAAAGGGAACATTAATCTTTAAAAATCATCATTTTTATAAAATTTCCAGGCTATTTGTGTCACCAACAATACAAGAAAAAACAATAAAAGCTATGTCTGAGATTATTATTAGATTTAGTATATATTATTATTATATTAATAACAACACAACGACCATATTTGAAGTAAGTATTCATTAATTATAATGCCTGCAGTTTGCACAAGAACACAAAGTAAATTAAAGATTCAGACAGCTTTCAGACGCCGTACATGGCCCAAAATCAACATCAATACAGATATCCGGAACGAAATTAAGTACCAATCTGTCAAGAATACATCAAAGTTTGTGGATGACTCAGTAATCAGGCTGACTAAGTGATCATCACGAGCCGACAAAACCTAATTTAATTTATCAGAGCTGCATTTGCCTTGTAGGTTTCAGTAAAAAAATTGTACACTTTGGAACTTACACAAATAAGTAACAAATGGTGTAAATAAATGTAAATCCTCCATGATATTAATCCTGGATGCAAGTGATGACACGGCACCTAAAACTTGTGCGAGAGCATTAAGGATTGAATGGGAATGACGACACCAAGATGGACAAACAAGCACCATACCAAGACTAATACCGAAGGCATAAAGAAGCGTACGAGAGGAACAACTCTAACAGCAGCATTAAACCTGCAGATAACCTGAGCCAATGAAAAGAGAGCGCCTATAGAAATGCTCACTATTACAAACTCAAACAACACTAGTGAAGGTATACATGGACTACCCCTTTGCTTCATGCTTAATTCTTAACAAACCTAGCAAAGTCTAACAAAACATGAACCAATAAAAAAATAAAAAAACACCATGACCCAGTGACTGCCACTGTTTATTGACAAACAATCTAATGTCTAGAATCAAATGATGAATAATTTAACAAAATGGTGGATCTATATGTATGCTGACCAGAAGCTTAAGTTATGCTGTATGGTGTAGAAAGGTGAAACAGGGTACGGAGGGGGGCGGATGACGGTGTAAGCTGGGGTGCTAATCAGCCAGATAGTGAGAGCTGATTGACAGAGAACTGAAATCCTGCTGATTAAGAGTGAAAGAGAAAGTAATTTTAGAAGAGGGGCTGAGGAAGAAGGAATATACACACTCTCAACTTTCTCCAGTAACACATCCAAACCCAGCTTTCCAACCCCCATAGCGGACACCAGTTGTGCGGGTATGTAGAATAAGTAGAGTTTATAAGCATATTCAACACTTCGGCAAACCAGCCCAGGTAGCAAGAGAGAACAAACAAAAACTGGATACATATGCTCAGGATACTGGGATATGGAAATGACCTCTATAAACATTTACCAAGATGTCCACTTAAGGTTCATTTTTTTTTTTTAATGGTAGGGTTTTATTCCTTTTTTTTTAAATTCATTTATTTTTTTATTTTCGGACTGCCAGGCCACTTTTATTATTCATTTTTGTGGATTTAAAACACATCATTCCCGATTTTTTTAATTTTTTATAAATTTATTCATTATCCTCACCTTTATTATTTAATTTTATTTTATTTTCATTGCCAACACAGGCCGAAATATAATTTATTTTTTCCACTTCTCCATCTCCACTTCCACAAACAATGGATTTTGAACACATATGATTGCATTAAACTAAACTACTAAAAGTTGATAATAGGGTGGCTTTGGAAGGGACGGTTTTTTTATTTTTGCTCGCTCATAGGAATATTATCCAAATGTTCTTTTGCATAAAGAGGTATATTTTATCTCCAAATGAATTCAGAGCAGACAAGCCTCCAATTTAGTACACAGGAGCAGTGACTTTTTGTTATTGCATCATGCAGTGATTTAAACTTGCAGGGTATGATTACTTTTAATGATTACTGTTCAAGTGTTCTGTTTTCTGTTCATTGTTGGGACTTATTTTATTTCTAAGATGTATAAATCTTCAATATTTCATCTTGGATCATTAATAGAATTAATATGCTTATTTTGTTTACTATATTTATTTTAGATTTCCAAAGCAGCATAACATAGTCTTGGTCTCGGTTTTGCATTCTCATTCTGTGCTAATCTCATTTGACTGTGGAAGTCATTGAACACCCCTCAGATATACGCTACTTAAAACTCCTGAAGCTTTCATTTCTCCTTCACCAAACGTTATTACACATAATAGCTGCTAGTAGAATGCCTGTGACATTATTTTATGATAGTTTAATGAAAAGTTTTTGGCCTTACACATACTTTTTTAAAATGCACTTATTGAGGAGAGGTACATGCAGAGCGCAGAAAGACAAATTAGTACCCAAAGAAAACGCTGTGTCTCAAATGAACCACTATTTCACCATTTACATTACGTGTAAACACTCAATGTGTGTTATAGTGATTGTTACGCTGGTTCCCAACAGTGCCACTGTGAAGAAATCTGATTTTATAAGATACATTTCTCATGAAAACTCCAGAATCACTTTGTTTACATCACATCTACTGAATAATGTGAAGATATTTCAAAATATGCAGACCTCCCTTTTAATGAACCTGATAAATGGTTATATTTTTATACTGAATATGATATTTTATATATTAACACTTTATGCATCCAAGACAGTAAAGAACTGTAAAGAAATGTGACCTGCTATTTTAAAAATGTTTGCCGTGTGGTATAGCGCACTTATTAGTAACGTAATCAGTCTTGTAATAAACGGGGGAAAGGGTGAGAAATAGGGAACCCTTATTATGCATTGTATATTCGCCTTTCCAGACAGCACTATGTCATGTAAACATTTACCTGCAAATGACTAGAGTCAAAGATCAGGGACCAGCAACTCTCGCTAACTGAAGAGCAGCTTGATAGTTAGCCAAAGAGAGACAGCTGCAGTCAGAGACGTAATTTGTATGCAGACAGCATAGACCTGTGAAAATCTTGTCAGACTTTGAAGATGCTTCTGAAATGGCATTTCATTGTAGCTATTGCTGATGATGAAATTCAAACTGAATAGTCATTATAGCAATCTCATTCACTAATCATGATACAATATCTTTAATAAAATCAACTCTGATAAGCTGAGGGGTTTACACATAGATACTGCATAGTTTACATGAGTGCATACTAAACCTTACCTAATAATACCGCAGCAGGTGAGCAGCTGATACATTAATCCCTGAAGAAGGATTAAAAAGCCATAACCCATCAAACGTCACACTCTTGTGTTAATTATTGATATTCATCAATGACATTTATTGCTTACTTTGACTTTATTTATTTTATCTTTTATTTGTTTTGGCTTCATTTCATTGCATATATAAAACGGTATATTGTATGGTGACTTATTTACCTGCTCCTTTTCCGCAGGTGCCACAGGATCCAGCCCAGCTGAGAAAGAACATCTACTTTTGCCGTGGCTGCACTAACTATCTGCCCTCCACTGAGTTCGCTCTGACGGCGAGCACGCGGGTGGTGGGGCTTTGCCGTGGCTGCTCCGAGCTGGACAATGAGGCTCGGCGCAGAGAGGATTTCTCTCATTATAAATCTATCCTCAAACGCCTGCGCAAAGCAGAGGCAGAGTACAGCCCAGACGCCAAGATTACTTACCTCCTACAGGTAGCAAAGAGACCTTCCATACAAAGATCATGAATGAAGCTTCTTTACCTGAACGGTCTCATAGCACAGCATTGTAGTTAAAAAGGCTGTATCGTTCGAAGCTCTGCAGTTCAGCAGATTATGTTTGGTAAGGTAGCTGTAAGGAGTTTTGTCACTGCCATTTTTGTGGCTCTATGTACCAAAAACAGGTGTAGTTCATTTCTAGATGAACATTTCCAACTGCTCTTTATCTGCTATGCTGCAATCAGTTGGTTGTGGTAAACAGATGATGGTAAACCAGATGTTGCATTAATTTTCAAGCAGTCAGAAAGGGAAAAAAACAGTAACCCAACTCTGTCAACCCAACTTTCATTCAGCAGAAGGCTGAAATGGATGTTGATATTCTGGGAATCTTGGATGCCAAACGTCATGTTGTTAAATCCCTAACAAACCCAGTGTTATACAACAGCAAAAGAAGAATATAGAGCGTCCATTTGCCTTTCTCCACCTTAAATAATCATCAACACTGTTAAAGCTCTGTTAAAAAATCATCCATTTTTACTGGGAACCTTGCCAGCATTTGCATGACTTCAATATGCTGTCAGCCACATACTGCTATTAGGTAAGGAATGGCATTCTTTAAAACGCACACATGTGAACCCAGAAGTGCATTTGAACAGACTGCCTTTGGTACTGTTCCTTTAAGACTGACATATTTAAATTAGCTATGTTCTCATTGGTTGTTTTGTTTTTGTGCCTCATTCCAAAAGCAGTTCAAACTAAAGTACATCTCATAGTGTGGGCTAAAAATCTTAAATAAGCAGATATATGAAAATGGCCATCTGAGATCACAAAAACAATGAATTTAAAACAGGATTTTCTCAATGTCCATTTACAGTCTGCTGTTTGTCCTGTTTTCATTAATTAACTTTTTTTTTTCATGAATGTGTTGCAATATGTGAACATGTGTGAATTTGTAAGGGCAACTCCGGTGATTTGTTTATGCCTGTATGTGGCATAAATGTGTTTCCACTAGGAGCAGGACCTGCGGTATCTCCTGGATGTGGTATGGGGTGCACAATCTGCTCTGAGTGCCTGGAGTGACCTGCATGATCTGGTGCTGGTGCGCTGGGATAGGCAGTGGGAGTGGAGCCCCTGGAACTGCATCCTGCTTACCAAGGACGAGGCAGCTGCACACCACAAAGTTGAAAATGTAGAGAAGGTATATATAAAACCGCGACACATTTAAACCCCTAAACCCATGGAGATCTGTTCTTCGTCTTCCACCAGAAAATCCACCAGGAATGAAACAGGGACACTATGTTTCAGTTTACTGACCTAATAATCAGGACTAATAAGGCGGATCCTTTCAGTGTAGCACAGCTACTGTTTCTTTTTTACTATTCCACACTTCTTTGCTCTGTATAATGAATCTTGATTTTGTACTGATTTGCACAGAACTGTGTAAACCGTTTATTTTATATCATTTATTTTTGAAATTGAAAGAAACTTACAAGGTAAAGTTTAAATTCCAGCACCATATCAAGAGGACTATCACAAACTATTGATATGTAACCACCCTCTGTATAATTAACGCCTGATCTGTCTTAGCTCCAAATAACTAAATATCAGGCACTGGATATGCGGAAATCAGTAAGCTCACTGTCTTACTAATTAATTAGGCAAAGCAAAGGGTGCCTGATTTTATGATCTTCTTAAACATGTTTGTTTTATTTAGCCAGTTGAGAGTTGAGAAAACAAAAATGCTGAAGTTTGAGAGCGCTTTGTCAATTTAAATGTTTTTGTTGTTTTTCTAAAGGTAAATATGTTACAAAAATAACACATTTCAGCAAAACTGATTACACAACTGCTGTTTCTCTACTGAATGTGACATATTATGTAACATATTATGCAGTTTTGTAGTTAAGAGGGTAAAGAATTTAAGTTTAAGTCCATATATGATCAACAATAGCAAAAGCGTCGAGGCATTGCCGAGTTTCGTTATTGATTTTTCTCCCTTCTTATGAAAACAAGGGGAGGTATTCAGTGTTTGTTCTAAACTTGAAATAGATGCCACATTAGTGTTCCTAAATAGAAGATATTGTTGTGCTTGGTATCAGACCTGTATCAGAACTCAGACTGTAAATCATATATAGCTGTCATTCTTTTTATAACAGTGTATTAAATTTGTAATGTGTATATACAGTACCAGTCAAAAGTTTAGACACACCCTACTACAAGGATGTTTTTAAATGATCTTGATCAACAGGTTTACATTAACAGGTTTACAGGCTAACACTTAACACCTCCAACTGAGATGTCTGAAACAATAAATATCCTGATACATACTAGAGGTGACAATATGACAAAAATATAATAACACACCAGGATTCTATGTGGTATATAATCTTGATGTCTCACTATATTATATTTTTGTCATATTGTCACCTCTAGTATGTATTTTTTTTCATTTGCAGAATTTAAAACCTTTAGTTACTCTTTTGCTTTTGGGAATATTCATGAAGGACAGACCAATAGAACTGGTCCAAAATTGCTTAGAAACATATCTTGTTATATCAGCCTCCACTGCAAGTTAAGAAATCTGTTGAGAAAAGCATTAAGCTAAAAATAAGGAGCCTTCTATGAGTAAATGTCTCGTCTTTGGCTGGAACTGTGATAGTTAGACAAAAAAAAATCACGTACTTGATTAATGTACATTTCTCACTAGAGGCCAGCAGGTGGCAGAGTTGGTAAAGTCACCTTTTTATTTCTTGTTGTAAAGCCAGTGCAGATCAGCTGAGGATTCTAAAGCATAGAGTCAATCAAAATGTAGTCAAAGTCGGGGAAGATCAAGAAAAGTTCTGCAATGACATTAGTGCCCAGGACAATTTTGCTGTGGAACTGAGCAAAGCGTGTTTGATTGGACGCGCTCAGTATGTCAAAGAAAGAGGGCAGTGAATCTCATCATATCTCTGTTATTGGTTGCTGTAATATAAGTCTATCAGCTAACTCCCCAAACGTGAGTCATCTTACAAAGTCATCCTCCAGCTCATTTTATTTCAGTGTCAGAGATTCTCCCTTTCAAGACACGACTATTTCATATGTAATAAATTGTGACTCTTGTTGGATCTGTTCAGCTGCAGAGCTGAACTTATAACCAGAAAGAACTCAGGTGTGGCTTTAATCTCTTGCAGGCATACGGCACGCCGTTCATCCGCAACATCAAGCACAAGCACACTCTGGCCCGGAAGTACTTCTCTCAGATTCCTATGATGGCTGAGTACCTTCATGATATGGACACAAAGCCTGCTGCCCACAGCGACCTGCTGGTCACAAAACCCATTACCACAGCAACTAAGTAACATCAGCAAGGCACCGCCCAGAAGCACTGAAGTCCTCAGTACTGACTGCAGCTCTACCTCCGTTTGTGTTCCTAAGACTCTTTTGGAACACAATAAACAAAGCAATACATATTGATGCTCATAACCTTTGCACTCATGCCATGTTGATGTCTGTGCTACATTTGGATTTGTGCAAAAGTGTCTTTGAGTGTCTTGGCTCACTCTCTAATGGATTTCTAAAGTGCACCCAGCATGAAAAATCTAGCTACTGAGATCCATTTTTCACTCACAGCTTAGGCATTCACCATAAAACATGTTTGATTTGCTTCTTTCTGCTATTTACTTGTCAAGATAGACAGCTCATGCATGGTGCATTACAATCAAAGCAAATAAAGCAAAGCTTATTTTTAACATGTAGTATTTTTCACACCAGGATGATCCGAATATCAGCCTGAAATAGCCATGTGTGCACAGCATATAGCGGTGCATGTACAACAGTTCTGTGACTAAACACAAGATCCACTTGGCGCTATTGGAAACTAATTTGCTGTTGCCAAAAATGCACTAGTTCAAGGGGTACTAATTACACCTCAAGGAATGAAATATAGCTCCAGATATAATTGAAAGCTGAGCGATCTAAGATAATGCAATTAGGGGAAAAGGTCAAGAACCTGCTCGAGCTTCTCGTTTACTGCTCATGAAAAAGCCAGCTAGCTTGTGATAGTGTGGTGTCTGAATTAGACTCAGAGCAAGGCATTCTGTTTCCTCTCTGTAATGGACTGAGAACTATGTTTTAAATCTGAATCTTTCAAAATAATAATAATAATTATAGTAATAATAATAATAATTGTGGGCAGTCGTGGGCTGGAGGTTAGGGAACCAGCCTTGTGACCAGAGGGTTGCCGGTTCGATTCCCTGAACTGACAGTAACGACTGAGGTGCCCTTGAGCAAGGCACCTAACACCTAACTGCTCCACGGGCGCCGTGGATAGGGCTGCCCACCACTCCGGGTAAGTGTGCTCACTGCCCCCTAGTGTGTGTGTTCACTAGTGAGTGTGTTTGTGGGTGTTTCACTTCAGGGATGGGTTAAATGCAGAAGACTAAATTTCCCCACTGTGGGATCAACAAGGGATTAAAATAATAATAATCAGGACTATTTCCATTGTGAAAATGGAGAGTTTTTTATTCTGTTGTTTTTAAAAGAGTGGTGTGTGGACAAAAATGCAATGAATCACCAAATATTAATTCCATGAACTATTAATTCCAAAATACTGCAAGCTTGAGAAGCATTCGTTGTGTTTGTTTCTACACTTTCACTCTTCACTTCAGTCACGGTCTTGACCTAAGGGAATTCCATGTGATAGCCAGTTGTGTAACATGTCAGCCTGGGTGTAGTGTATTTTATTTTGTGGGCTGCAGAACCTGTACACCTTCACTCTTCTTTTCATCCTTACTGGAAATGAGGTGCAGAATCCACCCTCAGTGTCATCATTCTTGACAAATTTTAAGCTTCTTCCATCAAATACAAAACACTTGTCCAGTTAGATTAATGGTTCATATAATTCACATTGTTCTGGAAGGAAGATATCATTCAGTCCACTTACAGTCTTAATATTACACAGGAAGCACCAACCATTGAATTAAAGCAACCAAACTAATTTTAGTGCTAATAGCATTCCTTGTGGAGCACCTTCAGCTTGCTAAATGAAACTCAAGAACCAACATGCAACATATAAAAGCAATTTCAGTATAATGATTTTGAGTCACACTTAATTTAATAGCAGATTTATCAACATATTCAATTGTTTACAAACTATCTAGTGAAACTCGTGGTGTAGTGGTATAGTGTGCTGTATTAGGGCTGGGTTAAAATGACCTATGGACCTCGGTCTGTTTAGGATTATTGTGTTATTGTGTTAAGCGTGCTAAAGACAAAGTAATCTTCAGTATTTACAGTATGTACAGTCACTGCCACTATCTGATCAGGATGACTTCCTGTAACCTAAATATTCTCATATCTAAAGTACCATGTGAATCTTTTCCTTATTGAAGATGCTGTGTCCCCAGCTAAGAATTCCCTACAGGAACAGAAGCTTGTGCACCAATACTAACACAGCCACGCAACTGACACTGTTTTGAATAGTTAGGGGGAATTTTGAATAGACAGAGGGCTGGGAGAGATCGTGTTTAGCCCCGACATGTGGTTTTATATACAGTATATCAGCAGAATGTGCAGATTCAGTCTCTTATCAATTATCAGACTGCAACAAAACTATTGAACTGTCTTTGACCTTTTGACATGTTTGACTGGCAGCTTATCAGCTGTAGGTTAACAGCTGGTGAAATCAAAGCTGTTAGTTGAGTTTGTCTTGGCAATACACTGCCAAATGAACGCTGGTCTGAGGTCTTATCATAAATGAAAAGCAGTTTTTTGTGGAATATGATTCCTGGGTACCATACTGGCAGATGAGGTGTCAAAATATAATCTCCTCTAAAGTGCTTAAATGGAGCTTTCTCGACATTTGAATCTCAAAGGAAGTCAAAGGGTTTTTTATTTATTGCCAGCCATAGCGTGCATTTGAAGTGGGCCCATACTTCTCCTACTGATGACCCACAAACATCAGCTTTTATTTATTTTATTTCTTAAATCTGGGAATTCAATGGAATACTTTCCTTAAGGAGACCAACAGTCTTCCAACTCCTCTATAAGAACATAGTGATACACTAAGGCACACTAAGTTTAGGAACATTAAGGAACACCATGCGTAGTGAGTTGGCCTTATTCCACCTGCTAGTTCTATGAATAGATTAACGAGTAGTTATTCTAGTTTCTTCGCAGAAACAGCTTCCTGCTTCATTCAGTGTAGTTTGTAAACACAGCATTTATGATCTAAGGACTTACATCTTTATTATTCAGTAACTATATGGACTATGATGCAAGCTGCCATTATTCTTGAGTGTGCATGCAATGTTTGGCCCCAGCAGCAGGTCCTGGTTTAAAGGATTAAACAATTATTTAATCTGATGAAATGCTTGGTAATGCTGATTAACAGTGCCCCCTCTAGACTTTGGACATTGGAGATTTACTGCACATTTCTTATCTTCCACTTCAAGGGCCGTATGAAGGAAAACTGTAAATCAGTTGACCTGTAGTATCAGGAGGTTGTTTTATGCATTCAACTCAATGTGTTCATTATCTGTGTGGTCTAGTCCAGGAATCGTTGGAATAGCTCTGCAATCTACTTGACTGACCTTTTTGATCAATAATTAATGAATCACATTTGATAAATATTACCACTGGACCTGAATGGCTGTTAACAATAATCAATAGCTGACAATGAATCAGATTAAGTAAGACGCAAGATGTAATGGGCAGATATGTGTGCACTGACATTAGCTACTGATTTATCATTTTTCAAGAATGTCAAGGTTAAGGTTTAAGATAAACAATCTGCTTGAACACAGATAACAAATGAATACTGCCCATGCATAACAGTGGGATATAATTCCCTGAGCCCGTCCAGGAGCTACCACCGACTGCGTTATGTGCTATCATGTACTATTTCAAGATGTTATTCAATGTTATTCTTTAACAGCACCCAGGCAGCAAAGTGATCTTTGCTTTAGGGGAAAAGAATGTGAATGTGACCAAATTTCTGTAACAGCTGATCTAGGAAGACAGACGCTTCTCAGAAGCGAGTGTGGGAATCAGCTTTCTAAGCATGCGAGTGCTTTGTCATGTTAACAAGAATCAGTCTGTTACTTTATACCCATCCTAAATGGATCTCTCTATTCCAGTCCATCATACAAATTCTACAAAACTCTGAATTAAGATTTTGCCCTTTTGGTTTGGTTTAACCATTTTACAGTGCTATCAGGTTACGTTGATGATCATAAGACCACAGTAACATTTTTGTCTTAAGTTTTTTATGCCTCAGGAATTTTTTTGCTTCAATTATGAGTGTCACTAGGGTCACGCCATTGCACAGCAGTGTGATTCTGTGAATGTTAAAGCTTAATCTTCTGAGTGATTGCTTTATGACTGGCTTGAGATGGGTCAGTAACAGTGTGGAATATAGGTTAAGGGTACCTCCAGGGCAAAGATTAATCACTGGCTATCTATATAAGCTCCTTCAGCAGGCAGGCTTTCCTGACTTTACACCGTCCAGGCACACCATGAGGGCCTTCACTGCCGGAGTATGGAGCTATCGGAATCTATTCATCATCATTCTCACCCCACTGTTGATGCTGCCACTGCCTCTGATCGTCCAGACACAGGTTAGAGTGCATATACTCATAGCTGCAAGTCTAAAACCTTTAAGGAAAGGAAAATTTTGCAGGGATAAACAGACAGCTTTAAAAAGTGTTTGTAGAATAACAACCTACAGTCTATAACTATAGTAGATATCTCCTGTATTTCAGACACTGCTACAGTGTAGTAGCTAGTTCTGCCATCTGTAATACATGCTATACTTTATTCTACCACTTTGTAGGGTTGATTGCACTCCTTTTGTCCTCATAGGACACCATAGATTGTCCAGGTGTACTGTACTTGGACAGACTGAATTTGAAGTTTTATAGTCCAGTTGAGTGTTTGTAAATGTACATGTACCATTCTACAGGTGGCGCAATGTGCCTTTACCCTGGTGCTGATGGCGGCGTTCTGGATGACAGAGGCTTTGCCTCTGTCTATAACGGCCCTAATCCCAGCACTGGTGTTTCCTCTCTTCGGCATCATGAAGTCCTCAGTGGTAACCTTCACTTAACTTTTGAACCCAAAAGAACTTGTGAGTGGAAGGGAGCGTTAGCAACATCCACAGAATAAAGAGTCATTTTCATAGACATGTTTTTACTGCGATTTGGACTATGGGATTGTACCACTTCCATATGAATTAATGGACGTGTTGCAACACCTCTGAGATCACCTTTTCACTCACCTCCTCTTGGTATGCAGGTAGCAACCATGTATTTCAAAGACTTCCACTTGCTGCTGCTTGGGATCATCTGTCTTGCCACTTCCATTGAGAAGTGGGGTCTCCACCGCAGAATTGCCCTCAAGCTGGTCACCATAGTTGGAGTCAACCCTGGCATGTAGGTCTTCCTTATCTTTCTCATTTTCTTTTTCAGCAGTTCCTTTCATCCTTCAGGGCAACTGGAATATAGTAGATATTAGGGTTTTTTAATGCTTAACACCCATGCATGTCTTTGATGTTCAGTAATTTATTTTTAAAAACTGGACATGGAAATCATAGTGATGGGAGCTTTGTAGCGTTTACTGAAGGACTTACTGGTTTGAGAAGTTGTTGCCCTAATTCTGAAGACTTCACGGTGGTTTTCTGAACTGTTCTTAACTTAAGGTGATGTTTCAGCTCATGCACACTCTGTCTCGTTCCAGGTTGATGCTGGGCTTGATGATAGGCTGCGGCTTCCTCTCCATGTGGTTGAGCAACACATCAACAGCGGCCATGGTGATGCCCATAGTGGAGGCAATGATGCAGCAGGTGATGAGTGCAGAAGGTCAGGTCAGCAGCCAGCAGGAGACGTCACCGTCTGGCATCTGCAATCCTACGCTCCAGCTGGAAGGTGGTGAGTTACTTTGAAGACAGAACTCTGGCAATCATTAAACTACTTTAAACTACACTCTTTTACATCATTTTTAACATGTAACCTATTCTGTGTTTTGATAAGATGATGAGAAACAGTGTGAAAAGGCCAAAGATAAAACAAGGTAAGGTGGATCAGAATAAAAGGTTCTATATTTATTTATTTCTGTTTGGATAACTCTACAGTTAATCCTAACTAGTGCTCACCAACCCTATTCCTGTAGCCGTGCTTTCCTAAAGGGCTTTGTACCAACCTGTATCTGATTTGCTTTCCCCCTTCCGTGGCTTCACCAATGCATTAGGTCCAATCCATCATGGACTTCTAAAGAAGTTCATTAGCTGCAGTAGGTGAGGCAGATAGTGTAGTCTGAGCTATAGTCCACATGAAGGTAGATCTCCAGGACCAGGGTTGGTGACCACTGATCTACATGGTCAGGTACATTATTGTTCACCAGGGTACAAACGTCAAAATAACTGTACTGTCAAAGGTACAGCAATGGAATAAGCTGGTATTTATTATAGGCACATTAGGCATAGGCAAAATGAGTCAAGATGAGGTACATGGAGTCAATGCCACTTAAAAAATATGAATTAAACACAATATGATACAAATACTGTGTGTTCCCTAACTAAAGACACCACCACAGTAACATGAGGGTTACCACCCCAGTGAGAATGTAGCTTAGGTGTATGTGTGTTTCAGTTTGCCTGTTGTTTAGAAGTTAGTTCAGGGAAAATCAACGTGAAAGTAAACATCTGCACAGTACCTGCAGTTGGTTAATCAACCAATTAATGCATTGTGGAACAAAACTCCACTCCGCTTTGTCCCTACAGTTCAGAGCCAGTAATTAACGAAGTGGTTTTTGCTGTCCCTGAGGAGGATCATGCCACAGAGGTAAGCACATGCTCATTTGAAATCCAAAAGGTGGTTTGCTCCTCCTTCCTTGAGCATAATTGCTAACTTTGTGTAGTTTTGAAATGAGTAGCTCTCCGTTCCAGCTCTGATTTCACTTTAACTTTAGTTTACAGAAGTCACGTAAATGTAAATGTACTGTCAACACTGAAGTTAAGTAATTTTTACTTTTGCTCTGTCTACCATTTAGGCTCTGCCCAGTTCACCTTTAAACTCAAAGTACAGGACCCATCGCGATCACATGATGTGTAAAAGCTTGTCGCTGTGCATTGCATACTCAGCATCTATCGGTGGACTGACCACTCTGCCAGGAACATCTTCAAATCTCATCTTTGCTGAATATATCCATCAGTAGGTTTTTGGACTTTGATGATGCTCATAATTAGGAAGCCCTGTTCGAATTGTATCTGCTGTTTTTGTATTCCAGAAAAAAATGAATGTATAAATATTCACATTAAAACCCACAGGTTTTACCCAGAGTGCAAGTCCATCAACTTTGGAAACTGGTTTATTTTCTCGTTGCCTGTCTCCATCATTGTCCTGTTGTCAGCTTGGCTATGGCTACACTGGCTGTTTCTGGGTTCAGAGTGAGTGTTCATTGTTTTTCCTCATGTCCTTATCATGCCTTTCCTCCCATTCGCCTTCTCTTCTTTGAGTGAAGTTTACTGGATCACACTTATCAAGAGTCTCAGAACAATAATTCTAGTCTAAAGCCAGCTATTTCTCATCGCCCAGGAATATATGAATATAACACGATGCAGTGAAGAGATCATAGATCAGTGCTTGGAGATGTTTGATAAAACAGTCCATAATGTGAACTGTCTCTCATTCTTCTCACAGCCTACCTACTTCATTTTCACAGCATGTTCTCAATCTTCCTGTTTGACATTGTCCTCATGCATTCTTCTCTTATCTCTCACTTTATATTACTGGGATCTTTTATCAAGGGTTCCACTGTAGGGTTCTATTCTCTTCACCTCTTACTCTTCATACTTCACATGCTGCATGTGCCTGGTTGGCAAATGAGGTTTGGTGGGATGGAGAGTACATGTGTTTCCTCAGTGATTTAAAAGCTATCTATAGTCTGCTAATCCAGGCTGTCAGTGTTTTTACTCATAAATGGTAATATGAAGTGAATGTTCTGCCTTCTTTCCAGTTTCCGCTCATCACTGTGCTCCAGAGGCAAGTCTGAGAGAGAGAACGCAGCTGCCAAGCTCATCAGGGATGAGTATAATGCGCTGGGACCTATGAGGTGAGAATCAGCAAATGAACACTTTATTGTTGATACGTGTTGAAGGACCCATATCCTGCCTTTGCCTTGTATTGTGGTCCATTTATGACACTGGTGTGCTAAAATTACTCATAATTCATAGTTTATACTGTATTTGGCCAGTTTCAAACCTCCCTTAATCCCTTAGAATTAAACAGGCTGCTTTTTGTTACTGTACCTTTAAGACTGATATAGATTAAAGTAGTTAAACTCCTTTATTTAAAAATATAAACTGAACATTTTGGTTTTCCTTGATATGGGCCCCTGGGGTACAACACAGTGGGATAATTTTTCTACTCTGTCGCTTCAACTTACTGTACATCCGAAATGCTCCGTTTGAACCCCCATATCTTCAAGCTCCACTTCCCAATGTGCACAATGTGCTGTGATTGGTCAGCTCACACATTCTGTGTGGTTCTGTGTGGTTCTGCCCCTACACAGCTTCCTGTAATTGATGTGCATTGTGTGAGAGCTTGCCAAGCTTGCCAGTAGGCGGGCAATTAAGTTGTGTTACGAGATAAACAGAGTATAGGGTTGGAATTTAAAGAAGACATTTTAAAGAGGGCTTTATAACTTTAGGCATTAAAGCTACACAAGAAACCAAAGGAAAGGTTATATTTAACATGGTTTGGTATTTAACATGTAACCGCTGCCTCTTAATGTAGAATGTATACAAAGGTGTTTAAATGCTAGATAAGATTTGTTCTGTGGAAATGATCATCAACAGTGTCATTTATTTCATAAATAGACTTAATACTGTAAATTGATTTGAGACTGTGCAGAAAAGAATGTAGAAAGAATGGATTACTGACATGTTCTCTCCTTTTTAATCTCTCTGTTTCCGCTAGCCGGCAGGAGATTATCACTCTTGTTATTTTCTTGCTGATGGCGGTGCTGTGGTTCGTCAGAGAACCTGGCTTCATGCCAGGGTGGTCTTCTCTATTCCCTGAGTGAGTGTGCTGAGATCACTTTATGTACTACCTGCCCTTTGGTTGTTGACACATTGGTGAAACATAAATGCTTTTAATCTGATGTGCATTTAGTATACATATATTATGATAACGATGATCTGAGAATGAAAAAAAACTGTATGTATTTATGCTGTTAAGATGGAAGGAGGACGGTCTTTTCCAAAAACAATTACAGCTATCGCATTGATAGTCAATGATTGTAATTGCTCTGAAAGTGATTCTCATTTACTCCACTTAATTCTCATTAGTGAAGTCTCTTCTCTCTGCAGCTATCCGGGCTATGCCACTGATGCCACTGTGGCTCTCCTGCTGGGCATTTTATTCTTTATCATCCCTGCTAAAAGACCCACTGCAGATCACTATGGTATATCATTAACACATTTTAAAAACGATGGTTCTTCAGGGGTCCTTTAGCAAATGAAATGGTCCTATACAAAACCATGAGTCCTCAAAAAACCCTTTGTATAAATAAAAGGTCTGTGTATCATTAAACTGTTTGTGAGATTGATAGAGAATGTGCTGTGGAGTCGTCTATATGAATAATATTTTAAAAGGTTCTACAGAGCATCAAAAATGGTTCCCTTTAATGTTACGAGCAGACTTTGTAACTATAGCAGTTGTGTATAAATGAATATACAACACATTTTCTATCAGTCTAAAGAAGCCTTTCATGTAAAGGGCTATTTGAGTGTGCATGGTTCTATACCCTACCATCACTTTGCTAAAGAACATGTGAAGAGTAATATTAATTAATTAATTAATTAAATTTGTGAGATATTTGTTACATGATATTCATTCTAAATATCTGTCTATACGCATTGCTCACACTTTAGCACTAACCTCATCAAGAGTGCTTAGTAACATTTCCTCTCCTTGTTCTAACAGAGACTATGATAACATGGAAAGAGTTCCAAGCTTGCATGCCTTGGGAGATCTGTCTACTTGTGGGAGGAGGTTTTGCTTTGGCAGAGGGGACCAAGGTAACATTACTTCACTTGTACAATACTATAACAACACTAATCTGTGCTGCCATTTTAATACTTTGAAGACAGTTTGATAAATGGAGCTACATATATATACAACTACATATATATATATATATATATATATAGTGATATAGAGCTATCATCTATTTAAAATTTTAGATATAAGGGGCATTGTTTAAAACAAGTATTAGCTGAATTTTTATTTTTATAACTCTAGAGGTGGTTTATTCATTATAAACGGAGCAACTGCCACAGGAGACGCTGACCAAGGCTGAAGTTAATATTACTCTGAGCAGCATGCATGGGAATAAATTAAAATAGCCCTGTAAAAGATTTCTATTTCTTGCTGTTCTGCTTGCGAGATTTGTCACTTGTCGCTTTAAAGTTAAAAGGGCCTTAAAACTCACTAAGTCTAGCAGCTTACACAGGGATTAGGCAGGACACGTTTACCACAAAAGACTCAGTGGTTGTGTGAGCCCATAATTCATATTCATATTTTGGCAGTAATTGGAGACTCGTGGTTACTGAAATAAGACGTGTGGCTACAGCCCCACAACCAGGCACTAAACACATGCCTGTGCTCCAGTTCTGCTGTTAACATATGCTGCTGTATGTCATATATGGATGAAAAGTCAACACAGTTAAACACGCTGCACTATTTGTAGATCACATGCTGCCCTACATTCAGTTATTTTAGTTTTTTTTTAGTTGTACAGAGCAGTATCCTGTAAAACTAGGAGAACAAGTGCAGAATCTGTTACACACTATTAAATAAGTTTTACTTAACTTAAACTTTACTAACTTAACTTAAAAATTGTTTGAAAGAATCGTTCATTTAAAGTCCTGTTTAGGTTTAAAAATTTCCTTGTAACAAATTACAGTCATTTTTTTAGGTTGGACCAATGAAACACTTTTTACGGTGCAGGTTTTGGGCCAATTCAAAGAACTTTAGAACATTTTTGTCTTGGTTGAAACAATCAATGAGTCCATGTGTGGAGGCTAAGACGAACAGTCTGTTGTAATGTGTCACATCACCTCCACCGCTTTTACATAAGTCTGTGTGTGTTGCTCAATAAATATTGCCCATATCAGTGTTAATGTATCATCATTTATTATTCCTGGTAATCTTCCTTTTATCTTCCTTCTGGGTGCAGCTTTTTTTTTTTTTGGGACAAAAAGTGTAATGCACACGCGCACACACACACGCAGACACACAGACACACACACACACACTCTTTCCACATATCTGTTTTGATCATTTAAGCATGCAGTATTACTATGACATTAGCATGGCAACCATCTTCTGTAAGTAAGAGATGGATAATGAACACCTGTGCCTCTTAATATTCCTCCAACGTAGAGCAATGAGGGTATGGGGGAGGGTGTAAGCATTGAGGTTCCCATACTCTTTTGATCCAGCTTTCCAAATGTCATAGCATGTCCAGCCTTTAGCATCCTCAGAGGAAGAAGGTTGGCAGCTGTGCTGGACTTGCTGCATGTGATATTTATACAGGAACAACTTACGACTTACAAGACATGCGACTAATTGCTTTGGTGTCACTATTTTAGCATTTGCTTACTAAAGTAAAATGATAGTGTTTGACTGTTTCTTTAACATACGTTCACGTCCTTCATCAGTTCTCTCCTTCACCCCTCAGGTATCTGGCTTATCCTCCTGGGTTGCAGAACTGATGAGTCCAATGGGAAACCTTCCTGTACTGGCCATTGTTGCTATCGCCTGTATAATTGTCACCTCTATCACTGAAGTAGCGAGTAATCCAGCCACCATCACCATCTTCCTACCTATTCTTTCTCCTCTGGTATGTTGGCTTTAGATATAATACAGAATAAAGGTCTGAGTAGAATGATATAAGTGTCGTCAGAATGTCTGTTGCATATTCATTATTAATGCTGTGCCTTATGTGTATGTCACTGGCAGGCTGAAGCTATCAAGGTCAACCCTCTCTACCTGCTAATACCTGCAACTCTCAGCGTGTCTTTCTCCTTCCTATTTCCTGTCTCCAACCCTCCAAATGCCATTGCCTTCGCCTATGGACATCTTTCAATCATGGATATGGTGAGTCCTTATCAAAATAGACTTAACTAAACAATGATAAACACTATGTTGCAAAAAATACATAGACATAGTGCATAGTTGGATTTCACTGTAATAGAGGCCAAAAAGAAAATTAAAATTCTGCATTTGTTTAATTTATTGCCCTTTTACTGAAAGGTCAATTTCATTTCACTCCTTTAACTAAATAACGTTTAATCACTTCATCATGACTGTACCACTGTCACTATGGCATAAGCTGTTGAACTAATCTGTGTGGTTACTTTATCTTTCCAGGTCAAAGCGGGACTGGGACTGAACGTCATAGGTGTTCTTGTAGTACTGCTGGCTATCAGTACATGGGGAATGCCAATCTTCGATTTGAGCACCTATCCAGAATGGGCCTCCAGCCACGGTATAACAAACACGACTGGGATCTGAACTGTTAAGGTGTACTGTACAGTATCATGTGAAAATCAGTAGGAAATAGCTGTGACTGGCCGGATCTCAGATATGGAAGCATATATTATATATTATATTATTATAGTGACTGGCATCTTTCATTTCCACCCATTCTGTGGACTGCAGGGCAGGACGTTTAATAGCACACTGAAAGTGTTTAATAGGCACCCTGAAGCCACAATGGTTTGTGTAAATGAGCCGGAAACAGGAGAAATGTGTGCTGTTCTGTGTTTAAAACTGTTTTGTACAGGAGATACTTTTTATAACTACTAGTATACTAATATCTTTATTTATGTAAGCACCTTTTATACATGTCCCTCAGTAAGCAATGTGCTTTAGGGACAAAAGAACTGTGACATATGAAAGAAATCAAGAAAGTCCATGTAAAAACTGATCAAATGCAATAAAAGAAAAACCTGCAAAAACGTTGTGTGTGTGTGTGTGTGTGTGTGTGTGTGTGTGTGTGTGTGTGTGTGTGTGTGTGTGTGTGTGTGTATGTATGTAAATCAGTTGATAAAAAAAGAGAATGTTTTATAATTTTCTCAAATACTCTGCTACACTATCTACTAGTGGACCACCCAGAGAATGGTGAATACCAGAATGCCAGCGGACCACCAGCTTTTCCGTTACGGGGCTACAGTGTCCTGCTATTCTCTTGTTAATAAGGTTATGACAAACATCAAATCATATGAGGGCCATTTCCATCTTAGCTTTCTGGGCTTTTTTTCTTTTTGGCAAATCAAATCAAACATAAATCAGGCAGGTGTAATTACCTGTCCAGCAGAGATGTGTCTAACTTAATCGTATTTAAAGCTCCTTAAACCTCTGAACAGCTGCTCCAGTGTTTACCCTTGTTTTATCTTAAGATCTGCCTAACTGTTTCTTTTTAGCTTGCTTTTCTTTATTTGTCTTTTTCTGTGTATTTATCTATGTTATGTGCGTTGCTGTTGGAAATGGAAGAACGGACAGTTTTACCTGCTGGTGTTTTTTATCCGTTTCCTATACGGAATATAAGGATCCTATAAGGATGTCTATAACAAACTATGTGAATATTAAGCATTCTGACCTTTCAGTATAATACATTTGTGTAACTGAAGTGTTTTTATTGAGGAAACTAGAATTGGGCTCCATGAAGACAGTTAGGAAATTTGGTCCAGTCAGTGTTTCTTGAGCTTTGATAAAACTAGTACAGATTAAGTGCAGTTCTGAAAATATCTCTGTGGGCTAACATGCTGCGCTTTCCACACAGCATAATGTTGACCAAAAAAAAAAGTGTTGAAAATGGATTGAAAGAACATTTTAGTTGTGGGACTAAACAGTGTGAACGGTGTGTTCATATAAGAGCTTCGTGGACAAATTGCCTTGCTTGGATATGTACATAATGTACTCTCTCAGAGACCGAAAGCTTAGGTAAAAAGCTAAAGCCTACTTGAGTGACTTCATTAGCTGAAGATGGAAGCGATCTCCACACATCACCAGCTAAGTGGTGATCATAAAACCTGTTTTAAGAAATCCAAATGAATTATATTTTGAATCAGAGTACAAAACATCTAAGTGTATAAGTGCTGTGATGAGACTCACACAGCTTGAGCTATGATGGGCTATAAAGAGAATGCGCTCTGACATCTGCATTCGGATGCACTGCAGTGTCATTTGTTTTCTGTGAAACAAGAAAGTCAGTGGCTTACTTTTTTCAGCCGAAAATGAGCAGGAGTGAAGAACAGACAAACAGATCAGGGTAGCACATGAGAAAGGTGATTACAGTGGTGGGTATCCAATATGAGTTCCAAATAGCCTCACAGTAAGGATTTTGCGCTGGGAAAAGTAAAAGCAATGCAATCTATATGCATCCTCAAGGAATATACAAAATAGATCCCTGAGGAAAAGCACTCTCAGACACACTGTCTTAGTAAACATGTAAACAAACTTTATTAGTACGTGACTATATGTATAAAAATGTGCCGACACATTGCAGCACACTCAGGCCTGAAAAATGAAACATCTGTGCCTATAGGTTGCATTGCTTTTACAGCCCTCAAGTGTTGAGAACACTTTACTCTAGCTTCCCCTTCGTGACCCCTGCACCACTTTTTTATTTAAGCTTATTTCGTGAGTTTAACTCTCTTTTAACAGCAAAGGTCTACAAGCACTTTTAAATTTAAATAGGTTTAAAGCCTTTTTTATCCGACTGTAGCTAATTAGTACATAATCCCTCCATTTGTGGTACAGAAAGCAACTCTCTTAAACTAAAAGGAACTGTGGCTGTCCAATTTAAACTACTGCTTTATTGGCCTGTTTTTTAGTGAAGGGTAAAGTGGTTGCCATGTCAGAGCAACCAAAACTCGGTGTGACAGCCTGGATATTTTTTATACCCTTTCAATAACCACTGGAATATGCTGTACTCTAAATTTGTATCTCAGGACAAAACCAGAATGCAGTGTTACATCTGTCACATGTGGACACGTGTATTTATACATTTTACTTAGCCTGGTTTTGAAGTGATACAGTAGCTGTGCGTAACTTCAATCTGAATAAGTCTATATCAAGAATTTGCAGAGCAGTCATTAACTACTGATGAGCTCTTTTCCCATATGCTCTCTTTTTCAGGCTTCTTTAGGATGGCTGGAGTTGGCAGAGTGGGAAAAACCAGACACAGAACAAGAAACCTCAAAAGAGATCATAAAGTACGTTACTGTTTTAGCTATCAAGAATGTTCACATAGTGACAGAGTGCCTAACTTGCAAATAATGGCAGAACTGCGATCGAGGTGGGTTGATCTTTTTCTGCTGTTAAGTAAACAAGGCAGCTTGTCATCTATCTGCATTGGTCTGCTGTGGTTTGATATATGGAAAGTTCTAATAATTTAAACCATTTCTTTTTTCCATTGGTAACCATAATGGGGAGCTGTCACATAGTGCCTTTGCTGGACGCTCCATCCTGTGCCAGTGTCAGTGCATGAGAACCCTGGAATTTGTTTCCCTATAACAGTGCCAAAACACTGGCAGACTCACACTTCCAGCTGCAGTGAATGTTTGCAGATGTGTTTTGGCTATTTGAAGTGTCTTGAAGGCCTAAACAGATGAGGCAATAACAGTATCCTCGGCTAGAGGCAAGTAGATGGAGAGATATATGAAACCTGAGAGTGTGACCAGTGTGCAAAATACCCCCTGGTGTTTGGGGGATCACATGTTGGTTGAATGTTGGAGCACCCGCCATAGTCACACTAATGCTTAATGGCAGCAACTTGTTTGGTTTACCAGATGACTGTGGGTAAAGCTAAACAATGATCTTTCCATGCATTTGTGTTTGAGCGTCTGTTTTATATAACTGACAGTATACCATTGCCATATCTTTATAATAATATGTTTATGTTTAATGCCCCCCCCGAGGAATATTGTATTTGAGACATTCATGGGGACCAAGAGGTTGATAAGGTGGGCCCCAGGACCCTGTGTATTTCACAAGTTGAGTGTAACTATCTTGATGGCATTGATAATAGCTATAATTGACAAAAGAATTGACAAGAGAAGTCTTCAGTTTATCAGTCATATCCAGAAGGTCTAATTCGGGTGTTCAGCACTTGGATATTTTAAGCTAAGATTTATGAAGTGCCATCAACCAGTTTAAATCAAAGAGAATTTTAAAATTCTCTTCAGAGCCACATACAGTACACTCACTTCTGCTAACTGCATATCCTGAAATTTAGCTAAAAAGTCAATGTTGCTTTATAATTAGGGACAGAAGTAGTAAGTTCAGAGGAGGTTATTAGCATAATAATATAATACCATAGATAATGACTCTGATGAGAGGATGACTCTGAATCCCTATACCAAATGGCTCCAAAGCAAAGAGATGCCATGATGCCAACTGTAGTGCAGCTTGAAAAGATCAGATCTATCAGAACTGGTCAGCACAAATGACGTTGGGTCTACATAGCATTTTTACCCATTTAGTAGAAGGTTGACCAGGCTTTTATCACCTGAGGGCCTTAAACATGCATGGTCATTCAATCTGGTTAAATACTTTTTGGGAGTCAGATATAAACTGCTGTGGTGTTTTTTTTTGTTTTTTTTTTCATGTTGAGAAGCTGATGTACATTGGCGGATAAAAGTCTTCCTGGTATAAAACCAGTTTGGTCAGGATGTAAAATAGTTTAAATATGCCTTATCAGTTTGGTAGTCAGAGCATATGCTAATAGTTCTTGGTAAATATTTGAAAGCCTTATAGGCCTGTATGATGCAGGAACAGCTTCCGTCGTGTCATTTTAAAGAAGCATGCCTCTATTTGCTTCATACGTCGAACCAGCAGGGCCCTAAGGGAATCGTTCCCCATTCTCAGCATCAGGGGAATATGTTTTTGTGAAAAGGCTTTAAATAATTCACAGCCAAATCCAAATCCATCCAGACCTGCTGCTTTGCCAGGTGGGCCGGCCTGAATAGCAGTAAAAATATCACATTTGAAAAATGCAGAATCAAGGTCATTTCTAGAAGCTATTTCAGGATGTCTGTTCTGCTGAAGAAGGAATCTGGAATAAGAGCTACAAATGAAATGAATAGATATTTGAAGCAGTAATATATCTCCTTTGATCTGTAATCAGTTTTCCTGGTTTTGATTTAATTTTATGGACTGCTTGTTTGGCTTGCTTTCCCCCACTTAGCTGTCTCACTAACAGCCTCTCCGGTTTATCCTGGTAGCTTCCACTGACCTTTTAGCAAAAGGTACTAAGACTGTACTACCAAGTTGTATTGATATTTCAGTCTTATGATCTTATTCCAATCAGCCTGTGGGGGCGTGGATCTGGAAGTCTGCTTGAAGGCTGGGAGCGTATTTTCAGTTAGAAGGTGTCCATGATTCCTTTCATTCATAGGACATGAAGGATTTAAAGTAACCTAGCATAACAATATCCCATAGGATAGGAAAAAGTCTGAACCCTGTCCATTATCATTGGTGTCTAGGAACTCTTCAATCCTGGCAGACATATAATCTTTAAATGTCAAGCCTTTAGCAGTAATGGAGTGAAACTCCTGTGGTGATATTGTTTAGGACAAATACCTAGGGTGAATGGTGACCTGACTAGTCACTTCTAATACATGACCTATGGACATGAGAATAGAATGTATAGTCCCTGTCTGATGGGTGGTGTGGTCTCCAGATATCTGCCGCTCTTCTGGATGTAAAGGTGCTATAGGATGCGTTTATTTAGTATTTTAAATAGCTATCTCAGGTCCACATAGAAGATATGCGACTATGATTGAGGTAATACCTTAAATGGTGCCTCAAATATAGCCTGGCTCCTGTACAAGCTGCAACACTGAGGGTGGAGTGTACCATTTAATTAAGAAGCTGGTGAATGGGAAGACAACTTTAGCCTGGTCTGAAGATGAACATCATCCATGTCCGTAGTAGTTTGGTTCCTTGCAAAGGGAATGAAAATGCTGACACCACCTTTACAGCCAGGATTGGGAGATTTCTCCACATAGACCAAGATTTTGTTGCTGATGCTCTGTTGTTGTATGTCAGTTTTGAGTGTGTAATATGAAAGAGTCAGGACTGTTTTGTAACACTGTAGGATTTTGGAATCCGCCTGTTTAAGCCTCCCCTGCTTACAAATGTGTGATTTCTATTTGAAGGAGGAACAACAGTGATTGGGGTTCATGGTATGTCAGTTCTATGTAGTGAACTCTTCTTATTCAACTATGCCAATGCAAATACAGTTTTCCATTCTATGGCACCTTTAATCAGGGTGTTCAGTGTTTTGACAAAGGAGATGGATAGAGGTTTTCTGCCAGGTAGAGCCGGATATGGGTATAAGTAACCATTAACATCACCCCTATTATAACATATTGTAACATCTGGAAGTATATAAGTAAATAGGCTGCAGGACCGTCTGAGATTATAACTGTAGTCTATTAAAGACCATCAAACGCCCAGGTTTGTCCAGAGCAGGCAGCGCGTCCCGGCTGGCCCTTTAAGAAGCCTCCCCCCTCCCACGTGTTGCTCGGTGCTACAGGTTGTGTACCTGTCTCTGGTAGCTCCGCATAGCGCCAGTCAGCTCGCTCTCAGGATCACGGTGGGCGTCCAAAAACAGGGAAACAGAGCGGAAACCCGAACAGCGGTGAGTCAAACTCCGCCCCAGTGCTGCTGACACCGACACGGTCACAGAGAAAACTCGCTTCGCATCTGAAGAAGAGGAGGAGGAGAGAGAGAGAGAAAGAGAGTACCCAAACACATTCCCTTCTCCCTCGCTTTCCTTGTAAGTTGAAGGACTTCGCACAGCCTGGTGTCGACCATGCTGGACCCGTCCTCCAGCGAGGAATCCGGGGGGGAACTTCCACCTGAGGACGAGCCGCCAGTCCGGCCGGAAAAGCCCTCGAGAAAGAGCCCCAAGTCTGAGAAAAGCCCAGGAGCTCCGCGCGCACCGGCCAAGAAACCCCCTCCTCCTGCTTCTTCTTCTTCCTCTGCTACTGCTGCTCCTCCGCAGGAGAACGAAAACGAGCAGGAGAGACTTCAGAAAGAAGAGTCGGAGAGGAAGACCAAACTCCAGATTTACGTGTTCGTGCTGCGCTGCATAGCTTATCCTTTCAATGCCAAACAGCCCACGGATATGGCACGGCGACAGCAAAAGGTGAGAGAGTGACTGAGAGAGAGAGAGAGAGAGTGAGAGAATGAGTTCTGCCCTGGACAACTACAAAACACCTTCGAGCACCTGTTACTCTCAGCCCGTTTTCCCTCCAGCCACGCTGAACAGCAGTCAGACAGAACAGCTGCCAGGGGCTTCTCACTGCACACTCACCCACTGCAGCTTTACAGCTGAACACAGGAGCTAAAGCTGGCACTGGCCAGAGATGATGAATCATACACATGCCTTAAATTGACCCCCCCACCTCCACACTCGCCCCTTAAACTGCACACAGGATGTAGGACATTCCTTAACTCTAACAGGAACTGGTGTCTCTCCCCCTCTGCTTACACTGTGTTTGACTTGAGACTCTCCAGAGAATTAGCAGCCATGCTTTTTCTCCTTACAGGCCATCACCTTCAGAGGTGCTGACAGAGGGCTGTGTAGTATACTACAACCAACAGAGCTAGAGATCTCACTAAGAGGTGGATGAGCGGAGTGTCCTGCTTGCTCGGCTTTGTAGGATTTCCCTCGGTGCTTCCTCACTGGGTGTTTACTCTCAGACCTCAGTGCTTTGTTTTCCACAGAGACTGCAGGAGGTTCTGGGTAATGTTTGGATAATGGGTAATGCAGTTGCTTAAATGACGGTCAGTCAATCAATCAGTCAATCAATCGTTGAAAATTATTTGCACAAAGAAGCTTTGCTGCTCACACTCACCAGTTTGTGGTGATGGGTTGTGCGACTGCAGGTTATTCAGCCAGTGCAGTGTGTCTCTACACCCTTCATCACTCTGCACCTTTGATAATTAGACCTGATAACCTTTATATGTCAAAACAACCCCTTAAAGGCAGCCCTGCACTTTCTGCAACACAGGCTGACTATAATTCTTACAGCCCACATGTGATTTGATTTCGCAGCACACATGTATATGTTTCCACATCCGGTGAGACCCTGCAGCTTTTAGTAGCTTTATTATTAGCCTTAAAGTAAATCATCATGAACTGAACACTTCCACCTGCACCTTTGACTCTGATGTCAGCACCTTCCCATATTGCTGCTGTCAGGACAAAACCATATATCTCCAAAATGCTAACATGCGGTTAATTTAGACCATTTCAGCCGTTCATCATGAAATTGACATTGCCTTGGTAAAGGGCAAATAGCATTTTCATATTATGTCAAAAGTTTTAAAAAATTTTAACAAAAATGGAGATATATGGTTTTGTTGAGACAGCAGGTGATATACTTGAGCTTCAGCGGACAGTGCAATACTCTACTGGTTAGCTATATGGATTCAGTTGAATAGAGTATTGCTTTCAGACTTTAATGGCACAAAGCATCCTTTTGCTAAAAGACAAAAATGGAATGCATGATTTGACTGCAGTTCCCTACAGCTACAGTCATGTTTGGTTCCTCCAGGACTGAGAGATCTGTCGATTTTTCAAAGTTTGTTGATATACAGTCATAGACTGTCATATGCTTTGCTAAATACTGCAGATTGTTCGTCCAGGGCACATGCTGCTCTCACTGGATAATCAGTCCTCTGCTTAATAGCATTCTGGTGGTTCCTGTATGTGCATTTGCATATCAGCGTGTTTCTATGTGCATGGATGTTCCTGAATCCGGCATTTTGAGTGTGTTTTATTGTACATAATCGTAACAGTCGTGCTTTTAATCTCAAGCACAGAAAAGCCTTTGTTTTATTTTCAAAGGCCAATTAAGTACCGTCTGAAATGTATATGAAAGTGACTGCAGGCTTTCTGTAGCTTTGCCTGTTTCTCCTATGTGGCTGATCTGTGTGGGGTACCTCCTCACAGTAGAACAGGTTCTTCCTTGAGGTTGTAATAATTATATAAAAAATTGTTTAATCTAATATTCTAGTATGTGCTGTGTTATTTTCTGCTGCTGCTTATTGGCATATTAGCGTATTAACAATACTGTCCAATTTATGTGAGAAGAAGCGATTTTTAAATTTTTTGTCGCAAACGAGAATGTGGGCGATAGACCAGTCATGTCTAAAAACATATACGAGTTTAAATTACTCTTTAAATATGTCTGGGGATATGTTATATGACAGTACACTTCTTTTTAGTATATCTCAACACTAATAACTTTACAAAACACTTTTCTGGATCTAAATTACTGAGTCTGAATTACTTATGTGAACTATGTTCAGAATCGGCTTTAACTTCCTTGAGCTCTGAGACCTCTGGGATGGACCGTCACACAGTGGAATAGTGTGTTGGGGTCAGACAAATCAGCATTCCAGTTCTTATTTGGAAAAAGTGGATGCTGTGTGATCTAGACCAAAGACGAGCAGCCAGGGTATATCATGGTATGAGGTCAGTGTATCAGTGCCTTTGGCAAAGGTCATTTATACTTCAGTGTTGGCAGCATTAATGCAGAACAGTACACTGAGATCTTACAGAAACATATCGTGGCTGTCCAAAGAAAAACATGTATCTCCATTTCTGTTGATTTTTACTTTTAGGCATCGTGATCACATGAGCTGCTGTTTACACTGTGTGGAAATTCCATGAAGAGTGGATCAACAGAAATGGCCCAAAACTGCCTGGAAAGACATCTGGTTCCATTGACTTCCTTTCAAATTTAAAGAGGTTTTTGGCCTCTCCTGTAAAATTGTCATTTTGGAGATACCTGTTTTTCTTTGGACAGCGACGATATGCTGCCTTTAAGACGACACCTGTTCCAAGAGCGTCCTGCATTTCTCAACAAGACATTGCAAAAACTGGTCTGGCCTGTCTGCAGTCCTGAGTTGTCCCTGGTAGAGAATGTATGGAGAGTTCTAAGGGCAAAAAGTGACCACAATGACTTAGGCCGTTGGGATGGGTTTACAGGAACACACATGGGACAAATAAAACCTTTGTTGCTTGGTGTCCTCTTTTGCCACAGCATCTTTAAGGTGTGATGTGAAGGAATAGCAACATTACAAAGTGGTAGATGCTTTACTGTCCCAACTTTTTTAGGAATGTAGGAATGTGTTGCAGGCCTAATATGGATGAATGTTATTACCTATAAGTTGAGATCCAGGCTAGGAAGGCTAGTGTATCCCCTTTTCCGGTCTGAGCCTTTAATGTAGACGGTTAAAATGCCAGTCTGTCAGTTAATTGCGGTTGTGTTCATGTATACAGCACATGGGTTGTTCCTGATCGGTCTAACTCATCTACCATGTTATTAGGTTAAATGTTCCTACTTTAAATTATTTTACTGCTTTAAATTAGTGAGTGCAAATTTGTTAGTTGATGATTTAGACTGTTATAAAAATTGCGATTTGAAAGTTGCATCCTTTCAAATTGTGATTTTAATACAAAAATGATTGATCTTTCAGCCCTAGTACCAAGCAGCCATCTGTTCTGACTCAGGTCACTGATATATTTTTACCATTTGATTTTTCCTTTAGTTCTTTCTTGAAGATTAAATAAAACTATGCACAGCCTTTCAGGGCCTCTTTTAAGCAGTACTATTGTTTTGCTGGTGCGTTTTGTTCATTGTGACTTGTTCTTAAACCTCAGAAAAGCTACATGCCCTGCTGCATGACGTGTATTGTGAAAATATAGTCAGGTGTCCCTGTGCACATTTTTTGCCGTACAGTCTTGAAAATGTACATTTATTTGTTCAACAGTGACAAAAGTCATGACAGAGCCTTCACATGGGGGTTTCCATCTGCCCATTTATAGCCTGTTTGTACTGTGATTGTCGGCCACTGCTGTTTCTGTGATTGGAGAGTTGCTAATTGACAAACGGAATAAAAACCAATAAAGTCTCCATATGGCCATCTGTCTCTAAATGGGCTGAGCGTGCTTAAGGTGTAATAGACAATCATTTAGCCTGGTCTTTTGGAGGGATAGACCATGTTCAGTTTTAAGCCAGAGTGGGGGAGGTTTAAAGGTAATTTGATGCTAATTAGGTTCTTTATATTTGCCCGTTCCTGTGTACTTGTTCGAATCCTTGTTTGCTTGTTTGAAAAGCTTTTTAATCTGGGTAGGAAAACCAGTATTTTAAGAACGGTTAGATAGACTGGCTTAGCACTCTCTCAGAATTAGAAGTCTTTTCTGTGTAAGGGCATGTCGCTTATTCATCATTCTCATTCTGATCTTTACATTTTGTAGACAGCATTGCTCTTATTGATCTAAGCTGAAAGCTTAAACCAGCTGCCTTTTGGTTTTCCTATTTGTTGTGTTTTAATTGACGCTGTTGCTTTGATGCCAGTTATGTTGTTTCACAGTCAACGTTTGCCCTGATTTTGATGGAGATGTTTTTGCAGTATATCAGGGTCCTGAAATGCGTTCAGAATTAGAAGCTTTTTTTTGTCTAAAGCTATGTAACTTTTGTCGTTCTCACTCACTGTGCCATAAGGTGGGTGCCATATACTTATATAAATGGCATTTCTTTCTGTGCTCACTCTATGTGAATTGTATTCCTCTGCGGCTGCTGCCTGCATAGCTCTTTGTGTGCAATTTGAAGAGGAGCAAGCAACTGTGAGGCCAGTGCAACATGGTTATGGAATATTTTGTTTTGGATAATGACCAGTCAGTGAAGAATTTTGTCCTTGTTATGACAGTAGGTGAGTCCTCTCAGGAACTCGCGCTGCCTCTGGTGGAAAAAAGTCTCAAAATTCTAGTAATTCAGTTCCACTGGAGCATTTTAAAAGTGCATTCACAGACACTCCACTGACATTCTTTCTAGACTAGTGATATGCGGTACAGCACATACTACAGTATTATGTTAATCTGTTGCAGGTAAAGGTGGATGATATGAGAAAGTGTCATTCCATTATATACTGTATTTGCCGTAACACACAATTTGTATGATCAGTTTAGCCTTTAGCCTGGAACAAAAGGTCCCAGAGAAAACTGTAGTACCACAATTGCTCAGAAGGCAAATTGTAATCTTAATCTCATCCTCTTCTTGCCCACTTCTGTTTTAATTGACACTGTTTTTGTTACTTTGATGCTAGCCATGTTGTTTTCGCAGTTAACATTAGCCCAGATTTTGATGGCTGGAGATGTTTTTTTACAGTAGTTAATACATAATCGCTGTATATACACCTGCATTGCCACGTCTAAGAACTCTGGTTACAATAGATTTTATTCAGCACTTCACAAATTGTACTGTGCTACTGTACCAATCAAACAAGATTATCTTTGTCTGTGTTCTGAGTGTAAGGTGTAAAAGGTTTTAGGTTTCATTAAAATGAACTGAAATGTTCAGACATGTCAAGAGGTGATAGTGACTCGCTGATAGTGAATCAACTGGATTTATACAGACGTGAGATGATGATAAAGTAGTGGAGACCCAACAGTGTATTCTAATCTGACTCTGCACATGCTCATCCTGGTCATTTAAAAACAGGTAGCCTATGAAGGGGGAGCTGCTGCTCTCCGCTCACACAATAAACAAAAAGCTGAACAAAAGGTTAATACTGGTGCTGCTTTTCACCACTGGAGAGGCTCTTAGCGAATGAAGGGATGTTAGGTGGAGTTTAGAGTTAGGTGGTGAACTTGCAACGTTTCTTCTGGACTGTTAAGTAATTAACCTTTAATGCCAACACTGAGGATTGGGGCGGTCCAATTCCCTTATAACGTTTTGTACAATAGAAGTGGGCACGACAACTTTCTGGTGATATGTTGTCCACTGTTTTTTGGGGGAAATAATTTGACAGATTGCATAAGATGATTATGCTCAGATGATATTTACAAAACACATTTGCTTCTCCTGATAACTTCTATCACAGTGGAGTTGAGAAAGAGCTCCTCCAGCTGACCTTTGTAAGTGGCCAAGGTAAAGGTTTTGTGACTCAGAAAGTGCTGTGTGCTGGTGTTATTTCTGATTCTGTTGATATGAATCATATTGGGTTTAATGTAGTGGCTGGGTGATGCTAAATGGCTGTGGAAATGTGAGTGCATGGGTATGGCTCTGAGTTGGACTGTCTGCTGAATAAGTAAAGTAAATGCAAATGTAAATATCTGAGCCCACTGGGAGACTACTCTTTGTTTGTGAGCCAGGTTCTCTTTACTTTAAGTGCCAGCTCTGCTGCGCTCAAAGCATGGTTTTCCTTTGCACTAACCGGTGAGTGGGCTGACGGAGGCACCCTCTTTCTGTGTGTGTTTTTATGCGTATGTGCTCCCCTTTCTGTTTCCTCTTCCTCTATTCCTTTCTATTCTTAATCCCACCTTTCTTTTTATACCATCTTCCATCTATTAGATTTTTTGTTTGATAGAGTGTGTTAGTCCTCCATGTGCATGTTGTGCTAACAGGTTTCCTACACATGATTCTAGCTGACAGGGAATGGCGGGCTGTAAACCTCACTGAAGGATGTCCCACGCTTCCCTCCACATATGTCTAATCCGTTGGCACCAGATTGTTAGGAGGTTAGTTTTTTTCCTCCTATTAGGTTTTGTGTTTGAGTTTATATAAGCAGATCTCCCTGCTTCCCACCACTAGAGACTTCTTCAGCAGAGTGGGGGAGACTGGCAGCAAACGCCTCGCCGGAGGCAGAGTCCCATCCTCTTTGTCCTATCTCTCTCTTGTCACTTTAACTCTCCATGAGATGCATATCTCTGCACTGAGTTATGTAAGTGCATCTCTTTGGTATGCAGTGTCTGTGAGTCATGGCGTGGCACAGTGGGTTTTGCCCTTCTTCACGTTTTCCTCCGTGGAACACTTTTGGGTAAATGCTGCCCTGTCTGCCTTCAGGGCCAGGAAGTCCACTGAAAGAAAGTGTGTCTCCTGCTCAAACACTGCGTGGTTGTAGAAATAAATAGAACACATCATTGCCAGAGGGGCAATAGACTGGAAGCAGTGCTCTATACTCTTAAAAATAGAGGTGGCACCACAAGGAACTCCGCAGTGGATAGGTTTTAAAGGAATACTACAGTCGTTAATGGTTCATTAAACAATGTTTAACATATTTATTAGTAGCTATTTTGAGCAGAACATTCCTTTACGTTGTGTTAAAACTGGAAAAGAATGGAGCAATCAAAATGGTCCTAAATTACTAGGTAGAAAATCTCATTACCTGATATATGTTAAAAGTGAAGATTTTTATTTTTTTCCTCCTGTTAAGTTACTATCGTGGAAAAACTTGCCTTGAACCATATGCTGACTTCCTTTCTCCCACTATTCAAGTGTGAATCATCATGAGTTCCACATTATTGAGTTAATATGTTTTCACTGTTTATTTTGAGGTCTGTTCACATATAGGCAGAACCTCACGTTGTGACGTAATGACGAGCTGGGTATTCGGTTCCTTTGAAGGGGAATTCCGTACATTTCATTTTTACATTTTTTTTCTCTAGATCAGTGGTAGAGATGTAAACCAGGTCATTTAGATTATGTTGATGTGAAATGGTTCATTGTATAGAACTTGTAGAGGACTTGAATTTCTGTACAGTGATCCTATACATGTCTTCTGATGCTTCTAATTCACGTCTCATTACACCATGTTGGTAGTAGTAAAAACCTTGCAGTTTTCTGTCAGTCATGAATGAATTTTAAAAAATAAATTTCAGACCAAAAGCTTTAAATGTCTCAAAAATCAGGTAACCATTTCCATGGTTTCTGACTTTAAGCTCCTCAGATGCCTGGTTTCTTATCTTCGCCACTATGTGCACTATTCTGCCTTACAGAGTTTCTCTGGAACATGGCCCAGATCCTCAAAAGTGTCAGTGTGATGCTTGCTCTACTGTATAAGAATTGTCTTTGCGCTAAGATGTTTTTGGTAAACCCAAAGTTTAGAGCATATCACATCACACCAATATTAATCACTTTGTTAACATCTTAATGATTTGATTATGAAGACATTGTGAAAATGTGGTGGAATTCAACTTTTAACAAGAGTAACATGCTTTAACATGCTCACCTTCCCCCGTAGTGATTGCTTTGTTTGTCAAGTCAACATTTATTTATATAGCTCTTTTTACAACAGATGTTGTCACAAAGCAGCTTTACAAAAAATCTGGTGTCCGAGCCCCCAGTGAGCAAGCCAAGGGCGACAGAGGCAAGGAAAACCTCCCTTAGTTAAACAGGAAGAAACCGCTAGAGGAACCAAGACCTCCTCGGGTCAACACCAGATACAAGACAGCACAAGAGAGGAGCGTATATTGTTTGTAATAAATGTCTGATTAGTCTGTTGTTAAATAGCTGGGTCATCGGATGTGTCAGCAGGACGCGGGCCAAGCTCCATCGTGCAGGACAGCCAGGAGCTCTGTGGGGGCTAAAGGCAAGCAGTGGCACTCAGTCAAAGCAGATGTAGCAACAGCATCAGGCCACACAGGATGGGCAGCAGTTCAGCTCAGACAAAGAGAACAGACGGACTGTTAGCTCTGACAGAAGACCTGAACACACTATAGGGTGTTAACAGAGTGCAGCAGTGACTCCGGCAGGCCTGCTTAATACAGTAGAACTAAAAGTGAGCCAGAAGGTCACAAAGACATGAGGGCTCCCTGAGAAGTCAGGGCCCCTCTGCTCCACCGTCAACAAACCTGAGTGAACATGAAGAGCAGCGGGACGACAGCACCAACATTCCCAGCTTACCAAACACTCTTTGTCAGTGGACCCCTAGACCTGCACCTTTTATCTATCAGAAAGAAAAAAAAAAGCGAATTACCAAAAGCTCGACTGAACAGGTAAGTTTTAAGCCTGGACTTAAAGATTGAGGCTGTGTCTGAATCTGAATGTTTGTCCATCTTGCAGTGCCTCCATGAACTTGAAACTGCTGTCTTCCTTACCTCTTCAACCAGAGTTCACACCAGGTTTAGGCACAGGCAGTGACAATGTTAAAGTACATCTTGACTCAGCACTGTCGCAAACTGAGCAGTACACTGTCAATACGCCTGTATCATACCTTTTTTCTTTTTTCCCCTGCAGTACCACTGTGAGGAAATAGTGAGTCAAATGTACCACCCAAATATAAGATGCTTGATTAATAAACTCATTACTCTTATACAATAGACAATCATAAATAAAATTTGATCTAATACATAGCTGTGATGTTGAGATCAATCCAATATTAATTGTATCACAAATATGCTGATGCTTCCTAAATTTTGACTCACACCATTGGGCAATATACTGAACAGTACGGGCCAGCACCGTCTACAAGCTCCCAGTCCACTAAACTTGGCACCATGTTGCCGTCTGTTGCTTGTTAGCAATTTGTTTGTTTGCCTAGTTGGCAGATTGGACGTCCATGGATCAACCCCCACCCCTAGCCCCCCCATGGTCTGTATAACAAATGGTTCCAGTCAATGAATTCTGTTTCTAATGATGTCCTTAGAGGCTACTCAGTTCTTCGCATCATGCACTCCAAGTAGTCTGGTGGCTGTTTAGCTTAGCCTGGGTCTGGAGGGGTTGCACCATTTATTAAAAAAGTGTCCTTAAGATTAAGTGCCCTTAAAGTAATTACTTGATCTTTAGGACTTGCTCTTGCTCTCAGCATTTGGTTGATCCTTTATACTTTGTGTGTCTCTCTATAGGATCAAGTATATGGACACCCAATCGCATATCCTTATGTGTGTGTGTGTGTGTGTGTGTGTGTGTGTGTGTGTGTGTGTGTGTGTGTGTGTTTTTTTTTTTGAGCACCTAATTCCAAAATCATGCCCATCAGTGCTCCCCCATGTTGTCTGCTACATTTTGGAAAAATGGCTGCAGTAATTCATTCCCATTCTCCCACAAGAGTATGACTGATACCAGGCACTGATGATTGAAGCAAAGGCCTGGCTCAAATTGTTGCTCCAAATTGTTTTAAAGATGTTGGATGTTCAGGGCTCTGCTTTGGCCAGACAGGCTCTTTCAGACCATCCATCAGGAAACCTTGTTTTTGTGCACAGTGATATTGTCATGCAGAAACCGGAAAGGTCATCCCCGTTAACTGTAGCCCCAAAGCTGGAAGCACATAGTTGCTCTGTAGCTTTAAGATTCGCCTTCACTGAAACAAAGGGCCAAGCTCAACTAAGACTGGAAGATTAATTGCAATTTATTGATTCATCATTGCAATATTTAAATCACCAGAGCTGCAGTTTTAATAATAATCCATTTTACCAAAACCGTGTCTTATATGGGGAATGTTCACATGATATCAGAGCTTGTAAACTGCCTGTGAACTAATCTGACCAATCAGAGGCAACCAAACAACTAAATGCTGTGACATCATAACCACGGCTGAGAAAGGGGCTGCTCTTTGCTTACTGACCATAAAACAGGCCTGGACTTCAGTTCCCAGATAACAATTACAAAGGTATTTAAATCACAGTTCCAGTACTGATCAGAAAAACCACAATTGGATATTCATCCCAAACCATTCCGCTTCAGCCCAAACCACGAAATTCAGCCACAGGCCATTAATCCTTTAAGTTGGTACTGTGCGTTAGGATAGGTAGCATTCTCTTGGCATCCAGATAATCCATAGTCTTCCTTGTGACGGTCAGATGGTAATTAATCACGTTTCCATGGTTCCAGAGCAGCTGCAGAGCCTAGCATTTAGCATCTGTGTTCTTTGCAACATTCCTGTCGTCACTGAGCATGGTGGCATCTGAATTGTGCCAGTCGAATAGGCTTTGGCAGTTCACTATGCAAATTCCACTCTTCATTAATTGTTTACATACAGACTGTCTAGCAATCAGAAATCCATAGGCCTGAGTTTCAGTGATTTCTGCAACATTCACACAGCCAAATATAACACAGAGAAGGGAAGATATTTTTGAGCATTTAAAAATGAATGGACAAGACGCTGCATATGATTATGATATAATGATTTGAGTTGTGGCCTGTTTTATTTACTGTCATATTGCTGGGCTACTGTGTGGATTTGTGAAATAATGAGACAAGCAGCAGACATGTATTCCTGTTGAAATCAAGCTCTTACATCGTACTTTCTTTTTTTATTTCACTTTAAATATTGAAAACAACATGCAAATGCAGAAATAAATAAAACAGTTAAAAATAAGTTCATGTCTTTGCTGCATGTGGAATAAATACCGTCTCCTTTTCACCAGGAACAGCCCACTTTGGTGTTTCTCTATAAACATAAAAACTCACAAATAAATATAAATGAACAAATAAAATGATTTAAGACATGCAGACGTCTCAGCATGAAGTTGTAGAGGTTCCTAATGGTGTCCTGTGGGGAGTCCATCCCATGCAGATAGTATGGGTGCAGACAGTACAGACAGTATTCTCACAAAGTTCCTGCAGTGTGGTGCGTGACAGCAAACCGTTCATCTTGGCGTTAACCACGGTGCCTCCACACACAGATTCGTTGGTCGGCTTTCATTGACTACATGATTATATCTGTTTTATCTTGTTATTATAGACTGACTGACAAAAACACACCTCTGGGCTTCTCAGCTCGACTGATTCAACTCACGACGTACAGGGTGCCAACCCATGAGGCTCCTGACAAGCATGCTATGTACTGACATTGCTTCCAGAGGCAGTTTGGAATTCAGTAAAGAAGTAAACAGTGTTGAAACTATAGGCAGAAAGTTTCACCATCATTCCACACATTGCGTGCAGGTTTATATTCAGCTCACTCATTCGAGTTCGGCATGTACTTGTTTGAAGCTTACCATGAGCTTTGCATTTACTGGTGGCCAATGTGAAATCTCTTTAACGTACCTGTACCTAGAACCTGGACAGTATTGTTGGTGAAATATTCAGTGATGTTTTTAATAATTGAAAGGGTTCTTCATTCATCCACTGCTGCTTGGCTTTGTGGTACTCCAAGTTGTTGAACTAACGATGTATTAACATACAGTTGGTCAGGAAACTGAGCAGCCAATTACCTGTTGCCCTATAAAATCAAGGGACTGTACAATAGTGGTGTAATTACGTCATGGTTTACTTAACGCATATGTGAAAGCTTTTCAGTTAAATGTGGCATTCTGCACTTTAACCTTCTCATCATAGCTTCATTCCGTATCTAATGTGCTAGAGAAGGCTACAGAGTCTAAACAGAAGAGAGTGTTCGCTGAACAACAGATACTGCAGAGTAGTGAAGGGTTTGAGGGGGCTCTGCAAGAGACAGATGTTGTAATTTCCTGTTTTGTCCTGGCTGTTTTGAGTCTGTTTTAGCAGCCTTGAAATAGTTCTAGATTTTCATTTGGCTGATCTACTCTGCTGGAATGGGAGAACAGAGGTAGCTGAGAATAGAAATTAAGGGTAATTCACAGGTGATCACTGAGAAAACCAATTCAGCGGCAGATCCCTAAACACCTGTGACCTGTCATCTCCGTTCCCTCCAGTTGCTGTAAGATAGCTGGCGTGGAAGGCAATTTGCTGGCCCAGTTAATTGTTTTGTGGACAAGCACCAGTGTTGTGGGCTGATTCTGATAATTTGATGTTTCTGGCTCTCTATTGTCCAGATCTGAAAACAGTGTTTGAAATGAAAAGGAGTATAAATAATAGATCAGACTAAAACGATTAAACAGCTGCTCTGTGAAACATCAACAAGCCCGGCCTCCTAGGTGCTGCTGTTTTTGCTAGGAGTAAAATTCTCTAAGGCAAAACAAACAAGCGTCATATGAAGATTACGAGTTAATATGAGGCTGGAAACAGTCCAGTGTCGAAGCACTGCCTGTGCGGTGATTTTAAATCATTAAACAAAACATGGTTTAACTTTTTGTGGAATATTTTAAACGAGCACCATCTGCTTTTCAGTCTGCTGCTGGAGGGTCCCTGATGCCATCGGTGTCACCAACACATTTATCTTATTTATCCCTCTTTTCTTTCTTAATGGGTTATGTAATAGATACTGATTAGAAGCAAAATACTTGGATTTATTTTAGGCAGTAATAATTTCCGGTGTAATATCATCAAGCAGCTTCTCATTGGTGAACAGCACTTGTGTGTGAGTGTGCCCCTGAACTATTGATTGAACAAACACTATGGCTGGTTTGGCAGATCCGTTCGTGTGAAATTGAGAATGACACTTTGTATAAGCAATCACTCTGACTTTCATGCCTCGTCCTTCAGCTTGCAATGTCTTCAGACTGCGTTTAAATCGATATAGGCATTGGTCACATGTCTGTCTTATGATTAATTCTCAGAAAGTCGTAAAGGGCTATTACCTGTTTGTAGTCACAGTGGTGCGTACTTAGATATGACTGTAAACTTGCTAGTTGGTTGATTTGAACTATTGATATTCACTGGGCTAGTCCGGGTTGGAACTGGTCAGACTCAGAAGTGGCAGGGTGCTTTGACTGTGATCCAGCATGACGCACTGTTATATGATTCATGTTGTATGTAATTGTTTTATGTAGATGTTAGAAGTGTATGCACATGTTAATAACTATTCTTGTACACAAAAGAATAGTTGTTAAAGAGGATCAGATTTGTACACTGCTTTTTAAATGCTGCCCTGCTTATTCCTTCCAGACTGCTCCATTTTATGGACATGTGCGTGTTTTAATAATGTTTGGTCATAAGTGGTCATGGAAATCGTAGTAAGTGATTGTCCGGTCAGTTTGTAGTCATAGTCATGTATGCTAATTGAAGCTGTCAAAGGATTTAATGAATGAATTGTGATTAATCGCATTATTTTGTGTTGTTAATTAATGTTATCTTCTCTAATTTGATTTCAAGGAAAGAGTTGACCAATATAATATACAGTATATAACATTTCTGCATCACAGTTGGACTGCGCAGCCGGATCATTGACAGGTACATGATAAATGTACCCTGATATATTGTATATTTGAGGGGCAGATATAACCGCTTAGAGGATATTTATGGCATTACATCTTAGTCAAAACTGAAAACTAAATATGACATGTAAATGAATGTTTATGTTGTGTGTAATGTGGTCAGTTACAGTCAGCATGTCTGTCTTGATAACTGTAGTGTGAGGCAGTGAAGTGCTCAGTCAGAAGTCTTTAAATGTTTGGGATGCTCCATGAAGAAGTGGCTGAGGCACACAGACATTATTCAGTAAAAGACACTTTCTTCTCCGGTACTGTCCTGTGGTCAGTTTTTTAGGCAGCAGTTGCCAAAAAGTGATTCAAAGAGGCACACAGAGTCTGCATAGATCGGGAACTCCTCCCCCCACGATTCATGAGTCAGTAAGAATGATACAGAGAGATAGAAGATGGAAAGAGAAAAGCGAGTTGAAAGAGGCTCTGACTGAGAGAGAGAGAGAGAGAGACAGAGAGTGCAATTGCCCATAAACCTATTGCCTATCTCTATGCAGATGAGTACAGCTTAGTAAGCCTCCTACATACTCCCACACAACAGCATGGCAGCCTTGCATTCTAATGACATTGTAAAACCAATAATCTGTCTGTTAAAACTGAATGACTGCTGTCAGTGCTGGAAAAGAACAAATTGCTTTAAAACTTTCACTTTTACCTTCGCACAGTGTAAGCTTTTGTTTAAAGAGCCCACTCACTACTCCCCCCATTTTTGTATTTGATGAAGTAGGTAAACACTGTTTTGAAACTGTAACATGCGTTGCCTGCCCAGTGCGCACAGTACAAATATAGAAACTCCAGAAACGGCCCGTACTGAATAGAACCCTGAAGTTATGCGTCATTCTGTAGCCAAAGGCATGGATTTCTCTATGATAAAAATGAATAGCATTTGTGAGAATTAACAATGGGGACATGGCCTGTCCCAGCTTTTTTGAGATGGGTTTTCTGGACGGGAGCAAATGTTGTTCTATGATCTCTATATACTGTGTCCCTCCAGTGATGTATTTATCTGACCACAAATTTCTGGATCGTGTTGACATATAGCTTCTTCTCTGCATGATACAGCTTTAACTTGCATTTGTGGGTTGCGTGGCTAACTGTGTTGGCAGACAGTGATGTCCGGGTCCCTGAGCCCATGCAGTGTTGTTCACTACAGAATAATGCCTGTTTTTAATTCAGTGCCGTCTGAGGGCCCGAAGAACACAGGCGTCCATTACCAACCACAGGTCTTGTCCCTTGTCCACATGATATGATTATGATATGATATTATGGTGGGTTATCCAAAGTCTTTGCAATTCTGCATTGAGAAACGTTCTTAAAAAATTGTTCCACAGTTTTTAGATGCATTCAAGCTGTTTTTATTAGTACCACTTTTTAAACCTTTCGTTTCCCCTTTCCCCAAGTTTTTTGAGCCCTTGAGTTTTTGTTGCTTCCATAAAGTTCTAAATGCGTATCTTACTTTCAACATTTAATGTGTGTTCAGTGTTCTGTTGTGTTATAATATGAGTCTATGAGATTGGCAAATAATTGCATTTTGTTCTTATTTACAGTTATTTACATTTTACACAGCATTTTTGGAATTGAGGTTGTACTTTACGATTGCCAGCGCAACTTTGCTACCACAGTTGACTAAGCTAAGAGGTTTATTTAAGGTGGTTTTGTGTACTTGCCTGTCTTATGATGTCTGTATGTGCAGTAGTGTTAGCTCGCATGTAGCAAAATTCATATTTTAACTCTTTAATGACTTAGTTAATTTAAAACATATGTAGTTTGGACCATTGTATTAACCACGGGGTGTGAACGTTCCATAAAGAAATCCAGCTTAGATTTGCTTTTATGATGCCCACCACAAAGTCTCACAAGATTTCAGTGGTCTAACACATCTACAACACATTAACATATATTTGCATACAGCAGTTTGGGCCTGCCCATTCATTTTACAGTTATAAAGACTATTCTGGCCTGGGTTGATTTTTGAATGAAGCACATTACAGCCAATCAGAACAGAGATCATTTAATTATATGCATAACTTAGTCTTAAAGGCACAGTAACAACAACAGCCTGCTTAATAGATTAAAAAAAAGTTGGAAAATGTTCATAAAAAATAAAATGGCAGACAAATGTGTAGCGAGTGACCTACCATTTGAATTGGACACCATATTGGAGCCACACATGTCTTAATAGTCAGGGGGGTTCTTTAATGATTTTAACTTGCAGATTTCCATCCTGTAATCCTTCTCTGTGGCAAAGCCATTTACATTAATCCTCTGGATTCACTCGTCTTTTGCATAGCTAATGAAGGATGCATAGCTCTGCAGATGAAACATGTTTCCTTATTTTGCCATTTAGGAACTAGAAACAGTTTTAAGACCTTTGTGATGTAATTTCCAATGGGCCAATTACTTGTACAGTTGAATACGAGATTTTTTAGCAGTGGCTCTGTACCACAGCCAGAGCTTTGACACACACTTAAAGAAAGGCCAAGGGTCTAGAAACATGAGGTGGGCGCCACGTTGCACAGGCTCAGCATGCTAGTGTTTATCAGCAGAGAGCAGACAGCAGCTCCAGGCCTACAGGAGTCGTGACAAACCGTAAGGATGCTGGGCTACTCCTCCCTCCTCCCGTCTACTCTTCCACTCATATGTGGTCCTCTATACAATTACAGTCGCTCTTGGAGGAGGGGGCAGATACACATATGTAACCTGATGCGTTAAAGCTAGGATATGCATGCAAACGGCCCATAATCTGCATTTTTCCCCTCTGAGGTCCACTTATGACTTGTGGTGTGGTTTTATGTAACAAAAGTCATAATTAATTCCATAGTCTCTTTTTAACCTCTTTTTGTCCCTTGTTGTTACACAGGCTGCTTTTGTTACTGTGCCTTTAAGAGTGCTGTATGTAAGAATGCTGCCGTGTACTTTGCATCATTTAAGAAGCGGTGTGATTGAGGCTAAACCACTGTGGGGTGAAGAGGTGGATATGTGTACTTGCACTGTTTTTTGTGACATCAGAAAAACAGCTGATTCTCTACAGGCTGCTGTCCATATCTGAACGGAAAGGGCCTAAATTAAATGGTCCATTTTTCTACATCTGCATTATATTTGAAAAAACAAGGAAAATGTGGGGACCCTTTTTAAATTGCTTATCTAACTTTGTTAGTACCGGTTTGTCTTATTTGGAAACGTGGTTGGCATGAAGGCAGAGTTAGTATCTCTTAGTTTTGCCTGTGTTTCTCTTTTGGCAGTTATTTATAAACAGCCAGAAACAAATACTTATGAGATATCTGATAAGCAAACTTCATTATATTTACACTGAGCACATCATTTGCAAAGGATTCATTATAATATAGGCTGTCACTGTCATGTGTGCGTGTCTAATGAGAGTTTTGTGTGTTGAGAAATGTCTCGTTTATAAATGCCTTGGAGGTTTTAAGGCTCTGTAATGTGTAGTGTTTCTGTTCTGGGTTATTCACATCATCACATTCTATGCTTGGGTTTTTCATTCAGGGATGTCTGGAGGCAGGTGCCATTTCTGTCTCTTTATTGTCCCTACTAGGCTTTTTATTCTGCGTCATTTAGTGTCTCTATCAACTGCTGCTTAATTGTGCCACTGCTTATTAATATTATTCTCGTGCCACTTTGAACTGCTTTTGAGCGAGCAGTATGTAGTCATGCTGCCTTTCCTCATGCTGTCGACACTGTGCTTTTATTTTTTATATTATTTTATTTTGATCTTTCAGTTGTTATGATAATGGTACTCACTCTGTTTTTCAGTCTGTGTCTATCCACGTTTATTCTATTAATCTTTTTCCATCTAAACCAAATACCAGAACACAATGAAAGGAAAAGGCTGAGTAAGCAAAACAGGTTTCCTTCCTCGCTACAGAGCTACTGAGGTAGTGATAGAAGAGGAAAGCGCTGATGTCATTTTCCATTGGATGCCATCTCATCTTTTTTACTCACTGTATGAACACAAACTCTCTTTGGTGTTGTGTGGACCCCTTAGGGTCCTATATTACATGGAACAAAACCAAAGATGGCGTGATACCACTTTTTCTTTTTCCATATATATTACATTTTTAGGAAGTAAACAAAGTTATTCGTAGTGGATGATGTGAAATGCTTGGGTTTAGAGAAACTTTTGGATTGATGTTTGATGCAAATATTTACTAACATATTTACTAATATTTAAATATCTAAAACACATGTGTCAAACACAAGGCCCGTGGGCCACATCAGGTCCCTGGCAAAATTATGTGGCATGTGGCAAAATCCAATCAGACTATATTATTGTTTCACAATCTTCTGCACTACAGTCTCCAACATGCACTGCAGCATAATGTTTGCTCTGACCTTTCCTTTCCCCAAAACGACATCTACGAGACAGCAGTTGCACCACAATTGTACCACACCAGTCATAACACAGAACACACTAGCTATGTTCCACCAGCAGCCAATATAAACACTAGGTTTGCTAAATAACATCCTAAGAACAGAGAGCAAAGGAGTTTTCAAGACGGGTGGGAGCTTGAATATATTTTACTTCTAGTAAAATAAACCAAGAAAAGTTTACTTCTGGCACTAATTTGCTTTATAACAGCCAGCATGTATCTGTCCACTATGAATGGGTTATAAATCTTTCAGAACTACCTTTTTAGAACGAACATGAAGCCTTAGGCAAAGTGTTCATTACCATTTCATTTTTTTCTGAGAAAAAAGACTTTTTCGTTTAACCTTTTGAACACTTGGTTCCTATCACAGCCATCGTGACTATCTCAGCTAGTTCCTCTTTTATATCAAACCCCTCTAACTGACTTTATTTACCTCTTAATCCTTTAATTATACAGAAACTTAGAAACTTTACTGGAATTCCTTTTATAAAAGGGATCTATGCTACTATGCTCATTTTTAGTGTTCATGTTGTCTAATACAACAGATTTACATACTGCAGTATTCATCATACTCTACATCTGTATTCACCTTCTGTCTGAAATGCTTTGGTAGAGCACCTGTTTTCTTGGTGAGCTCTGTTGTGCTCTGATTGGTCAGCTCACCCACTCTGTTCTAAATGGTAAACCACTTACGTGGTGTCCTGCTACAAGTTCCGCCCCCGTGCCGGTGTGTCTACTAATACATTGGCATCCTGCAGTGCCAGTCCGGTAGAACAAACGTAGATTTGATACATCCTCACAAGCTGGATAGTTTTAGAGTAGTAAGTTTATACTTTATTTTTTAGCTCTCTGTGCATTGTGTGAAAATGGGCCAATCTGCTGACAGGCAATAAGGATTGCATTATGAGATGACAAGCGATTTCAGGCAGCTGAGTAAAGTTTTTATTTTTTTCTGGGAGAGTGTTTCTCGCTCTGCCGTGTACTTTGGGCTTTTTAACACTGCAGACCATTTACATGCACAAGAGCTACATAACTCACTAAAGGAAAGAGAAAAAACGAGCATAATGTGTCCCCTTTAAAATCAGCCATTTTTAATTGAAGCACTTCACGGAAGATGATCTTCTAACAGTAGGCTGTCATGCTTCAGCTATTCAATCATGCTATACTGCCCCACAGGAAGAAATACACAGCTAACAACATCACATCTCACAGTGTGAGTGAGCGCCAGTTAGGGATGGATATGTTACGGGATTGAATCAGATCCACTCTTTTTTTCTTTCTCACTGATATCAAATCCAGCAATTCCTACTGTTGGCCTGACACCCACACCTGGTTTACACCTTCATGAAGTTCTAAGTGTTTCATTATGACAGTGAAGATAAGACAGGTTTTTTCTTTTTGCTTCTCATTATGCATTGTTTTTTTCTTAATGCGCTCTGCCATTGCTTCATGCTGTCCTGCAGCAAGTCGGGCTTGTTGACACTGCATGTCGTATGATGGTGATAAATTTTTCCATCTTCTTTTCTATTAGCTATCTGTTGTGCATGTGAATCTGAAGGCTGCTGATGGGACAGCATGCACTGTGGCGGTATCCCATCTTCTGTGTGAAGTGTGACGGGTTATTTATACATGCCAAATTTGGCAAGCTCATGTTTGCTGTACTGAGATGGGTGTGTGTGTTTGATTACTGGGTGGAATGTGTATTTTGCCAGGTCTCTGGAGAACACTTGCAGCTGTTACTTGCTCGCTGTAGCTTTCTTAAGAGTACTGATCTTTGGACTGTGTGTGTGCGTGTGTGTAATATGTATGTACAAATATGTTACTGAGGTTACAATTTGGAAAAAAACTGAACACCATTGGTCATTACAGTAAAACTGTAACATCAAAAACATCAGAGGTGTATATCTTTCTGCTGCCTTTTTTCTAAAGTTGTACTGAACAGCGCTGTCCTTGGACTGTGGAGTAAAGCAATCATTTTGTAAGGACTTTCTTGTTGCTTTAAGCAGAGCAAGACGAATTCTGCAGCATGGGAGAGTGAGCTGTAGCCGGGAGTCATCATTGAAAAGGAACATAATGTAGAAGTAGGGAAATCCTTGACATCAAACAGAACAGCTACTGTGTTTTACCGCAAGCTGTTACAAAGTGACTCTTAAAGAATATGTGTAGCTAGAACTAGCACAATACCACTTAACCCAATAACTTAAGAAACCTTGTGGATCTAATAAAATCATGTTACATGATGTCACTCCTAATGTATGCTTCTTAAAGTTTCAGCACATCTAGCTCAACAGCAGAGAATGGGTTTATGTATAAACCCAGGGTAAGGCTATATGCCTGCAGTCTTAATGAAGTTCAGTTCTCTACATATAGTAGAATGCAAAAAAAAGCTGAAACCTCGGTAAGTTCTCCTGGTTACCTAAGGGAACTTAGTCAACACATCTCTGTTTAAATATGCAAACAGATTTTTGACATGCTGTAACATAATATACACTCCAACATTGCCAATGGCCTTTCCCCCCCCCTGCAAATAAAAAGGAATGAACAGACGTGTGTTATTTGTAGAGGATATGCTAACTTTATTATGACTGAGAGAATCAACTCAATCGTGTCATTTTAGCTGGTGCACCAAATGTCTGCATACAGTGCTGCGCATGTCTCACGTACTGTGCCAGTATGCAAGCCTTAGGTTCATCGTGAGAGAGAGCTTATGTAGAAGTGCTACATGCAGATACCACACTCGCTCCTGCTGACCAATTACCATGACTCACCTCACATCCATCTTTGTGCTTTTTCAAACACCTGTGTTTCTCCAAGAAAATAATTGGTAACCTGCGGTAATAAGCCAATGACTTGAATATAACATGACTTGAGTGCACCCACCTTCTCTGTGTGTGTGTTTCTGTATGTTGCTGTATATAGTGAAAAAGGAAATTTTGTAATCAGTTTTATTACAGAAGCTCATGCAGAGACTATTTATAATCGCTTGATGCCTCTAATGTTCATTAATTGCAGGAGACTGCAGAAGCTTTAGTGTTAGTAGTTTTAGCAATGCTCACCCTCATAAAGAACAGCAGCGCTGCACTTAATGTGCTGTTGCCTAGCTGGTCCTCAGAAACTGACTCTTGCCACGCGGTGGGTGATGTTGCCATGACGATACAGGGGATTGTCATGCTCAGGGAGTGGCAAAGCTAAACAGCATCAATGGGAAATAAAGGAGTACAGAGGAAAAGAGTGTGCCTGACATGCCAGATGAAGAGCATTTGACTGAAACGGTCTCTATAAGTTGTTCACGATTGCAGTATGATGGCTGGATTCAACAGAGGTGTGCCTCGTAAGCTTAAACAAAGTCTTGTCATGGATGATTTCCTCTGACAGTCATGGAATTTTCATTTCTCAAACTGTGCTGTAAATCTAGCTACTCTTTATTTTGATTGAGTGCTATGGATGAACCGACATGGGATTCTGGGCATATGCTGATCCCGGATATCTGACATAAATATCTGCCAGTGGAGCTGTTAAATATGTTACATATACATATCTTTACAAAACTGCCTTCTGTAAATGTCACCACAGAGCAGTGTAAGCTCAGTGTATTAAAATAGTTGTCTATCTAGGGTGTGGTTAAACTCACAGGACTTATCAGGTGTCCAAAAAGTGACTGGATGTCCATTCTCAATGGTGACCTTTTGTATATGAGTCACTACCAGGTTATGTAGCTTCAGCAGAGCTATGATGGACAACAATAAATGGGTTTTGGATAACATGGCTCAAGATATCCACATAGTCATCTAAACCCAAAATCCCAAACGAGTGAAAGAATGCTTCATATTTGCAATAGTGGTTGTAGCTTTTGGGCTGTTTAATCTTGTTTCTGAAGGAGCTGATGAGACGGCTGAGTAGCTGCAGGTTTATGTGCATGGTGCTGCTAGAGACATTTTAGTTCCAGCATCTTCAAAACTGTGCTACACCATGCAATGCTTCATCAAAAAACTGAGCATCAACCCAGTGGCAACGATTTTTTAAAAGTAGATACTGATATAACTGTTATATATTTGTGCATCCCTAGCATCCCTTATTACAAACTGACCAATAGAAATGATCCAAAAGTACCGTTGTGAATAAAAGGTCATTTGAAAATCGATATGCTTATTTTACATCAGCTTTAAGCCAATGTATGTTTGTTACTGTCAACATAAATCTGTGTTTCATCTGTAGAGAAGGCTGATGAGTACAGACAGCAGTTTCACTACAGTTCCTGTACTTGGAAAATAACCACCAGTTGAGCAATTTGAGGAAACCATCTAGTTGTGATATTTCTGAACTGCGTGCCGACTGCAGTTTAAATGATGTTATTTATGTTTTCTGTTAGATTAAACTCCAGCCTTGTTAATTTGGTCAAGAAAATTCTCTTCTTCCTGCTTAAAGCTTGAACCAAAGGCTAGTTGTAGTTGTAATATCCCAGCACATGGATGCTCTGTTGCTTTTGATTAATGTACTCATCTACAGATAAACCGGTATAGTGTTATCAGGTTCCACACTTTCACAGCTGTCAGTGTCAATGTTGTTAACAGTATACTGTAGATTGTAATTTTGCACTTTGAAACTTATAAAATGAGTAATTACAAAATATAATCCTGTAGCTCTAACTGACTCAAAGCAAATCTATATTATAGGCCATTGGGCAGGTGCTGTAAATGTTTCATGTGAAACACGTAAATTAAGCTGTAAATCTGCATAGCTCTTTTTTTAAGAGGTGGCACTGCTACCCCACTGTTTAAAAGAATGCTGGGATATTCCTTTAAACAGTGTTGCCGGTGGAGTGGCTAGAGTTTTCACAGGCTCCTCAATAACTCGACATGGAACATAGTGACAGCAAAAGCAAAAACATGAATTGATTTTTACTGTGTTGTTTAACTGTAGGTGAAGAAAGGCATTTGTAAGAACTTTTTATGTCTGTTTTATTAAATCATGTTGCAGTATAATGCTTGTAGTTTGAATTTCACACTATATGTAGTTAAGACTTTTGTCAAACCCTTTATTAATGGAATTCACCAGCTGCCCTGTGGCTTCTGTCCTAGGTGTGTTTTGGGCTTTCTTGTCTTTGTTTTTCCATCTGCCGTTATTGACAGTACAATACAAATGTGGCAGATCGCAGATCAAGACTAGGCTGGAAAATGCTGGAATTAGTTTTTTTTTTTTTAACATTTTAAAGATTTTTGTTCCAGTTACATTCTTGTTGTCACCCACTTTTACTGTTGTCCAATTCATATTGGCTACGTACCAATTCGAGCTAGTTGATGTAAATTTTGCTCTGTTCAGAGAATGTTCAAAGGATCTGTTAACTTCACCTAGACAATGTTAAATGCTACTGTGAATGTTATATTGTACTTTAATTGTATTTCTGGATACGAGTCTGTAGTTTTAGAACGCTGATTATGACTTTTTGCATGCCTTTCAGATAAGAGACTGCAGACTGCAATGAGGCTCTTAATAAGACCAGATTGAAATTGATTGTTGATAAATCAAATTAACTGTTGCTTTTGGTTCAAAATCTGATCATCAATCTGACTAAAGTGGCTGGAGATGACACTAAATGTCTGTTTACTAACACTACAAGCAGACAGAGGTTGATTGAAATTGACATGAGGGCTGTACAATAAATTGTATGTTTATTGTTATCACAATTCGAGTTACGGTGATAAACACATCTTTAGAGTGAAAGTGACAGATCAATGACCTCACGCACGCAGCGGCATGGAGACATTATTGCATTACCCCCACAAACTGTTAGAAGCCTAGACCATGAGACCCATGCTCTCCAATAGAACCCACGAGCCGGACACTCCTCTAACCTGAATTACAAGGCTGTAGAGACACATTAATACATCAGGATTCTTCTCAGTATTGTGTTTTAAATGTGTGAAGCAGTGATTAGCACTGTCATAAACATATTTTAAATAAGTTGATAAATCACAAAAATAAGATGTTTGCATATCTATATACCATAGTCATGGTAGCTTTTTTTTTTTTAAAAAGCTGTTTGAGTAATGTTGGCCGTGACTCAGCCTTTCAGTGCACAGAAGATGTGTCTGCGGTTTGATGGATGTAGCTGTTAGCATAGTTTTGTTGTTATTTTGTAATGATGATGAGTACCTTTGTGTTTTCCTATTGGCTTAAAGGAGAAGTTAGTGAGATTGTTGTTTACACATCCAAAACAAATCTGTACTTGCATTCCATCCTTGCATTCAGGAGCAAGCGGCAGGATGGTGACTTTAGCTGAACTGCAGAAGTGAACTGTGCATGTCATTTATACGTTCTTTTTCTTCAGTCGAAGAAGGCAGAAAGTGATCTGTGCCGAACAGCGAACAGTGAAGCTCAGAGATGTGAGGTGTGTGTGTGTGTGTGTGTGTGTGTGTGTGTTCGTATGTATGGGTGAGAGAATATGAGACACCAATGCCATGTGAGTGAATGGCAGACGTGAGAGAAGTAAATGCTGCGCTGTTCTGGCTGCTGATGTCACATCCCTGCGCTCGATTGCACCTCCTAATGACTGTCGCTGTCTGTAGGCTGTATTAGTGCTGCTTCACCAGAGACTTTCACCTTCTCCTTCTGAGAAACAAGGCAGTGGCAGAAACTATCTGAGAGAATTGTTACTGAGCCACTGTTTATACAGACCAGAGTTTGTATTAGGTAAATACAGACAGGTACAACGGCAAATTTCAAGCCGAAGGATAATGAAAGCGTAAGCTTGTGGGTAATGTGTGAGGCTCTTGTTAACAGTCTCACAATAAAGAGACTGAGTCCGTTAGTCCACTGTTCCAACAATCTCCGAATCTGTATGTCTTCATAGTGAGGTTCAGAGTTTCCATCTCTCTCTTTATCGTTGTTTTAAGGCACTAATAGAAAAGAGTAGTTGCACCCAGAAGGAAGTGTCAGGTTGCAGTGCTAATTGGAAGGAAGATAAAGGTCACCAGGAACAATAAACTATGATGCATTTAGACTGATATGGGCAGTATTTATTGAGCTACACATACAGAAGTAAGGTCTTTTAGTATGGCGTCAGGCTGCCTTGTTTGCTAATGCAACATGCCAGACTTTTTAGGATGGAGCTGTAAAAGTTCCTCATGGTGTCCTGTTATAATCCAACTTAATCCCAACTTAAATATTCTCACGCAGTTCCTGCAGATTTTGCAGTAGGGGTGGAGGTTGAGTGACTCCAGGCCTTCTGGACATGTTCCACCGAGATAAAAGCTGGACTCATTGAAGATGACCCGCTGCCATCCAGAGACACTCCTATCATGGCAGGAACCACTGCAGTCTTTGATGACACTGACGTGGTGTTCTAGCCAGTCGTTGTAATGGTCTGTATGTATGTAGTCCTGTGGCTTGCAGCCATCTGCCAATGGTGCTGGCACTAACGAGATGAATCATGTCATTGCAGTCATAGGTGTTGGGTTAGTCAGGTACAGCAATAGGCTTCCGTCACCTGCACGACCGATCATGAAGTCATATTTTAGTATACTAACTCACCACAGACAATTTGCTGTAAGCTATGTATGTGTATTGTGAAAATGCTCATTGTGACAGATCATCCACTCGTTTTACTGTATGCCATTGATCATACATTGCTCCCATGTGCTCTACTCGTACTGCCCTGCAGATGCTTCTGATTGCAGGAGCAGCAAAGCTACTATTAGATTTACTTTGTCATTTAATAAATAATTCTACACACTAAAATGTTCTGTGCTTTTATCATTCTCTATGTTAGCTAAAGACTAATAAACTGAGATGGTTATGGGTTATTATTTTGAAATGGCTTTGGGAATGTAGATGTATACTAATTCAAGACCGTATAAATAAAAGCTTATTACAGTATTCCAACTGAAAATCTGAAAACCCTGGCTGCCTCTAAGGCTGAAGAGGGATTTGCAAATGCTGTTTTTTCTTTCTGATTAATTAGCAGGACTCTTTAGTTTGCCAGTTGTTTATCAATTAACTGAAGACATGTTAATAGTATTTACTCCAGTATCGTCTTTGATGCCACTGAACACTGAGAACTGCTGTAACCTTCAAACAAAGTGCTAACATTTTCCAAAATAAGTTTTCTGTTGTGAAGATTCTGGGAGATACATAATATTCTTTGGGTTTTTTTTTCCACTAATCTTTTTCTTCCTGTCCTTTTTTTTCAGCTCAACAAGCAACAATTACAGGCGGTGAAGGAACGCTTTCAGGCATTCCTGAGAGGAGAGACGCAGATTGTAGCCGATGAAGCTTTCTGTAACGCTGTGCGCAGTTACTATGAGGCAAGGCTTTCTTATTTTTAACACCTGCTGTCTGCCGCAAACAGGTTCTTGTTTATCTGCTCATGCATGTTCAGTCATGGCTAAAATAAGTTCTAGTCGATGATCCCAATATCAATTTCCATTCATATATCAGGTATATATTTCTAAACATTTTTTAACAAACTTCAATAAAATCCAGAAAATATTGTATACAGTGTTGATGTCACTGCTGTCATCAGACCAATCATACCTCTTACTGGGCTAAACTGTAACGCACTGCATCTCCATAGTGGCTGTTAGTTATTAAATGGCCAGTTATTGTAGCTACTGGCAACTCAGTGCATGCATATCGCTTCTTCTGGAGCAAAGCCTTGTTTTTGACATAATTTAAAATATCTGTTATACTTTACATTGTGTGTAGACTTTAACAGTCTACACTGATAAACAGATCAAAAGACATATCCCATTATCTGGAAAATAGTGCCTGGTTGCTTTGACTTACATTGAAGCTAAGTTATCATGTTTTTTTCTCCTGTAAAGTTATCATTTTGGAGATACAAAGTTTTGTTCCTACAGCAGAGATGTGCTGACTGTTCAGTCATGTAGCATTTCTTTTGTCTTCATGTAAGGTGAACTTGCTTCTTTCAAATTCTTGTTGGTCTATGATTTAAATTGGTTTGATTATAACTTGAACACAAGGTGCTCGAAGGATGGAGTGCTTAAAAAATCCTGATGATTGATGCATCAGAGAGCCATAAGACTACCATTATTTCCATTATGGTTCTGTGACTACAGCGAACACCATTATTGTGAAATACCTGTCCAGTCCATTTGCGATATCACTCAATAGTGCTTAAGCAGCTCGAACACAGATTTAGTAGTAAAGGACGATGTGATGAATAAGATGTCAAAAAATAGGCAAATGCAAACTTACTGTTTCAGGCATCTTCAGGGTTACCTGAATGCATCTGAAGACATTTAAATGCCACTTTAAATGTTATTTAGGACCACATTTCCAGTGATGATGCATGAAATATAAACACTCTTGATGCAGTGCTAGCTCAACAGCAACTTAATGCACTCCGCTATTATAAAACCCCCTGCCAGTAAGGGAGCAGTATGGCATTACCAACAGAACAGTGTCGCCTGGGGCTGGTGGTGTAGGGGTAGGTAGTGGGGGGAGCTTCGCCAAAGGCGTGACCAGGGATGCCTGGTCTGTTCTGGGATTTAAGCCGTCAGCCTTCCAGTCGGAAGTTAGTTCACCTCTCTTTACCACTTGGCTACTGGCCACCTCTTAATCAACTTATTTTTGTCAGCTGACACCCGTGATCTAAATTTATATTTCTAAACCAGGAGCAATGCAGCACGAGCAGAAAACATAAGCCACTCGTGTGTTGCATGTGTCTGTACTGTTCACACGCTCTGGCTGCACTAGTGACACAAAGATGTTGGTCCTGCAGGAAATACAGCCAGTATCTTCTCTACAGACTATAATATGCCCAAGTCACATCATGCAAAGAGTAATCAATTTTGGAGGTTTGTTCTGAGAGCATAGGTTGGTTGGCCCTGCACTGCTGTCAGATTTCTTTGCACAGCAGGAGAGCATGAGAAAAGTCCCAAAAGCTGGAGAGTTATTAAACCCTGCATAATGAAAAAATATTGCCTAATATTAAACAAACTTCATATAGGAGTGAATGTGGTTGAAGTAATTGGCTAAGAAGTTAAAGCGACTAAAAGCGGGAGCTTTTTAAAGGATTACATAGAACACTTTGTAGCTTTTATAGTTTAATGCTGTGTCTTAATAAAAGGGTTAGTTAGATTCCTTTATAGTAACACCAGAAAATCTGTACCTGGCCTACCACCCACCTAACCAGGCACACTACTTTATATAATTTTAAAATGAATTTATTGCTTTTCTTGTCACCATTACTGTATCCCACAACCTTATCCCAAAAACCGCATTTTATATGTCCATATTGTGGAGCCCTACTCTTTGTTCACATTGTTTTGTCTGTATGTGTATGTTCAACATTCCTTAAAACAAATACAGCATATTACCTATGGCCTCATCTGTTCACCACTGTTTCTTTTTTTCTTTGATCCATTATAGAAAAACCTTATTGACTCCCACGCTGACAAATTCTCATTATAGCTAGCAAACAACTCAGAGATTTTCTTTTGATGATTTTGATGAAGAGCAGTGTTCTGTGAATAGGTTACTGCAACTTCGTTGGTTATAATTGGATGGTTTTGGAATAATCCCAAATTATTGTTAAGGAGATGCATAGGTCATTAGTTTACAGTAACTGATTCAAAACTAATAAAGAGAAAGCTGAAGAATCTGCTAAAGAGCAGTCTCCTACAACTGACAGCAAAGCTTCTTTGCTCTCCTTAAAATTTAAGTATCTAGTCAAGGATTGGAAATCAATGGGCTGTAATGGAACGTGTGGGATGCTAAACAAGGGCGCTCTTATGTGCCTCTGCGGCCTCGACTCTTTCTCTGTCATTTCTCTTTGTCATTTCTCTCTTTGTTCTTTCTATATTCTTTCTACTTCTCTTGAAATCTGGATCAGAACACGCACCGGATAGAACATAATAAGAGTGCCACATGATATCATTCATCTTTTTAGTCTTTTCTTTTTGGAGAATGGATAGGACACTATTGAAGTTTTCCCTGGCAGTCATTTGTGTAGATATGAGTTGGGTGATCAAAGTCACTCACATTATTATGCAGCGGATATCTTATAAATATATATATATTTATCAAAGCATTTCATCGGCTTTCGTTTTTGAATACAGAAAGCACACGGGTCTCGGGGGACATGTGTCCATCTATAGAGATCATGATCATACATTTGGAATATGGAGTTTGCATCGCCACATCAGCTTCTCTTAGGTTTGTAAACAGGCTGCTGGGTTCAACATTTTTTTTTTTATCAGTTCATTGAGTGTAAGTGTGTAAGTGTGTGAGTGTGCGTGTGCGTGAGAGAGTGTGAGAGTGTATGTAAGAGTGTGTGTGTGTGTGTGTGTGTGTGAGTGTGAGAGAGAGTGTGAGAGTGTATGTAAGAGTGTGTGTGTGTGCGAGAGTGTGCATGTGAGAGTGTATGTGTGTGAGTGTGTATTTTCCTTTATAAAAAAACAGCATTGCAAAGGTTTGCATGTTTCATGTTGCAGTGCTGCTTTCGAGGTCAACTTGTTCAAGGAAAAAGATGTTGGGATTCTATTTTGAATCGTTTCAGCAGGTTTGTATGACAAATAATGAAAAAAACAACACTTCAGCATTGTGGTGTAGTAGTGTGCATTATGTAGTCTCAGAATACAGCAAATATTGTCTGTGTACATGCAGTGCCTTTTATTGGTTGGTGTATTGAATCATTTAATTTATAGTTAAAACCTATTGATAAATGCCATGTTCCATATTCATGACTGGTATCATGGTTGCATAAATGCTGATTCATTTCCAACAGATTAACATTTTGGTGGTTGTGAAATAAATTTCATGCGCTGACAGAAATGTTTTTATCTCCTTTTAACACAGATACACAGGGCTGGAGAATATTCCATTCAGGAAACCTCTGTTTCTGTGTTCATTCACACCATCTTTCTTTCTGCACAGCAGTTACACATCTATCCATCCATCCATTCATCCATGTTGTCTGCATATGTTTTGGAGCTTTATGTTGTTGAGTGTATTTTAATAACAGGCTGCATTCATTATCTACAGTCTGGATCATAAGTATTTGGACAGTGATATAAAGTTTGGCTTTTGACAACACCAGCTTTGGTTTTAAAATGCAGTCCAGATGTAACAGGAATAGCTGTTTAGGAATTACAGCTATCTATATTAACAGGCTCAAAAGTAATTGGACAGTTGACCAAACAGCAGTTCCATGGGCAGGTGTGGCTCATTTCAAGATAATACAAGAAGCTAAAAAGGTTGGAGCTGATTCCAAGTGCTGAATAGGAATTTGGTAGATGTTCATGGAAACTCTCAGTATTTGCTTCAAAGAGGTGATGATGCAAGGAGCCATCATTAGGCTGTATGTTCCTTCACACGGAAGAGTTTGCTATAAAACATCTTAAAAGCCTCCCCAGATCTTTAACAAGATTCTTTGGAGTGACAAAACCAAGATTAACTTGTACCACAGTGATAAGAGGAGAAGACTATAGAGAGGGAAAGGAGGACCTGAAACTGATTTGATGTGATAGAAGTGTACATAGCTATACTTTCTGCTCAGATTTGGTCAAATGCTGCAAAACAGATGGGACTGCGCTTCACAGTCAAAGTGGGTAATGCCCCAAAACATATCTCAGAAGTAACCCACAAGCTTCTTAGGGCAAAGAAAGGGAATGTTCATACCTTAACCCAACTGAATATGCCTTTCACTTACGTAAGACCAAACGAATGGCAGAAAACTCAAGAGAGGGAGCGTAGGGTGATGTCGGAGTTCCTGCCTGTAGGTAGTCAGTGACTGCAAAGGGTTTGCATTTTAGTATTAAATATAATTCTTGTATTTTTAATTATGTTGGTTTGTCAAATGACTTTTTTTTTGAGGCTTTGAAAATGGAGGCTCGATGTGAAAAATGGCTGTAATTCCTGAACTGTTATAGCAATATGGTAATTTAATCCCTTTTAATTAAAGATGGAATCAGGACAGTGATGGACAGTAATAAAGTAAGAATAATTCATTACTGTACTTAAGTAGTTTATTCGTGCATCTTTACTGAAGTATTTTCATTTTGGTTCACCAATCTGGGTGCAGCACACACTATTTTTGAGCTCGTTCTGACCTGTTGGACAGAGGTCTGTTCTACCTAATGGGAACTGTTCTCCTTCAGCGTTTTGTGCTTATGATAATTGTGACAGACTTCGGTGTCAGACTAATTGCTGACCTTCTATTACATTGGTGGGTCAATGGAGACGCTACAGTCTTTTAACCTAAAATGAATTGATTAAGAGTCTTCTTACAGAAATGATGATAGGACTAGAGGGAGGACTTTTACTTTTACTGGAGTAGTATTTTATCTTAAGTACTTTAGCTCAACTACATGGTTTGTGTACTGTATCCACCATTGAATAAGAAAGGGGAACAGCACATCATTCAGAGCAAACCACCATAATGAAATTTATCGCTGCCAATGGAAATGACTGGGTACAGCACCAGCAGAATGAAGTCTGAAAAATAAAGAAGCATCTTAACTGCTCAGAACCAAATTCCTTGTACATATTTGGTTGCCACTGCACATTGCATGTGTGTCCTTGTGCCCACTTTGAATTGGCCTTAGATAGTGCTGTAGAAGATAATACCCTGCAGCGAGTGTCTGTAAACCACGACTGGGTATTTGCAGTTATCTAACATTTGTCTTGGTGTAGGATCTCCCGCTTATCTTCTTTTGAAAGCCTTAAGCTTTTTTTTGTTTTTCTTGTAGTGCTGCAGGAAGAGCCGATATTATGTCCACTAGTCATTTCATTGGCCTATTTGAGATTTTGTACAAGAAGGAAGTTCCAAAAGTAGGAATTATACCGTCATTTTCTTCCTACAACAACATATGAAAACAGCATCCCACCCAAACAACCCCACCTGAAAAGAGGGGGAATGAATTGACCTTTGATGAACCATTGCATAATACAACTTGAGTTATTTACTTAGCTTAAATCTTAAAGCGTTAGAGTTAGGTGTTTTTTTTTTTCCATTTGGTTTTACGAGACTTGTCAGTGGTTTCTGAGCATAGGCTTGCACCCCATAACGTCATTTAGAATAGCGGTTCTGTCCCACAGCGGTTCTGTATCCCTGTAGGCCTAGGAGCCCCTCCAACACTAAGCTCAATATTGCTTATGATGGTGTAACGTGTGATCATTAATAAAACCATTTATTCATGAAAGTCACATTTACACAAGCTTCACATTACTAGCCATAAAACAGTTCCATTCAGATTATGGTTCCTTTCAGCATGTAAAGTTCATAAGGGGGCGCTTAAAGGTCCCTTGTGTACCATTCCCTTGGCTTACTGAAAAGTTTTCTTAAGGGAATTTTTACAATGTCTAATGCAAATGGGCACTGTGCCTGACTGACGGAGCAAGTGCCGAGGGTTTTTGAGCAGTTCATATGTGAATAATGTCTTCTTGAAGGTCAGGTTTCATTTAACACACAATTTCCTAACAGCAGTGGGTAGCGCTGTCACCTCACAGCACGTAGGACCTGGGTTCTGTACCTGACTGGGGCGTTCAAGGTCCTTTCTGTGTGGAGTCTGTGTGTTCTTCCTGTGTCTGTGTCTGAGTGCTTCAGTTTTCATAGTCCAATGACATGCAGTCAGGTGAACTGGCGATACTGAATTGCCCCATAGGGGGTGTGTGTGTGTGTGCGTGTGCGGAACTGGTGGCCTGTCCGGTGTGTTTCCTGCCTTCTACCCAATAAGTGATTGGAGAGAGTCCAACACCCCCCAGAGGATTAGTGGTTTAGAAGATAATTACATAAATGAATAGTTTTAACTATAGTTGTAATACCGGAGGTGGGCTGTTGTAACTGTAGTGTTAACAACTGATAATACCTCAGTTATTAAAATCAGTTATTGTTGATTACTGTTGGTGGACATACGATCAAGCAAGAAAAGTCTGTGCTTGGTCAGGGCTTATTAAAGTAGTGTTACAAAGCATAATCCTTTCATTACAAAGGCAAAGGACCATTTATTAGGATAGGGCCTGTGTAATGCTGTTGGGACATTTTGCTGGCATGGTTTGGCTTATCATGAGGGTCAGATTGATTATCCTGTGCTACATATTTCTATTCTGAGGGTCTCTTTTAGGATGACAGGGTGTCCATCCACAGGGCACAAGGAGTCAGCTGAATGGTTTGATGAGCATGAGGTACTTATCACAGTAATAATTTTTTCATGAAAGAGTCGTTGAAAGTGGTTAATTTAAATAAGGGCGTTTGAAGTAGTAGATAAACACTGTTACATTTTCAAGACATGCTATTTATTACTAAGTCCTTATAGTCCATGTTTTTATTGTTTCATGAGAACCAACTCATGTACCTATATGTACCTAACTTTAGCTCACAGTAGTTTATCCCTACCCATTCATGCTGAAGAACTGTTTCAGCTCTATGTGCTTTTTAAAGTGGGCACAGTAGAGAGCAGCCAATCAGAACGAAGCTTATATACCTTATGTCTGCCTAAAAGACTAGTATTTACCTTGACCTTGAATTTCCCTCTGGGATCAATAAAGTATCTATCTATCTATCTTTATTTCTAACCAGTTCTAACCTCCGTCGTGGTTCTCTAACTTGTCTATTGGGCTGCACAAGTCATGCTTGTCAGTTTCTAATGTTTTTATTTTTGCCTGTGCTCTCAAAAAAATAAGTTTCATACTTCTGTATAACTGAAACAATTAGGCATGTGACAGTACCAATCAGTGTTGACAACCTAGAAAACACAGCTATGAACTGAGATGGCTAATAAACTAACTACATCACTTTGGCCGTATACTTTCATAAACAATTAATCAGCCGCTAAAATGTAATAATCCTGACGGCCCTTTTTATTTAGATTTTATTTAGTATGAACTGCAGGTGTAAAATAAGATCAATTAAATATTGGATATGTGTTCTTATAATCTTTTGTAGATTGGCTAATGCCAGTGCAACTGTGGGTATATGTGGGATATTCCAAAACTGAGGAGCTAGATAAACTAGCCTAGCTCAGATGTCAGTCTTCTTTAGCTCTCGTATGGATAGGCTGTACTCTTTTCATCCAAAGTTCTTAAATGTCCATCTGGCTATTAAAAATGGATTGGGCTCCTGTGCTTGATTTGTTGCCCTTTAAGACAGCCTTCTTGAAGAATTCCATACATTTCATAGAAGCAAAACACAAAGGAGCTTCTCATTCAGATCCAAACAGTGTGCTACTCTCCTTAATACAAAATTAATGCCCAGCCACATCCATCTCACACCTCTCTCTCTCTCTCTCTCTCTCTCTCTCTCTCTCTCTCTCTCTCTCTCTCTCTCTGTCTCTGTGTGTCGGTCTATCTGTCTCTCTCTCTCTGTCTCTCACACACACACATACAGAAAACTATCACACTTTTATGAGGCATAGCCAGGTAACCAAGCAACCTGTTGGGTTTAAGACCTAAGAACAGAGCTGCGGTCTCTTCAGCAAACAGAATTTGGCTTCAACCTTCAGGAATCTTTACTTTTACTCTTATCTTAAAGTTTCTGAGGTTTATGTTTCAACATTCTAGCATCTGTCTTGGCTGTGCAATAGTCAGAACTCTCCTCCGAGTGTCGTTCAGATAGAAAGTTCTCCTGTCACTGCAGCGTTCATCGATTGCGTTCGCTTGTGCTGTGAATTAAAGATGGAGGATTAGGCCCTGCAGAAATCTTCTGCTCCTCTGTAGTGATGATTTAGTTGCCTTCAGGACATACTAGAAGATAGAGTGCTGCTGAAGAATTCATCTGTGTGGCAGAACAGAAGGTGAGGATAGCCTTAAGTGACAGTTTTCTTTGTGAGTAATTCTATGAAAATTAGGGCCTGACCGGAACATGGGTTGACTGATTATATCTGCAGATATTAGGTCCTGTGGCTGTCAGTATTGGCAAACATCCTGTGGTAAGACCACGACCACTGCTTTATTGATAATTATTGAACATGGCCATGAACAGAGTAGGCCTGATTATTATTTTACCCGTTCCTCTTTTCATGGCTGAGCATCGGATCCTGAAGCTCTTTAGTTCTGGTTCTACTTCATTTACACACACAAATAAACCAGTGTTAGTGCTAACACTAATGCGAGTGAGGTTGCACTGGCTTCTGTTCTGTTTTTCAGGTATGCCCATTTGAGAGCAGGCTGCACCGAAAAAGCAAGACGGTGACATGCTTAAAAACCGTCAGTAAAACCTTACACTGCAATACATTACAAATGCTGGAGCAGCAGCATTTCAGCACTGTTGGCCGTTTCTGCTGTTTTTACTTTTTTGAGACTAAACTACAGCAGTGAACTGCATGTTAAAACGCTCACACTGATCGCACTACTGCATGGAGAAACCAGCATCAAAAACAATATTATATTCTCATTTAAAATGAAATGTGTAGTTATCATTTCCCACTGATCCCCTACTGTTTTTCACAGAGGACTCTGATATAGTAACAGCGCATTCTACAAAATGGTACGTTAAATAAACGCCGCAGCAGTCGTGTGTGGTGGAGCATCATGACCATTGACATGAAAACTGCCATTAATGTTGATGTGTATGTTTTAGCCTTTTTTTGGTCATACAATAAATAATGGTAAACAACCGTAAAATCTAAATATGCTAAACAATAGAGCTTTATAATATTATATCTGTCATGATTTAAAAGAGTGCAGTTCTCAAATCGCAAAACCTGATTTTTTTTTTTTCTAAACACATTGAAAATGTGGAAGTTTCATTTAGTAACAAAGAGCTTGTCTTGCTTAGATGCATAGCAAGCAATAAGAGCAGGGAACTCAATTAATAACAAACGTAGTTGTGGTTGGTAAAAAAAAAAAAAGAAAAAAAAAAAAGGTATTTAGTCATACTATATAAAATAAATAAACTGGACAATAAATTGCTTAGTTTCATCCATTCTGGAAACAAACATTGGTCATCCATATTGGCCAACATCATTGGCTATTGATAAAATGGTTCCATTATTATTTGTATAGTATTATTTAAAAAAAACCCTGGTACCATTCTGATTATAGTTAGAGTTAGAGTTTATGAGCCTGCTCTCTTATAGCTCAGTGAAGCAAAGATTATCTAAATCTACATAAGCTTGTTTTCAATTCAAACTACATCAGTCAGCGTTAACATTCCCCTTTAGTAACATGAAGAGAATGAGAGGCAGTTTTCAACAGCATTCTTTTTCGGCAATAAGCGTATATGAGACCAATACAAGCAAAGAATGTATAAGTAACTTCCTACACTGTTCCTGCACAATAGATAAACACTGCGATTGTGTGCTGATGCATTTTGCTGGCAGACATGTTTATGTATGTGTTGGGTAATGTGATGTGACCACTGTTTGACAAGGCCACCCAACAAGTTCACCATATACCAGGACAGCCACCTCTTGTACTGCAGTTTGGACAGTTGAGAATAAGGAGGAAGGGATAGAAAGATGGAGATTTTCTGTGCTGTGCTGTGCTGTCTCGTTAGGGAAACTTGGTCTACTTGTGCCCACAAAACAAGCCGTACAGCAACACTGTGTCGCAGAAACCTCCCTCTCCTCTCTTTATGTAAAAGTCTGTCAAACGTTCATCACTGATAATAGCGCTTTTGTGTGCAGATGAGGGAGCTGCCATTTTCAGCCTTCTGCAAGTATTTAACATGTCAGTGTTTTCACAGTGTGCCATCAGTATGTCTCCATAAACTGTGTCATTATGATATACAATCAAGGCTTCTCATAAGCGGTTCCTTTCTGTTTGCATGGACTTAGCCAGCCTGGGTCCATTTTACACTGCATGTTTATTTGTGTTTCATCATTTTTATTATTATTCAGTTATGCAGTTATAGTACATACCAAATACGTTTCAAAATCAAAATCAAATCAAAATCAAAGTTTTATTGGCCAAGTATGTTCACACATGTCAATTTGTCTCTGGTTACATTAGCTCACAGTGTCCAGAGGGAGACAGCATTTCACACAGTACAAACATACATTCCTCCACACACTCTCACACACACACACACACACACACACACACACACACACACACACACACACACACACCTTACATACTTGTAAACTTTACATTGTGTGGAATGGTTTATGTATATTAAGTGCTGAGTGCAGCTGTCCGGATGTAGAGGCTTTTTAAACTTTTATGGTTTATAAAAGTGGATTACAAATACCAATAGCACCAGTCGGAGACACCAAGTACAGAGGATAAGGTGTGTGATAGTCTTACTAAGATATAATAAGATAAATAAGAAGTGCAGTACACCAGGAACAGGAAGTGAAAATAGTGTCCCGAGTGTGGATTGTATGTGTTTAATGTAACTGAAGATAAATAAGAGCACTGTAGACTGTAATATGCATTGTTGTAGTCAGCTGTTCACAAGTGTGATGGCATGTGGGTAGACAAAGATTCAGTGCGCAACCTAAAATGCTTTGAGCTGGTGGGAATCATGTCTTGTCAGGTCTATAAACCCTTAATTCACCATGCTGCCTGAAATGACAAGGCACAAAACAAATGAAAAGCAAATTTCACCCCCTGAAAGGAAAATAATTTTTCAGTGTTGGAAAGGTCAGTTCATTTCACCCTGTGCTTATCATTAGCTTTGCTCCCCTTCACGCCTATTTTGTCCTTTCTTGCCTCACTAAGGAACCTGACCAGTCTGAATTGTACAGTTAATGATAATGTACCACCTCCGTCAAATTGGCCCGTTTGCAGGGAACCATTGTGACTGGAAAAATAGCCAATCATGCCCACTTAGAAGTGGTTCAGGGCTCCTGTGGGTTAAGAATGCTCAATTTCTCAGTGGTGTTCAAGGGAATGTTTTGAGCGAGGCTTGGCAAGCAAAGGCGTGACAGGAAATTATTGATAAGAGGCAAGCAGATTTGACGCAGGGTGTATATTTAGAAGTAAAGTGAGTGCTTTTACTGTGCACTGCAGTATTAGCACTTTAGCGGGTTTTTGAAAATGCATTTTTTTGGCAAAGTGATGGGACACCAATCATATTAGTCAGTTAATGTAAGCCAAAATTGTGTAGCAATAGTGAACACTGTGTCTTCTTGGAAACATGGTAGTGAGTTGGTCTGTATGCATGTTGACTTGTTAGCATGTTGTCTGTAAAAACAAATTGCAGATAAACGCGGCATTACCATTCTGTATATATTCTGTGTTTATCACCTGGAGGCTCTTGGCTGGATTGCTGTCAGGCTTGCGAACAGTATTGCCAGGGGCGCTGACTTTAAAGGGTTTGTGTTAAAGGTAAAGGTGGCTTTTCTTCTCACCTTCCCTCCAGAAATCTCTCCTAAATTTTATATTTCAGTCTCTCTTTTACTCATTCCTGTTTCTGTCACTTTTCTTTCCTATGACTCTATCAGCCACACATTGCTTATACACAACTGCAGTGCTCTTACTGTGGACAAGTTCTCTTGTGACTCAGTGTGGTAGAAAAATCCAATAGCCACAAGGTTTCATTCAATTCATATTCATTTTTTTTCTCGGCCCCCTTCATCATCTTGTTGTTGTACATATCAACTGGGACTTTCATTCATATCAACCTTCATTTGTGAGCATTTGTTCTGCGCACAGTATCGCAGGACAAAAAGAGCTTTGAGGAGTGTTCCTCCAGTAGACTGGACCCTGCTGTAAAGCAGCCATCATATAACCCTGTCTTTCTTCTATCCAAGTTCCAGAGCTCATTCGTCCACGTAATAGCTTTCTGTTGGTTTTTCATTAGTTTCAATGCTGTTGCTATGTGACATTGAATGGATACTGGTGTTCCCATTATCAGTCTATACATACCTGAAGTGTAGAGGTTTGTCAGAATGATGAAACTGATTTCTGTAAAAAGAAGCAAGTTCTTCATATCTGTAGGCTGAGATGATCCAGGGTCATCCAGAGTTATGGTCTTTACAGAACAAAGGGTTCAGTCGAGGGCGCTGATGGAATAGGCATGTAAACCTCTCAGGTCATGACCTTTTGAAAACAGTATTTGGATTTAGTCTGTCCAGTCAATTAATGTAGGTTTGACCTGCTTTTCCATTAACATATACACCAGGGGCCACGTCATTAGGTACACCACTCATCGTCCAGTTTATCAGCTTTATGTGCCATATACTAGCACTTTACAGTTCTACAATTACAGACTGTGGTCCATCTGTTTCTCTGGATACCTTTAATTAAAGAAACATTGTCTCTCTGCATACATATTATCTCCCTTTTACCCTGTGTTAGTGAATGCTGTGCTGGTGTGAGTGGATCACACACAGCAATGCTGCTGGAGTGTTTTTCAAACACCTCAGTGTCACGGCATTGCTGAGAATGTTTCACCAGTTAAATAATCCCTACTCGTTTGAGTTCCTGTGGGGGTAAAGACTGTTACAGTAAGAAATGGCAATGACAAGCTCCACATTATCCATGGTTTTTGGAATGAGAGGTTTGACAGGCATACATGACTGTGATGTTCGTATGCTCACATGTGGTGGTTGGTGTGGCACAGCGGATAACACCACTACCCCCTAGGAAGCTGGGGTTCGATTCCCGGTCTGGGTGACTATGCTGTGCTGTCCAGCTACACCAATAAGAGTCCTTGGGCAAGACTCCTAATACTACATTGGGCTACCTGTAATATGATTAACTTTGTAAGTCACTCTGGATAAGAGCCTCAGCTAAAGGCCATAAATGTAAATGTAAATGCTGTGAGGTGTATCTGTATTCAAAAGTTACTAATAGAATTCTCAAAAGGTTATCATGCTACATGATGCACAACAGGACTAAATCAACGTCAAGAGTGTCTCAGTGAAAGTCCTCATCCTCACATCAGCCTCATTCAAATTTTGTGGCTGGGCTTGAAACACTTAAGCAAGCTGTTCTGAAAATATTACTTTGGTTCAAAGTTAACACATAACATGTTAACATGCTGAATGATTAACGCCAGTAATATTTTATAGCATTATCACGTGGCTTGTTTGACCCATCTGTAGTTCCAGCCTGAAGCCCATCTGCTTGTACGTTATTACTATGATGATGTGATTAAAGCCCTCTCACTGTAATACAGCTTGTAAATGGAAAGTTCTGCTTATCTCCTGATACACCCAAAGTTATTCCCAGCAGCTGGCATGCTGTAAATATATATGCTAATTGCTGCAGGATGTCAGGTCTTAGGTAAGCCAAATGCAGCACGGATGCCAGCAGTATCAGTAATCTTACCACTGCCTGACATTAGCAGCCTTCAGTAAATTACTTTAGAACTATGATGATACAGTTCCCCTTAAAACAAGATGGACTGTAGCAGTTAAATGGCCTATAAACCACAGAGGAAATGCTTGATATGGTTTCACTCTTTGGTTTGGAACATGCAGAGTTTGACAGAAATCCAGATAATTCCAAAAACATTCACAATTTTTTTTTCACAACTGCCAAATAAAATCACTGAGGTGTGGGCTGGAATTGGAGCAGCGATTTCCATTCAAATGTAATCGCTGGGCCAGGTAAGCTATAGTGCCTGCGGCAGTTCCAGAGAAACCTGATAAGGGGAAATAGCTAGAATGGATGGATGGGAAAGTGGAAGAAAGCAGGAGTATAAAAGCAGTGTGCCCTAGGTTTTCTGCAACAGCTCAGATATAGTGCAGCAGCCTTTCAAGCAATAATGTGCTCAAACGAAATTTCAGATTTGTTTAAACCTTAAAATAAAGGCAACAAAGAATTTATTTAACATCAGGAACCAGCCGGAGGTGCTTGCAGTTTATATCGCACTGGATGCATCATCTCAGAGAGTTTGATGGCCTCGATTGGTCTGGATGTCAGAAGAGAGGGAAAGAAAGAGGAGTAGAGATTTAACGTTTTAATGTTCCATTCAGTTCCGTTCTGGAAAGAAGGCATGTTTTATTCATGAGCAGTCATATAATGGATGGTGACTGTGGATCATTATCTGAAGGATGCTTTAACGGTGGGCACTGTTCCGAGACGGTTTGTGATAGCAGTTTAGGAAAACTGGAAAGCCTCAACAGCAGCCTGTCTTCAAAGGGTTATGGATCAAGATCTTAAAGACATTGACCACTTGGTGCTATTCTTGTTGGTTTGTTATCTCTTACAGATAAGTGTTTACTAGTACTGCATACCAGCACATACCAGCGGCACCAGTTGTACACAGGTTTAAACACGGGCCAATTATAATGCAGGTGTTGCTAATTCAAAATGATGTGCACTACCCGGGCAAGTATTTACATTGAGCGTAGTAATCACTCAACGGTTTATACCTTCCCCTAATTCAGGTAAACTTAGGGAAACCAACGAGAAGCACATAGAAAGCACACAAAAAAAGATGAGGAACTTTTTTAAAATGATTTTTTTTATTTTTTATTTACACCTATTTTTATTTACGCTTATAAAACAATATGCTGAGTTTTTTTTGTTACTGACAGCTTTAAACATCACAGCTTCAGTTAAGTCAGACTCTGCTGAACATTTGGTTGTCATAAGGAAATATAAAGAATAGGGCTATAATCTCAATATTGCAGTGCCAAACTGTGATGGTTTGACAACCCTTTGTGGAGAATGGACAGTCTATTAATTATGTCATCTGCTGCAACTGCACTGTTTAAACACCAGTGTTTGTAAATGGTCAGCACCTATCAGCACTTCCAAGCGCCTCCAAGATCCAGTTAGTACGCTGTGCAGCCTCATTAGAGACTATTTATCTTCAGTTAATTTCTGTCAGAATACTGAATACTGACTCAGGATTGCAATGTGAACCGTGGGAGTGTATTATTACACCATTGTATAAACAGTCAGTGGTATTGATTTGTATTCAGCACATTGGTGCATTAGTATCACACATACAGTATATGTCCAAAAGTTTGTGCACACCCGCTCGGCCAACCTTTTTTTATTTTATTTTTTAATTAATGGCAATGGACAGAAGCTTTAAAAATAGTCCTCACTTTAATGCAGCAACAGCCTGTACTCTTTTGAGAAATCCTTGCCGTACATAATCCAATATTACAACCAATACCGTTCTGCACATGTGCAGATTTGAACATTTCCTACTGGCGTAACTTGCAGTTCTGCCGCAGCAGGGACATCAGTTTGTCGTAGTCAGTACAAAGTGGGGCTTGGATGTTTTTCTTAGGGGTTGAATTAGTGTTTTATCTACACTAGAACTCGATGACACTACACCCTTAATGACTTCAGTGCATGTTTTACAAAGACCGGTACAAAGGTTTAAAAATAAGCTGTCAGATGAGCAGTCAAAGACCGTCAAACACTCTGTTCTATTGTGGATGCTTAGTGATCTTTAGTTTCTGCAGCTTTGTGATTTAACACAGATATGTCCACACGCTGTGGCCTTTCCTTTGAAGTCCATAATGCAACTCCACCGCTTCACTGCCCAGTGCCAGAGGGCTTTATAGCTGGGGCTTGGCATCAGGCATGGTGATTCTAGGTGTATGTGCAGCAGCTCCAGAACATTCCTTTATGAGGAAGCTGCACAAGCTGTGAGTGCGTAATTAAACCCCTGTACCTGCAGTGGGAGCACTGTAAAGTAAGTGATTTCACTAATTAGAAAAGGTGTCTGGATACTTTTGAAACTTAATGTACCTTCTCCTATGCTTTCCCAAAAGAAATCAAAGTCGTATCTAATAGTGATGGTGTTTTATTAACATGCTGTGCTGCATGAATCAGATTTGCCATTTTTTACTGTCACGCTGTGTGCACCTTGTCATAAGGCTTCTTTCTCCAGTCAGGCCTGTCAGATCGCTTCAGCTTTGCTGTCTGAAGCCCGTTCTGCTGATACTAGCTTTAATTATGTAATCAAAGGCTATGAAGGCTCTCTATCTTATTAATCTCTTAACTCAGGAATAAATGCTGCTATGCACACTGTTGGTTATAAATAATTGAATGAGATTTTAAACCACCAATTAAGCCGAGCAGCAGGGGGAAAGGAAATCCGCTGGTGGCCGATTCATTAGTAATAATGGCTGACATTTGTACTGGCTCAAAATGGAGACATTGGGGGGCAACCTACAGAGCCCACTGCAATGGATACAGCGGGTTATTCTACTGTGATATGTTGCTTTTTGAAATAGGAAGGTGATAGGCACCAGTATAGCAGTCTAATATACCAATACATTGGACAGTAAATTTAAAATGGTGTTTGTTCATTAGGTCAAATGGTAATTTGATTGTAATTAGAATATTATTTTTAGAAACCAAGAATGTCATTTGCTGTGGACGTTGCATCCATGATAGTTACTCTAAAGTCCTTAAAATCCCGATTTATTATAAACATCTTCCAAAAATAGCAGCATAAAGTGTTCATCCAGACAGAGTCAACCGACAGGAATGAGACTTGGTGGGTGGGTTGGACACATACTCATCTGCGCATGTGACATAAGCAATTGTGAATTTGTATGTATGTATGTGTGTATGTATGTGTGTGTGTGTGTGTGTGTGTGTGTGTGTATGTATGTGTGTATGTATGTGTGTATGTATGTATGTATGTATGTATGTATGTATGTGAGTGTGTGTGTGTGTGTGTGTGTGTGTGTGTGTGTGTATGTATGTGTGTATGTGTGTGTGTGTGTGTGTGTGTATGTATATGTATGTATGTATGTATGTATGTATGTATGTATGTATGCATGTGTGTATGTGTGTATATATGTATGTATGTTAGGTACACATCATTATCCATCTTTTAGCTCCACCTACCATTGCAGACTGCAGTCCAGGGCTGTCCAATCATATCCACATAGGGCCAGTGTGGCTTCGGGTTTGCATTCCAACAGGAAATCATGTGATCATTTGTTTGAAGGCTGAGCAGTTGTTTAACCAAGTAGAATCAGGTGAGCTCATGCTTATTTGGAATGAAACCCTGCAGCCACACCAGACCTTAGCGTACAAGACTGAACACCCTGTGACGCTGTAGTCTGCAATCTGTTTCTCTCCATACTTTCTTAACACCCTTTACCCTGTCACTCAATGGTGAGGACCCCCACAAGGCCACTACAGAGAGGTATTGTGTGGGTGGTTGATCAGTTTCAGCATGGTATGTGTGAGTGTTGGTGGGTGTTGTGTTGGTGTGAGTGGGTCAGACAGCTTTTAAGCACCTCCGTTTACTGCTGCATAACATGCTGTATGAATAGTATGCAGCACAACATATGAACTACAGTAGTTACCGGTTCTGACCTGCATACCCCAGTCTGTTCTATAGAGCAAGTGTGTATGCTCAAGTCCATATAAAACTTGGAAGGTCAAAATCTCCCATCAAATTGAGTTAGTTTAGTTTAGCTTCATAACCCCCAGTCCGTGTTTTGTCAGGTATACATCAGTGCATGCTTTTGCAGTTTTGCATTTCATCTGAGGAGAAAAGAATGCTTCAAGCCTCTAATGAGCATTGAGAAAAGCATTTATTCAGAAGCAGTGTGGCAGTGCGCATGACCTGCTGACTTTCGGTCCTGAATTAATTCAAATTAAACACAGCATTTTGAATAGGGTGGAATAATTTTTTACTGAACTGTAAAAAGGACTTCAACTTTGAAAATCATATTGAGGAGCTTTAACACTGTCATACGTGTGAAGTGAAGAAGAACAATGCGTAGCTGGTTTAGAAGGGACATGAGCTACTTTAGTCAAGCTTTTTCTCCATGGTTCATGCTTTTAGGGTTCATTACTTGATTTATTTGTTTCATCACCAGACCAAATAATCTTCACATTTGTTGTCGTAGAAAACATGTTTTTTATTTTTGTTGACTTTTATGCCTCATTTGATCACTCCAGCTGCTGTTCGCACAAGAAAACATTTTATGGTGAATGGACCAACAGAAATGGCCCATAACTGCTTGGAAAAAGTATGATTCCTATGACTTGCATTAAAATCAAATGTGTGTTTTTCCTTCTCCTGTAAAGTTGCCCTTTTGGAGATATTTGTTTTCTTGGGCAGTGATGATAACATTAAAACCACCTCCTTGTATCTACACTCATTGTTCTTTATATCAATTGCCCTTACCACATAGGTGCACCTTGTAGTTCTACAATTACAAACTGTTGCTCTGCATACTTTGTTAATTTAGTATCATCCTGTTCTTTAACGGTCAGGACCCCGACAGGACCACCAAAGGGCAGGTATTATGCAGGTGGTGGATTAGTCTCAGCACTGTTGAATAAAATGGTGGTGGTGTTTTAGTGTGTGTTGTGCTGGTGTGAGTGGATCAGACACAGCAGTGCTGCTGGCATGTTTAAACACTGTGTCCACTCACTGTCCACTCTATTAGACACTTTTAACTTGTTGGTCCACCTTGTAGGTGTAAAGTCAGAGACGATAGCTCATCTGCTGCTGGATAGTTTGTGTTGGTCATCCTCACTGCAATTTGCAGACAAAAGCACAGTCACAGTTTCTTACTATGTGAATTTACTAAGTTTGAACTCTTACTAAAGGGTGGGAGGTATTATCACCCTACTTTCATCATCTGTATATAACAACGAAAGGCGTTAACCCTAATAAATAAATAAACTCTGCGTGAACTCTGCATGTAGGGCACTGTTGATGTTATTCATGTTTATTCCATATAAAAAGGTGGACTGGCATGAGACAAAATTTAAAACCTAGTGTTTGACAATCATTCATCCAGAGTTGCTCTATAAATAGTTGATTATTCTCAGTGCACACCACTAAAGTCTTTTTTTGATCGTTTTCTTACTTGGTTCTAGTGAGTTCATGGGCTATATATCTTTAGCGTCCAACTGAAGTCATTGAAGCAGCTGTAAGCTGATGAAAACTGTTATCAAACTCATTACCTGCTACTCATGTGACCTAACCAGGGCTTGCTATTGGCCAGGACTCATCACTTTGGAGACAGTATTGCTTTATGGTATGTCAGTTAAGGCAGAGTTAAAGGTGGGTGTTGACTCATGTGGAGTGTCGGTCTACTGCGTTTCTGGCTCTGCATTTTAGGTTTTGCATGTCAAACTGACACTGTATCCTGACTAGGCTGCGTCAGAGAGACACTTTTTATGGCAGCATTTATGACAATTGCATGTAATAACAAATACAAGCAGGTTTGGTAATGTTTATGATTTAATAGCAGTAAAGAAACACAGCCAGCTTTTTGAGAAAATAAAAAAGATATATTCCACGGACAATACAGTCAATATGAGACCTTTAACAGTTAACTCTTAGGAGCTCCACTCTTGCTTCAGATCTGAACAAATCCACAAGTGTTTCTGTCCATCCTTCCACTAGGAACCTGCTCATCACAGTAGGTCTGAAAGGATGTGATCTGTTAGGAAGCCCTTACTGAGAAAAGAAATGGGTAGATCTAACAAAGAAGCTGCTGTTGTTCTCAGAACAAGGGACTGTCCAGACTGCATCGTCAATGAATGTGTTTAGGATGACCTGGATGTAAAAAGCAGGAAATGCGACTGACTTATGGCTGAATTTTGGAGGTTTGGAAAAATATCCCTGCAGATTTCCTTTGAAAAACTGAAAGCAAGTCTCTCGTAAAGAATGGAAGCTGTAATAAAGTCAAGTAATAGACACACAAGAATATGATATCTGTCTCATTTTCTGTTAAAAATGTTTCTTGCTTCTTTTTTTTTTTTAATAAACAGTGAATATCTTGTACCTGCCATTTGGACATTAAATAAATGGTGGGTGGTCTCTGATGTTTGCACTTTGTTGCCTGTTGTCTGTAGATGTTCTGTACCTGTGTATTCTGATTGCATACGAACTTGACATTTTGATTGTTTTCACAGTATTCGTTTTTCCTTGTTACGTATGTAACTATGACTACAGTGATTAAAAGGGGGGAAGCAGACCTCTTCAGCAGATTCCTGTTTGCAGAGACTTTTAAATGAATCCATTATGAATCAGGAGTAACAGACATACAGGTTTATAGATGAGATCCGTGTAGCACAGTAGTAGGGTTTATAGTGACAAGCAAAAGGCATATGCAAGAGGGAAGCTGCATATCAGGGAACAGAACATCCGGAGAACATGTATTAAAGAAAAGTGAATTCTTGTTCTCTATTCTCACCACAGGCCTCCTAGCCTGCCTAATACCCTACTCACCTCAACAGGGAGGGAGGAAGAGATTAATTCTCCCTGCAGGAAAGTGAAATATTTAGGCTACTTACTCATTCACTCGCTCAGACATACTGCCAAAGGTTCAGGGCTACAGAAAAAGGTTCAGGGCTAAGAATATGAGAAGGATAGCTAAAAAACATTTCCTCAACCAGCAGTAAACATATTGGTGGTTTTATTACATGTTACTTTTATTTACACGTTTGTTTATCAGGTTAGCCTTGAACTACATCCACACCCTGCTAGTTTATGTGTTTAAACTCATGGCATAGTCCTTGTCTGTTTACTGGCCCGCTTTATGGCTCATGTGCAGTTTGTGTCTGCTGTCTTGATTATATTCCCTGGCTCTCACGTTTTTATATTTCAGTAAGTTGCATGTGCATTTTTAGAGTTATCCTGATGGAATCTGATTCAAGTCTTTCTGTACAATGCTAATTACTCTTGTAAAGGTGGTTTGAGTGGGATCACTGTGGACTGCCAGCTTACCTCCTGTTGCACGGCGATTTTTCCCTGCGTGTCATGATTATGGTGGTTTCAGCATAAACACATTTCTTTCCTTTCTGAGGCAAGGCGCTGAAGTGGCTTTATTACGCTCCATTACTTGCAGTAAGGAGCTGCGAATCGTCTCCATCTGCTGCTGTCTTTATGCTTCACCAGCTCATGTATGCCCAAGACACCACTATTACCAGAAGAAATACATGAACTGAAATGACAGAATATTTCACTGGCTTTTCTGTAGGTTCCTCCATCTGTCAGTGGCACAATCTCTCTCACCCAGACAAACATTTCCTTTCCAGCAGCTGATATTATTATATGGGGCCATTCAAGCATTGGAAAAGATTACGTGAGTAGGCAATGAGGGTAATAAAAAAAAAAGGAGGGAGCGAATCCAAGAAATAGGAAATGCCAGAGATGCAGCTTCAGAGTCAAAGGACGGAGGGTCATTGAACCTATCTATGCTCCCGCCCATAAATATGATCATTCATAGCAATTGGACGTTTGGACATAAATTCATTCTATTCGGTCTGATGAAATGAAGCTGGATTGACTAAATAAAATTATCTTCTTGTTTTGATAATTGTGGGATTTTTAAAAATCTGTTTCTTTGTTGCAAATGTTGCAAATGTGCATAAAACCTGAATAGACTTTTTACACTTGCATGAGGTAGAAAGTAGAAAAGCTGAAAAAATGCTGATGAAAAAACGAGTATGTATTGACAAGCATTAACAAAGGTCTCATGTATAACACTGGATCCTGTCAGAACTGTTTGCTCCAGTGTTATTCGCAGGGGGTTCAGTGGGCATCTCTAAGTACTAGGACTACAACGATGTACAGTTGCATGACTCATTGTTCAGTAAGACTTGTCCAACCTCACAACGGTTCTTGTAATTGATGAATAGTCTTTTATGCATGCATGTACTAAATGGTTTCTAATTACTACCATTCCATGTGTACAGGGCTTCCTGAGAAGTGAGCGTGTGGCCCGCATGGTGCAGAGTGGAGGCTGCTCAGCCAGTGATTTTCGTGAAGTCTTCAAGAAGAACATTGAGCGTCGTGTGCGTAGCCTGCCTGAGATTGATGGCTTGAGCAAAGAGACTGTCCTGAGCTCCTGGATCACCAAATATGATGCCATCTTCAGGGGAGAGGAAGACCAGCGGCGGCCGCAGGGTCGTATGCCCTTTAGTGCGGTGTCTGAGCTCATCCTCAGTAAAGAGCAGCTCTACGAGATGTTTCAGCAGATCCTGGGTATCAAGAAGTTTGAGCACCAGCTGCTCTACAATGCTTGTCAGGTGAGCTTTTGAAGGTTCCTCTGAGCACAGCAGGGTACCAGAAAGTGTATGCTAAGTGTGTGTCCGTGAGTATAGTGTATGTTAACTATCGTTAAAATGAATCTAATAAATTTAAAATAATTATTACTTTTATATGGCATTACCTAGTCAGCATAGTTGCTTTGGTACAACTCACTAACTTATTTTTATGGTTACAAATATTTATGGCTCCACTTTGCAGAAACACATTTATGATCAATGAGTCGCACGTCTTCATATTAATTATCACCTGTTATCTTTACATATACTTTGATTACACTTGGTGTCATTGACCGAGGTTAAGTACAGATCCTGGAAAACAGCCAGTGACATCGTGATAGAACCACTGGCTTTACCATCAGTCCGTCTGTGAGTTTACTGAAGCAAAGGGGGGGTTGATCAAAGGGGTTTACAATACGACAACAAAGTAAAATCATGATATGTAAATGTCCGCCACTTACAGTTAGTCTGGGATCTTTAAACACTGTCAATATGGCCAGCTAAGCATGTTATGTTCTTTTAAAATGTAATTTATTACAATATTAGTTTTTTTGCCCAGCCCGAGTAGAGTTCTGTAGTCACTGATTTTAACTATTCGCCTTTCAGATGCTTCTGCTAGGACAAAAGTGGCCATTATGTGTACATGGTGTTTAAACACCATAGTTAACCCTAATACACTCTTCCCGGCATGCCACTATTCTGCTGGTATCTCTGCTGTGTTGAGAATATTCCACCACTCTAATAATATCTCATCCTGTGGTACATACACAATAGAAGCAATAAATCTTAGTGAAGGTTCTAGTTAATAGTTCATCTGTGGGGAGATTCCTGGAGAAGACGAGCACATGCACATAGAGTCAAGGACTGAGCATTACCATGATAACAATAAATATCACAATACTCCCCCTGATAGAAACAGAAGATGTGATAAAGGTTCGATGTAATAGGTAATTCCCAGACTGGCCAAAGAGCCCTGGTGGCATTTTCCACTGCAAGAAAAGCGACACTACTCTGTTTCCACCAAAGCCACTTTCAGTTTTTTTTGTCTTGATTTGATGAGGGTGCAAGTAAGTGAGAGAAAGAGCCTGGATTTAAAAGCCAGTGCCAATTTTTCGGTGCGGTTTGAGTGGAGCAGTGGTCACACTATCCTCCTATGACCAGATGTGAATGACAGGATAAGTGGCATGTTACTGCTCTGTACTAAAGCAAGCTCTGTGTAATCTCAAACTTTAGTGCAATTAAGTCACTTCGGATCCGCACAGCTACAGCTGAAGTGCCCTGTGTGTGTTACAGACTCAGACAGTCATAGTTTAGTATTAGGGCTTTCCCAGACAACAAAAGTAGGTAAACAGGAAAGTCAGTTTGTGTTAATTATAGTGCTGATTTAAACAAAGTAAATTGAGAATTTTTAACCTCAAAACAAACTTTCTCCCCCTACTTTCTGCTGTCTCTTGTTCTGAACATAAAGAACAGTTTAAAAGCATTTGTGTTCACTCAGGATCATGTAGACGGGGATACTGGTGATTGATGAGTAGATGATTTTAAATAGAGCGTGATTTACATTGAATGAGATTGGGAACTGCAATGGTGCATTTCAATGTAAATAATGTCAGGCATGTGAGGGGTCTCTTTATGTTTTTGAATCCCGCCCGTTCGCATGCACCATGTTTCAGGTTATTTAGAATGGCAGGAAAAAGCTAATATGTGATGTATGCAGTATTTATATATTTGTGATACAAAGAACTCTAAATGGGGCAGAAGGGTGGGGCAGAAGGGTGGCGCAGTGGGTAGCGCTCACAGCCAGAAGGGCCTGGAGTTTGATTGTTTTCTCTGTGTGGTGTTCCTCTGGGTCCTCCGTTTTCTTCTCACAGGCCAAAGACATGCAGTCAGGTGAACTACAGAATGTTCAACTGTCCCCATAGGGGGTGTCTGTGTCTGCCCTGTGCTGGACTGGTGGCCTGTCCAGGGTGTTTTGTGCCCTCTCTCCATTGAACGCTGGGACAGACTCCGGCATCCTGTGTGACCCAGAATGATGAAGCGATTTAGAAGATGAGTGAATGAGTGAGAGAGGGCTGGAAATGTGCAACTGTCTTTCATGTGTTCATATAGGTCATAATCAGTCAATGAAATTGCCTGATTTGGCCATGAAAATTCATTATTGGTGCATCCTTTATTTGATAGCAAGATCCAGTTTCCTAAAATGATCAGTAAACTGAATGATCAGGAGATTGAATGATCAGTAGATTGATGTGATATACAGATGTATTGTTTGCTTTAGGGGTGGTGAATGGCCTAATCTGGACCTGCCTTTGAGGGCAGCGTAACCTAATAGTGGATAATAGTGTACCAATAATATGCTTCATTTTGCATACTGAAATGATCACGATGTTCATGATACATCTGTTACATCTTTCTACATCTATTTGTAAAGCCATCACAGAGCTCGCTATGGGATTATGCAAGTCGTCACTGTTGTTATCTTTTAAACAGTTTAATGACGTTTCATAGCAGTTAAAAAGTACAACAGTAGCTGTCAAGAATACAAAGCTGCTTCATATGAAGCCAGTGAACTGTTACTCTACATGGTAATTGGCAGGCAGATTTAAATCATTTAATCATTTTCTTTCCCACAGTTTTCTGCACAGAGCATAAGCTATTCCGAACACTAGAATTCAGAAAACTGAGCTTAAGCAGTGGTTGGTGACAATTAGGTCAGTTTCACTCAATTCTGAGATCATTTTGTGCCCTCTGAATAAACCATGACTTGTGATGTTTTCCACTACGTTGATGAGTGTGTTCGCATGCCTTTGAGTCTCATGCCCTTTACCTTAATTACCTGAGCTCAGGTGGCTTTAACCAATCACTGGCCTCTTTAAAGATGTTCCATAAAGGTCAGGGGCTGTTGGGGAAATGGTCTAATCAGCATGCCCTTGTGTGTCATCTGCCACAAGCCCTCCCTAGGGAAGGCTGTAGTGAAAGAGAGCTGGCAGGAGGTCTGCGGGTACCTCACCTTTTATCACAATTACTGCTGGAGGATTAGTGAAGTTAGCAGTGTGCCCAACACGATAATAGGGGCAGTAGGTATCTTACCCCTAGAGATTAGCGGGTGGAGAATATTCCACAAACACCAAGACACAATGCACTGAGTTTAGAATTCAGGATTCCAGGTTTAATTTATGGCTATTTGCATTTGTTTTGTTGAAAAATGACCACCAACAACTGCAGGGCAAATAAAACTCTAATTAAAGCTGCAAATGCTAAACAGTGACCATCAGATCCTCAGTAAACAGCATTAAAACACGAATAATCTTATGATCAACTATCCAAGATGTAGTTTAGATTCAGTGCCTTTTAACAAAACACCAAAAGCTTTTTGTGTGAACAAACTGTAGTGGCCATGGTGTTGTTATCCTGAACCTTGCCAAGGTGCCATAGAACACATTTTTAGCTAGATTTTTAGAGATAGCACGAGAATGTGTGAATTTGATTGGGGTGAAAAACATTCAGATGTGGTTTTCCACAGCCATTTACACCTTGTGATTTGGTCCTAGAATGAAATAATGTGCTCTGCTCTGACTGCCAGGTTTAAAAGCAACTTGACTAAACAGGCCAAAAAAATCAAATGAGCCTCAAAGGCAGTGCATAGTAAATTATAGCTGTTACTCACTAAGAAACTTTCCGTTTAAGATTCCTTGAAAAGGGTATGAAAAGTGGCGACATCCTCCTCGCGGCCTGATGTGGATTTCTGCATGTATAATCGGTCATTGCATTTGTTGTAGTTGTTTCTATTAAGCTGGTATGTGTACATTAGTGGGGTCATTTTTGAGTTGACAGCAGTAACAGTCTAAGATCGTTTTACAGCTTATTTTGCTACTCTTTCTGGGCTTTGCATTTGAAGGAGGAAGAACAGTGTTTGAAGTTCACAGCATGTCGTTCGTAAATATGATTTTCTACTCTGTGGCCCGTTTTAAGAGCAGGCTAATTTCACAGGCCAAAATCCGATGGGAGATAGGTTATGATGATCCCTGAATGTAAAAGCCCAACATAAGGAGTTATTTTTAAACTCTGCTGTTGTCTAATGAGGTGAGCAAACACTGTAGTTATCAAAGCTGGTTTGAATCTGGTCAAAGCTGGCTGTCGCTTCTGCTTCGTCTTTTGGTTTCAATGGATCCATTGACAGGTCATGGCTATGTCTCCTCTGACATTTTCCCAGCGTATTCAGAAATTGATAAAAGGAGGGAAGGAGAAAGCAGACTGTGACAGGCAAGCAGACAAGCGCAAGGTTCTTCTCAGGACTGATGGAAGAATTTAAAGTGCCATTCGGCTCTACAGTACATTTACTCAGTCAGGACTGCTCAGATGTGGGTACCGTGGAAATGTGATTGGCAGGGACTGCTTGGGAAAATAAAAGGTGGAATCTAGATGACTAAGAGAGTAAGAACAAGAGCTTTAGGAAAAAGAAGGACGGGAAGAAAAGAGGAGACATGTGTCTGTCACATAGACAAGCTATTTCTGGAGCTTCTCATGTCAAAATCAAATGTAGATTTAGAATTTAGGACTGGTTGTTTCCTTAGATGTTGTTATCTGTCTTATTCATTTTTCTTATCTTTTTGGATAACTGATATCAATCTCATATGTTTATTAATTGGTTCAGCAGGTGATCTTGATTGAAGGGAAACCTACTTAAAGAGAGTTTAAAAAAGTCACAGGTCTCATGTGATATGGAAAGATCTTTCTGAAGATGAAAGGCATGAAAGTCTTGCAAGAGGTTTGAAAACGACTGATATTTCCACAAAAAAAATATAAGAGAACATCAAACAATGAAGAGATATGTGAGCAATCAAAGCACAGTAGATAAGACAGATGAAGGCAGTCAGATAAAAGCTCATTATAGAAGGTGTCTGTTAGACAATTGAATGGGCAGTTAAACACTGCTGAACAGCAAACAGGCATTTAAAGCTGCTGGTGTCTCTAGAGTCTCAAGAACCTTGATGCAGTATCCTCCACTAGCTGACATTTGTGCATTAAACTATTTTTAAGCCACTTCTGGGGGCCCAGAAGTACATGAAGACTAATTTTCAGATAGGTTTATTCACAGTGATATGCTGGGTGGTCCAGAGGGATCGAGATTTAAATGGTTGCTGAATGCCCTTCCTGTTCCAATAATGCTGTGACATCACCAAGGAGATGGCGGAGTGATGATTTGGGCTTGAATGTTGAGAAGCGAGGTTCTCTGCCAGGGTATAAAAAGAAGATTCTGAAAAGAAATTCAGAAAGAACAAAATAAAATCACCGTCCAATGCTGCAAAAAACTCTATAAAAGCCCATGACATAAAAGGAGATCAAAAAACGTCATGGTGTTTCCCCCATCATGCCTTGACATCATTTCTATCGAGAACCTGTAAAGCATCCTTAAAAAGATCTATGAGGGTGGACGGCACTATATCTCGAAGCAGCAGCTCTGTGAGGCATTACTGACATCCTCAAATGAAGTACTGGCCACTATACCTATACATGGACTTACGAGTTTAATGGATGAGAGAGAGTCCAAAGTCATATCTAAGAAAAGCTTATGTATAAATGTGTCACCTGATCTATAAATCCATTTATCTTTTAAATCGTTTAAAAAGTGATCTGTTCACGGAGCATATTGAACAGGTTTCTGCCATTATCAGCGTTTGTAATACACATTGTAATAAAGGAGGATAGAAATATTCCTGTAATGTACTGGCTGTTTAGGGCTGTATAGCCTTTAAAAGTCCAATAAGTGTATTATAAAAACAGTGTAGTCCAGTAGTGTTATTTGCCAGCGGGCAGGTGAACATATGACAAGAGTCATAGAAACAAAAAATACAAATCTTAAAGAGTTTGGCATACAATGAATGTAGAACAGTTCTTCTCAGAGATAAGAAGGTGAGGCTCACAGGTGGTCCGCACGCTGCCTTCATCATATTAGTTGCATTTCAGTTTTACTGTTACACATTCAGTAAAGATATGAAAGTGTGACGGGACGTAGTTCTTGGATTATAACAGATTTATCACAACGATTAGCCGAAGTAGTGTATTTTTTATGATCTATATTATGATCTATAGCAATATATATATTGTTAGATGTATGTAGGACAAAGGTGTAGAGGCCCACTCCTACCACTTTAGAGGAAAAGAGACTATTCCTGTATGTGTGCGTGCACACGTTTTTAGATATAGCCATTTAATTATTGATTCCAGAGTTCGCTGTTCATTGCTAAACATAAAGCTTAGCATGAAGTTCGGTCTATGGTCTGTGACTGACTCTCTTTAGTGATTCATTTGTAGTGATGATATACTAAATCTATCTATCTATCTATCTATCTATCTATCTAAATAGCTTAATGATGTGCTGTTATTTGACTGGCTCTCATGTCGCTGTTATTTCGCTCAGATTCATTTGACTGACATTTATGATGTGAAGTTTCTCCTGAATAAAAGTTCACTTCTCTACCCTCTACATTGCTTTTCATTTTGATTCCCTCTGTTTGATCTTTCTCTGTCTGTGTTACTGTTCCACCGGTCTGTGGCAGGTCTTTTACAGGAGAGTTTACAGTGAGCCAAGGAAAACAAAATAAAGAAATTGTAGTGTGGAGTCACTGAAAGCATGACTGGGCAAATGCCAGATAAATGCAGGAGTGTTTGAGTCAGAGTGCCAAACAAAAGGGTGGAGAGGAGTGGGGGTTGGGGGGGGGTGCCTGAAGAGAGGATAAGTGACAGGCACAGGGGGAGGGATGGAGTGAGAAATGCTTACGGATGAAGACAGGCTGACAGACTGAAAGACAGAAACGGTTGAGGCGAGTGTTTGTGGTGAGGGGCCTTAAGGGGGACAGAATTAGACTGTGGAGAGTTGAGAGTGACAGCAGCGGACAGACTGAGACACTGTGAAGATTGAAAAGACAGAGAAACAAACAGAATGAGAGAGACTGACAACATAAAGACAATATGTTGAACGCAGACTCAAGCAATAAGCTAAAGCTTTCAGAAGCTCACATAAATGATGTACGCATAGGAATTTTAATGCTGAAGTGACCCATCAAAACTAATAAAAGCGTTTGTGTCTGTTTGTGGATATGAACAATCCATTATAAACTGTTTGTCTCCAATTCCACTGTTGATAATAAGCAGCTAAAAATCCCAATAAGTGGTAATATTGGCTGATGATGATTCTTTTGATGATGAGTGTATCTGTCAAGCCTAGTACAAACCAAAGTCTGAGAGAATTTCACAGACAGAGTGAAGATACTGAGGCAGCTGTCAAGGCAGAGTGAAGGAGGTCATGGCTTAGGTGAGGAAATGGAAAAGGCCAGCTGTTCTCCTCTGATGAGCAAGGCCAGTGGCCCTGCCATGCTACCACACTCATGTCCAGACGAGTCTGGAGAAAGAGGGAGAACGCTCTCTCTGTCCCTCACTCTCTCCTCCTCCTTGCACCTGTCATCGCCTTCCTAATGAACACATTTGGGCCCTTCCACTCCCCATCGCCCTGTCATCTCTCATTAGTGAGCGGAGGCCTAGGCCAGAGGAGGCAGCAGGCAGGTGAAGGGGTAATGAATTAGCAGCATCTCACTTTGGGAAAAGCACTCTGATGGTCATATCCTCTTGACAAGAACTAGGTGCGACACCAAAAATGGAGCCTTGATCTTTTTAGTGACCATTGACAGAGGTCACAACGCTATTAGCCGCCATTCTGCCTTCAAGTTCATATTTCACAGGCAGAAAAGACACTGATGTGCTGTTCCAGGTGAGGGCAGGCAGCTTTGTTCCTAATGGGCTTTGCTTATTCCGCCAGGGGAGGTGGGCTCAGAGGAGAATGGAGCGTGACATTAGCATGCCTCTCCCTCGGCTAGTGATGTCTGTCATTAGGAGGTTCCTGAGCCTTGTTGTCATAGAAATGGTAGCCAAACCAAAATAGAGTAACGGGGGGAAAAATAGCAACTTGGTATCACAGCAACGGGAAGGAAACCAGCCGTGATAAGGGTGTGAAAAGGCAGGCCATGTGTGTGTGTGTGTCTGAGCACTGGAATGGACCACTGGGGAACCTCTGCAGTTTTGTTTTTCTCTTCCCTGAAGAGGGCTGACATGGACATTCCAGCTGTCACTCTGAGGGTCTTATGACAGAATTACATCCGAACTCTGGGGAGAGAGTCATACGAGGTGCATTTGAAATTTTAAGAAGTGCTAAACCGAGCAAACTTCGGCTCACTATATAAAAAAACATGGTCAGATTTAAAGGGGCTCCATTCCTGTATTTTTTTTTTCCTCAGTTAGTTAGCAGTGTTAATGTTGAAGATGCACTACATGGCCAAAAGTAAATATGTTGACATTACAGGTATATACAGTGGTGTGACAAAGTGTTTGCCCCCTTCATGATTTCTAATTTTTTTGCATGTTTGTCACTCTTAAATGTTTCAGATCATCAAACAAACTTTTTTGCAGTTTTGAAATGAAGGTTTTTATTATTGTGGGAGAAAAAAAATTCAAACCTACAGGGCCCTGTGTGAAAAAGCGTTTGCCTCCTAAACCTAATAACTGGTCGGGGCACCCTTAGCAGCAACAACTGCAATCAAGCATTTGCAGTAACTTGCAGTGAGTCTTTCACAGCGCTGTGGAGGAATTTTGGTCCACTCATCTTTGCAGAATTGTTGTAATTCAGCCACACTGGAGGGTTTTCGAGCATGAACTGCCTTTTTAAGGTCATGCCACAGCATCTCAATAGGATTCAGGTCAGGACTTTGACTAGGCCACTCCAAAGTCTTCACTTTGTTTTTCTTCAGCCATTCAGAGGTGGACTTGCTGGTGTGTTTACATTCCATTCCATTACACATTACACTACCACCACCATATTTTACTGTAGGTATAATGTTCTTTTTCTGAAATGCAGTGTTACTTTTATGTAAAGTAAGTGATTTCTTATTGAGGTGATTTCTTGATTGAGAACATGTGTGGCAGTAATCAGGCCTGGGTGTGGCTAGAGAAATTGAAGTGAAGGTGTTATGTTTTACACTAACACTTTTTCACACAGGGTCAGGTAGATTCTCCCTTAATAATAAAACCATCATTTAAAAACTGCATTTTATGTTTACTTGTGTTGTCTTTGACTAATATTTAAATTTGTTTGATGATCTGAAACATGTAAGAGAGACCAACATAAGAAATCATGAAGGGGGCAAACACTTTTTTCAAACTACTGTATGTGTGGTTGAATATATCATTTTGGAACGATGGCTGTTCATATGGAGTTGCACCCCCTACAGCAGCCTAACTTCTCTAGTAAGACTTTACTTTTACAAACATGGCTGTGGCGATACACTTCGACTCCACAGGAGCACAAATAGGCCAGGCACTGATGATGGGTGATAAGACCTTCTACACAATCAGTGATCCAATTAATCTCAAGGGTGTTAGATAGGGTTGGGTTCAGAACGTATGTGCAGGTCATCCAAGTTCTAAAACATTCTAGATAGACCTTTTTGGTATTTTGGGGGAACTCATGCTTACTTGCTCATCATAGTGACGTTAAAATATCGGTGGCAACAAAATGGCTGGTTTGAGTATTATTCTTCCGGTCTTCCAGACATTGAGATCTTACACATTTGCTCTTTTGTCTACAGTTTGGGAAACTGGGCTGGTTTCAGATTTACCAAGATGCTACACTATATTGTAAAACCTTTCAGAGGTATCCTGGGGATAGTCGGAGGTACAAAACTATACGGAACCAACTAAATCAATTTCCTGCAGTGCCACTCTAAGTGAGACCAGTGGTGCAGCTCTAGTTAGTTAAGAATCTTTACCAGTTGCAGGTGAAGCGGTCAAACAAAGGTATTTCCCTGAGTTTGTACCCGAGTGTCTGTTTTCCCTAAACAGACAGCATAACATCAAAGTAGGTTTATTTTCAGGGGCCAACCAGAATTTGGATTTTGAGACATTCTAAAAGAGAAAGTGGTTAGCTTGTGTATTTCACAGTCATTGTATATTGCAGTGTTCAGATTTCCTTTCATGGGAACAATTTGGCCCAGATTATTGTTCTTCTATCAAACATTACAGTTCAGTTCTGTACACTGCGCTTTAAGTTCAGATGGGTTGCATTCTCATGGTATCCTATAACCAAGATTCTTCTTTCAGGCTGCCAGCTAGTGAACTGTGATTCATTACTCCAGAGAAAGTTTACAGTTTTATGCACCTGTTAGTGGTGGGTATGGCTTAATTAACAAATCTTGTGTCTGTGAACTTTATTATCTCTGTTTTCTGAATACCTTATCTATAGGGACCTTAGCACTAGCTCAGAATGTAATGTATTTGTTTACTTGGTAATTAAAGTCAGTTGATTAAAACATATGCCTGATTATAACAAGGTTTCAGATTCTCCATGTTGAGTATTTTCAGTATTACAGCATACTTGGATCACTCACTGAGTGCCAATTCCTCTCTTAATTCACACACTGAAATGCCAGGTTTGACTGTATGATGGGTGCTGTTTGCAGCCACAGGTTCAACCTCACCTTAATTAGATCTAGGCTATTCATTTTTTTTTTTGTTAATATGCACTCAAATGTGTAGCGTGCCACATTACAGTCAGCTGCATGTGAACACCGGCTGTATTAGGTGCTAATTAGCCATAGATAAGCTTTGAATGTCGTTGATTATCTGTTTCTGCATAGTCCTTAATTACCTGTCAGAAACTGAATACGGATGACACCATTAGTTCTTAATCAGTGACCAGTGTCTTTAATGAGCATCTCAGCTCATTCTGATAGCATATTCTTTCAGTGATTATTCACGCCTGTGAGATCCTGCCTTCTCATAGGAAGAAACCCCAACTGTAAATTCATTGTGCAAATATCAGTTAGGCTGTAGAGATTGCCATGTTACTGCTCTTTTATAATCATGTTCAGTTACACTGGGTAGATAGTTAAAGTCGTAATTTTGAATAAAACATTTTTTTTACATTGGAAAATAGCCCTGTACATTTTGTGGAATTTCTTTGATGAATGGAACAATAAAATGGTGCAAGATGACTTGGAATTAAATGTTGTAATGTTAATTTACAGAAAGTGTTTTCGGTGTTTTCCCTATTGTCACAATAAATGTCTCTTTTTGAGTTATAAGTAAGTTGTTCTAGCAGCAACAGTGTGAGTTCCTTACATTTATAAATCATGCGGTTGAGGGAATTGGAGCCGCCTTTTCCCATACACAGTTTGTGTTAATCATCCACTGTCCCCTTTATCAGTGGTCCGTTACTGACCACAGGACCAGTTTTTGCTGGTTATGACTGGCAACATTAAGAGCTATTGAGATGTTTATAGCACCACAGCAGAAGTATTACATACACTTGCGTGTGTTACACTGGTACTAACATATCACTAATATGTTGGTGTCTGTGCTGTGAGGAGAATGCTCCATCACCCAAATAATATCTGAACAGTGGTGGTCTTATGGGTTGAGGTAGAGCATGGCTGATAAATCTACAGCAGTCTACAGTCAAAAACTATAGTATATATTTACAAAATGCACCTATATAGAGCATTTTTCCTGATGAAATTGCCAGTGGTTGTAGACTGCAGTGAATGCCTTAGGAGGACCTTGTACACTGGCAATGTGTTGTATGTATACATGATTATACACTGAGAGAGAGTCCACTTCCAGGCTGTTCAGACTGATAGATACACAGTGTTTTGTCAAAGTGTCTTTTTAGCTCTTCAAACACTGGCACTGCTGTGAAGGTGTGTTTCCAACACTGTGACTGCTCACCACTCTGTACAGAGCCATTATCTGCTTAGACATGGCTAACTGCATCATTAAGGCTTTATTCTTCACTCTGCCTCTGCAGCTGTAATTGGTGAAAACAGAGCAGGGTCGATAGCCTGGAGTCTTCACACATGTGACCGGGCTACATAGGCCATCGTTCCTGCATATAAATTGTCTGTCAGAGTGACAGTGGATTCATGTGAGTTTAATAAGCCAGCCGTGGTAATGTGACATAAGCAGAGACAAAGGAGGAGTTAGTTAAAAGTGGTTGTGAGAAATGCATGTTGATGCACATTTATAAAAACATACTGCACACTTTGTCAGAGACCACCCTGTGTTTATTTAACCTCTTAAAATCTGCTGATTATTACATTAAGGGCTGATAATTAGGCAGTTACATAGACTACAGTGTAAACTTCTTAAGTTATTAAAGTTATGATAAGTATCGTGTCTAGAGGTTGATTGTATTTCCTGCTCTTTAGAGTTCTGGGCTCTGGAGAGGTCAATCTATTGTTCTGAGAAAACCAGCACCCTCTCTCTTCAATTGGGAAGTAGTGTTTTTTTTTTTTTTGTCTTCTTTTTTCCCCTTTTTTGTGACTTATATTGTGGAGTTGTCTTCTCACAATGGAAGGACAGACAGAAAAACCTGTGGAGGTTTAAATTTCTAAAACAAAACTGGAGCTCAACACTCCATGCAAGTGGTTTATCTTAAATTAAAAACTCTGCATAATTGCTATTTTGAGAAAAACGTGTGGTTTGCCTAGTACTGTACATACTGGATAAACTGCTGTGTGGTTGTTTTTTCCAAACTTGGTGTCTATAGTGATAGTGCTGTGTGAAATCAGCTGAGAGTCGACCCTGAGGCTGCTGCAGGGAGAGAAGCTTATCAAGCGGAAACAGTGCTAGGATGGGGGCGTGCTTGTGTGTGCGTGTGAATCTCCCACTTGTAAATGGAATAAGAGGAAACCTTTTTTGAGAACATGCCTGGATGGGTTTTACTGTGGGATTGAATTAAATAACAGTGTGTTTGTGTGTGTGTGTGTGTGTGTGTGTGTGTGTGTGTGTGTGTGTGTGTGTGTGTGTGTGTGTGTGTGTGTGTGTGTGTGTGTGTGTGTGTGTGTGTGTGTGTGTGTGTGTGTGTGTGTGTGTTTCACACCTCTGGTGAAGAAAGAGGGATTCCTTGACTTTAGACCAGAGAAGGCCAGCTGAGTGTTAACAATGAGTGTGTAAATGTTTGTGTGGTATGTCCGCTGTGTAAGGCTGTAGAAAATTCCTTTTGGTTTAAATGGCTGTATCTTTATATTTGTGGGTATTGTTAGAAACTGGGTAGCTGGGAGCAGCAGAGGGTGCCTCAATAGTTTGGGCTTATTCTGTGTCCTATGTTTCATTCCACAGCTGGACAATGTGGACGAGCAGGCAGCACAGATCCGCAGAGAATTGGATGGGAGGTTGCAGCTCACTGAGAGAATTGCCAGAGTATGTCATCAGAGGTTTTTTTTTTTTTTTTGCTGTTGTTGTGATTCAAGGGTTAGTGTGTGCGTGCGTGCGTGCGTGAGTGCGTGTCTGTGTGTGTGTATTGTGAATTCCTTGTCCTGTATACTGATCCTTCATGTCATTCAGCACAGACATTACAGCGAATTTGGTGGAGCAATTTTGCTTATTAAACATTATTGTTTGGTCCCCTGGAGTGTTTGAGAGAATTCCAAAGCTTTGTTTTGTTCTCCAAGCACACAAAATGGCCTGTATTTGGGCAAGTTTGGCAAGATTTCATCATTATTTATTTAGCAGATGCTCTTTTCCGAAAGCATTTTGTGTAGCCTTTTGAATTTCTAATAGTTTTCTTGCTTATTAGTGGTTGGCCAACTTGCCAAACACCACAAATGATCAAATCACAGGGCCTGGTCCAGACTTGTATTCAATAGCAGGTCCAATAACTGCTTCTACAGTGTTTTCTGTGTACTGTATAGATTTCTGGAAGGCCATAAATCTTTAAATCAGTGGTTCTGCACGTTTTGTTGTTTTACCTGAACAGCAAGATTTTTCTACATTAGATCAGAGATAACACATAAACATGCAGTATGAGGGATATTCCCTGACTGGGAATCTGCAGTCAGACCCAAAAACATTTTTATCATAGGTCAAAACATTATGGCAAAGCTATGTATAACTACACATTTACAGTGGCATTATTCAGTGTTGTATGCTTTGCCCTAACATGTTTACCCAAAATATACTCCATAGGAGAGAAAGTTCCCCAAGTTTGTGTCAAAGGACATGGAGATGATGTACGTTGAGGAATTGAGGTCATCTATCAACCTCTTAATGGCTAACCTGGAGAGCCTACCTGTAGCCAAAGACTTGAAGCCCAAAATCAAGCCAAAACTTACACCTATGAACAGCTTTCTGGACATAGGAGACGAGAATGATCTCCCCCTCTCCAAATCAGACGTCGTGCTGTCTTTCACCCTGGAGGTAAGTGACACATCCTTTGCTTCATGTGTGTGTTTTGTCATGACGTTCTGTCATATTGAGTATGTCTTTATAATGTAGAGGAGATTAAACAAGCTTTCCAACCTGATCATATAAAAATAAGTAAGTCATCAGAATAAATGTTAAATAAGAGTTTTTTTTACTACAAGTTAAAGAGCAAATGGTGTGCTAAAATTTTGTAGCACTGATGACATTGTTAGCATGTTTCTGATGAATCTGTGCATAAAAACTAGCAAGAAATGAATTGTGTTGAACTGATACGGGAGAATATGGTCATGTTGTATTATTACCCCTCATTAGTCTGTGACCCCTACTCCTGTTTCAGGGATATGTCTGACCTTAATCCTGCATGGTAATACATTCATCATCAAACACTAGTTTCACAAATAACTGCACCCACAAGGAATCAACGACAGGGATGAAATGTGGTGGGTAGGTATGACATTGTGAGACATGCAAATTATTTAAGTTTCACACTCAGCCCCGCATGTGACATAACCGAGGACAGGCATTATGTACTTGACTGACCCAACAGCCACGTTTTTGGACATTCTGTGAGCAGTGCCAGCACCGTTGGCAGATGGCTGCAGTACCCAGGGCTACATCCACACAAACCACTAGGAACCTGGTTGGCATGTTGTGTAAGCCTGACACCATACTGACATACACCACTTCTGTATATAGTACAATAAATATTGCCCGTATCAGTCTAAATGTTTCATCATTTATTGTTACTGGTAACTTTAATCACACTTCCCTCTGGGTGCAACTGTTTGTTTGATAAGTGTGTACACATGCTGTCAGTAGCTGCATTTTTTTTTGTTGAGTATTTATGTTTATTTTTGCCAATGCTCTTCAGATAATGTAGCAAATTCCCAAGAACCCAGAAAAGAACATGGCCAGCTGTACACTTGTTATTCTAAGCATTCAAGCACAGGCTCAGATCCCAGCAGAAGGGTTCAGCTTTGCAGTGTAGTAGCAAGGTTTGTGGTAGATAAGCTGCTCAGTGGTCCTTAAACTCTGCTTTCAAGATGTTCACACAACCACACTGGTGATATTTGGATTTTCTACAGCGTGTCAATTATAAACAGCATAACAAGATATGAAAAGTGCAACATATCCACACGTGCATATGAGGAAGCTTATAAGCACCACAAAAGTCATCATGCACATAGGGTGACAAGGGTGACAATCTTATACCATTATTGTCTGCAAATACAGTTTAAAACAGATTTCCCTTTGAGTATTTGGGTTACATTCTTTGTCATTAAGGCAGAAGTGTCTGCAGACGTGAGATGTCCCTGTCCTCCCTTGTTTTCTGTGCAGATTGTGATCATGGAGGTGCAGGGGCTGAAGTCAGTGGCTCCAAACAGAATCGTGTATTGTACCATGGAAGTCGAGGGAGGAGAGAAACTTCAGACGGATCAGGCAGAGGCATCCAAACCACAGTGAGTTTTGAAAACCTGTAAGCATGACATAGCCGCTCTCTTATAATGACAGAATTTGGGTCTCAGAGAATGTCCAAAAGCCAGCTGGAGAACCTTAATAGACCCTGCTTAATCTAGCCCTATTATCTTTATAGGAGCCTATGAAGTCATAGCCCAACTCTCATGTATGTACAAGCCCAGGTCAGTATGACACAAGGTGCTGTCACAGTGCTGGAGGCAGTGTGATGTCAAACTGACCTTTAATGCCGGTGTCTGGAAAGCCTGATTATACATGGCAGGCTTGCCAAAGCTGGGACAACATGTGAAATGCTTATCAATTCCATTTGACCTGAAAGCAGTTTAAAAACACAATAGTTGTTGATTTAACTCATTTTAGCTTTCATTTTCTCAAGAATGTGGGCTTATATAAATATGATGCCTGCAACTGAATCCAAAAAAGCCATGACAGAAGCATGTGTACCACTGTGTTACATCACTTTTCTTTTTACCTCCAGTAACATTTGTCATTTTGAAATAAGCATGGATGTCCCTGAAAGACACTGTTACTCGTTCACATACTATTTTTGGCAGAGGGTTTTTTTTTTTGGAGCATTTTAGAAGTTATCTTTTATGTCTTCATACAAGATATGTGACTTTGATTGGACGCATTTTCAGGTTTATGATTTGGTCCAAGAAGGAAACGAGCTGTTGTGCCCTTTATGGTGCACTCATTAACATCATGTTAATTAGTTGAGAAGCAACATGTTGAAACAAACACAGGCAGATTTGAACGACAAGTAATTAAAGCTGGATAAAATCCCACAGCAATGGCTGCAACTTACTATTTGGGGTTGTGACTGTAGTTAAGGTGGAATTGCTCCTCTCTTCCCTTCTCTTTGCTATGTGAAACCTCAATATTGTTTGAGGTTTGAGAATGTGACTGGAGTGAAATCTGCAGAGCAAACTAGCACCTTCGAATTGAAGTTGTCTAGGATCCTGTTAAAGACGCCTGAGCTAAAGCTAACTTCTTGTTTTCCAGCCTGCTTTGCAAATTTTCCATTCCACCTTAAATGGTGCCACAGCTATGGTGCCTGTATAAACTGTAGCATTTAAAGTGGAACAGAACGTTGAGTTAAGAAGCTGCCACATAGGAAGCCAGCTTCAGCTTTGGTTGAACTTCAACGATGCATCTTTACCGGACGATTGGAAATGGTATGAAATGTGGTGAGAACCCTTTTGTGGCCTGGAAAGGTAGATTTCAGGATGCATTGACTACCGTTGTTGTTTTCGCTGGGCTGGTATGTGTATATTTTGGGGGTATTGTGGTTTTAGGAGTGTTACACAACAGTCTTGGATTCTGGAAACAGCTTGTCTGCCCTCTTTTCCAAGCACAGTATTTGTATTTGAAGGAGGAACAAGAGTGTTTGAGGCTCACAGTATATCATTTCTATGTACTGAACTCTCCTTATTCAAGTTTGATGATGTAAATACAGTCTTCCATTCTATGAGCCATTTAAAATTTAATTTCTTCTTGAACCCCTCTTGTGCATTTTTTATGAAGATCGACCAATGTTAGGTAAGAACAGACTTCTATGCATAGTCAGGAGCACAAATGGTGTAATCTGCAGTTAAAGAACACATCATGAATCTGATGTAAACTTTTTCTTAGGGCTCAAAAACAAACCTAGGACGATGTTGGTGAGTAAAGCCTGTTGGCAAGAATGCACTATATAGTATCACTATAAAATGTGTAAATAAGCTCACCAGATAAAAATGAGTCAACTTGCATGTTTAAGGACGGAGTAACTTGAGGCTACTGCAGATGGCGTCGGATGATGGGACTTTGAATACCTGCCAATGTGTAACAGTATGCATAGATTAAAAAAACCTGAAGAAGAAGTGGTACAGTTCAGTAAATGTCTGGTTCTGTATGTGGAAAATGGGCCGCAAAGGAGTGATTGCATTTAACTGTGCCAAAGGCCATAGTGTGAAAGAAGTAGCTGAATTTGCAGATGTATCTATGGTCATACATACTTCTTCCAGCAGGGAAGGCATCCTCGAAATCTGGCCCAACTGCACAATTTTTTGATGCAAGAGTAAACTACAAAGAAAATCTTACATATTGCTCCTTTAAGATAAAATATATTGCCTGTATTTGAAGTTGTGATTTGTGCAATGCCACCATAGTGTTCCAAGCATATCACCTCACTGCCTTCAGGTCAGTGGCCTGTATAATTGTGCCCAAACCTGCGATATTGACCCGTTGCGGATCAGCCCTGCTGTGAGTGATCTGAAAATACTTTTCATGGTTTGGCTTCTAAGCACTTCTGTCATGGTGTGAGTTCCTTTAGGTTTCATCAGCTCTGTGATAGCACAGTTAAATTACAGGCGTATATAAAATGGGCTAAGCCGGATGCTCTGAAGTGCAAATGTCTGAAATGCAAAATGCTATTCTTCAAGGGAGGGTTGCTTGCATCCTCTATGTATGTGAATGGAAGCAGTAAATGTTATTTAAAGCCTTTTAAAGGCTGTTCTTTGTTACATAACCCAGTGTGGAGCCCTAATGGCTTTGTGGTCCAGTCCACTTGAAGTCATGTCTGCAGGAATGATAGAACTGACCTCAATTGCACTGCAAGTAAAAGTCACTGTTTTGCGGGCATGAAGGGGGACGAGTGAAGCTTTTAGCCTGTGTGATGGCTTGTGTCTGAGAATGCCTCATAATGTTTGTTTGTGTGTGTGTGTGTGTGTGTGTGTGTGTGTGTGTGTGTGTGTGTGTGTGTGTGTGTGTGTGTGTGTGTGCACTCATGGAAAAGAAAATTAGGGACGTGGTTAGACATTGTGATGTTTTACCATCTTGACACAGTACTGTTTCTACAGAGGTTGCCTTAAGGACACATGTCTGTTTTCACCAGTGCATGCACAGATTGAGTCTGTCTTCTCTTTTCCTGTTATACACATACTATTCCACCGTTAGCTTTCAAAAGCATGTTCCCATACAACTGCCTACTGTAGATGTTCCAGCATTATACATGATTAAGCTTCATGCTTTTATTTCTGGGACATGTTGTAAGCGTGCACAGGATTTAAGTGGCAGCTGAACTGTGTTGAACATCCAACTTTTAGAGCTTTTAATACTGTAGTAGCCTTGGCTTTGCAAGGGAATTGCCCTTAGCTCCAGCACCTGGTGTATTTGAATAGCAGCTAAGAGGAAAGATTCATCAAGTCTAGATGAGCTCCGCTGCTGATGATATTTGGCAAAAGGCAGGTGCCCTTTGCGCGTGTCATCTGGTGCACTGAATGAATCGATTATTCAGTTCACTCTCATTTAGCACACTCATTTAGCCTCATTTATCATCATACTGAGAATGACTATAAGTAATTACTCATCTTTGGGGAAATGTGATAATGCAAAAAACTTTGGTCAGATGCATCTCTTAACCTTTAATAGAAAGGCTGGGATTTAGTAAAGTGCAGTATTTCGTGCCTAGAGACTAGCCTTCTCCATCTATTTCCTCTCTCCGAGCAGCGGCTGTCTCATTGTCTCACCCTGCGTGCACTTGAAATTGAAATGTCTCTTTTAATAATTTGATTAAGGTGAGTGTGTGGCTCTGCTGTGCGTCTATGATATGATTCCGATGCAGTTATTAGGCTTTCTCCTGCTCAGCCTCGGCCCTTTAGATAATCACAGTGCCCTTTCCTCACATGCACGAGCCCAAACGTACTCTGTAATTTATTCAAGGAAATTCAAGCAAGGCCTCTCAGTGTATCCTCTCAATGTCTGAATCCTTTTAATTATCCTGAAAACATGTCCAGGTCACTCCGTGTCTGCTAGGTTTTGATGGCCAGAATTGCATGTTAAAGTTGCAGATGTCCCTTTTGTGCCACAGTTCATACTGTCCACATGTGGCAATTACATTTAAGTAAATCCATCTCCCCTAGCCTTCCACAATTTTAGCTCATACATTATCCATTATTTATAAGGAGCACTTCAACCTGGACTGCTTATTTGCTAAACAGAGGTAATGTGTCTGGCACTGGAGTGACATTGATGTGGTGTTGGTGTGTGTTGTTCTGGTGTGAGTAGATTAGACACAGCAGTGCTGTGGGTTTGATGAACACTGTGACTCTCAGTCCTGTAGTGACACTGAGGTGTATAAACACTCCACTCACATCAGCACAACACACACTAACACACCACTACGTCACTATGTCAGTGTTACTGTATGATCCACCACCCAAATTAATACCTGATCTGTGGTGGTCCTCTGGGGGTCCTGACCACTAAAGAACAGGGTAAAAAAGGGGGCTAACAAAGTGTCCAGAGAATCAGATAGACTATAGTCTTGGTTGTAGAACCACAAAGTTCTCCTATATAGTAAATGGAGCTGATATATTGGAGAAAGAGCTGTGTATTTTGTGCAGTGACACAAGGATGGATGTATTTGGAGAACAAAATACAATAATATACAAAAATATGTTTTATGTTTTTATTAGTGTGTAATTACCCAGCTATTAATTATTGTGTTTTGGTTAGCTTAGAGTTGGCCCTGAAAATCTACATATGAGTGGGTCATCTTTTAACAAGGCTGCAATGTCATGCCAAAAGATTAGCCCAGAGCGGACAAAACACACACTTGCTGTAGAGAGTGCTTTTCCTGTTTTGAGTTGAAGCAGCACCTTAAATTTGTTGGAGATGCAGCTCCGGCTGGAAGACACAGAAAAAAAAGAATCCTTGTTAAAATTAATTTTTATATTAACTGCAGATCAAATGCATGAAACTTTACCTAAGGATTCTCCTGGGGCAAAGAAGTGGTTAAAAAAGGAGACGTGAAAACCCATGCAAGACCTGGTAGACCACCATAGCTGTCATCGTCACATAACACATCAGATCTGAAAAACTTCACAATGTTTCTGTCTGTTCTTCCGCTCAGCGGACGTGTTGATGTCAAGAAGCTGTTACTGAGAAAAAAGAAAATGTAACCCCGAATGAAAACGCTGGGACAGCATGGAAAAAACAAAATGTGTTATTTTACTGTTACGTATTTCGTCTGGTCAGCTTCATTTATTAATATACATCCATTCCTGCATTTCAGGCCAACACGTTCCTTCTCACAACACTTAAAATATGTTTTGGCTCTGAGGATCACCAAGCGATGAAGTCTTTCAGGTGACCTTTGGTCCCATTCTTCCTGCAAACACTTCCAACAGGTGCACAACAGTACAGGGTCGTCGCAGTCACTTTTTTATCAACTGAGGATGGGTCACTGCAGGCAGGCCAGTCCAGTCCAAGACAAGATGTCTTTCTGTTTCTCTAGGACCTCAAACTACTTTCTCCATTAAAGCGGTCATCACCAATGTATAAAAAACCTTTGCCAAGGGCGCTGACACACTGACCGCATGGCGTTTGGACTTGTTGCTGATAACCTCGATGTTGTTTTTCATCTCTGATCTGGAGCACACAGTTTTTTTTCTTCCAAATAAGGTCTGGAACGCTGATTCGTCTGACCACAGTACGTGTTAGAGCCCAGAGAAGTCGATGCTGATTCTGCTTCTGTTTTGCACAGTAAAGTTTTAGGGGGCTTTTGTGTACGTAACTCTGTATTGCAGTGCTTGACACAGGTTTGCTAAATCAGTGGCTATATCAGTCATTGTTGAATCAAAGTTCTTGATGCAGTGCTTTCTGAGGGTTTGGAGATCACAGGCGTTCAGCTTAGGCTTGCACCCTGTATGCCCTGAAACTCTTTATTGATTAATGATATTATGCACTTTAGAAGAAGGTATATGCAAATTACGTTTTCTTTAAGGAACATTGTGTTTAAACGTTGCAATAATTTCTCACACTGAAGATCCTCTGCCCATCTATGATCCTCTCAGACTCAGCCTCTCATGGATACTGCTTTTGATTACAATCACCTGTTAACATCAACTGTTTGAAATAGCATCATTTTTTTAACCTCATTATTAGCCCTAATTTGCCCCTGTCCCACCTTTTTTGGAATGTGTTGCAGGCCTGAAATGCAGGATTGGTTTGTATTAACAAATGAAATGAAGTTGACCAAACAAAACATAGAATATCTGGTTATGAATATCTATCGAAAACTTTTTGATTTGAAATTTGATTTGTACACAAAAATGTGTATTCTCAGAACCTCAGCATCATGTGTTTGAAAAATATCCCTGCAGATTTCTTTAAAATACAGATACTTTCCATGATTTTTGGAGTGATATTTCAAGAAGCAATGACACGTGACTATTTGTCACCATTTGATTACATCTTGTCTATACTAGGTGAGACAACCTGAACTTTCAGTTCTCAGCTTATGTATTATTTTGACACAATCCCTGGTCTGCTTTACTCTGTTTGCTGGTTAAGGTCAAGTCTATTTTATATTTATATTTGCAAAAAGATTTCTGCTCCCGTCTTCCCGCATGCAGAGTTTCAAAGGAAGCTCATACACAGCCTCAAATAGATATGCCTAATCAAGCATGTGACACATTTTTACTTGCCCAAGTGAATGGCTGCAGGCATTAAAACAGATGTACTAGACATGGACAAGAAGAGCCTTACTTTTTAGGTAACACCGACACAGAGAAAGTGATTCTGGGAGCAGCTCTACAACCAAATTGAATATAGAAGCAACCAAAGGCATGTGTTGGTCAGTGGTCAGTGTTGCTCAGGTTTTTGCCCTTTTAGCTAAAATAGTCTCTTGATACAGTATTAAATTAATACACAACTTTTTATTTACTGACATTTTACCTTTAAAGTCATATCAATGCGCAGAGTTTAATATACTAATATCACTTTATTACGATAATGTGTATCATATTAAACTCACCATGCGTATGAGACAACAGGGCTGGTGTCTCTCACTCAGGCAAGGATTAAAAACACCACTTTAATATACAAGTAGGCGTCCCTAGGTGAAGTGTCATGTGTATCTGCTGTTGTAAATGACTCTGGATAAAGGCATATGTTAAATGTAAGGATAAATCCTGATTTAAATGTTTTGTGTGTGTGTGTGTGTGTGTTTCACAATGAAGGCTTCAACTAAATATTTAAAAATAAGGACAAAGGACGTAAATTACATTGTACCCCAATATGTCACCTGAGATGGACTGGCAGACCTTCCAGGTTTGATTGCTGTTCCAGGGTGTTACTGCCCAGTGAGGCTTCAGGACTTCCCGAGGCGTAGAAGATGGATGGATGGACAGTATGTCACAATAGAATTGTACTGTATCAGTTAAAGCAGAGGTCTTTACGTAAAGGGTACTGTGTTGCATAATTTTGGTTCCCCAGTACAGAAACAATGTAAACGCACCTTCAAAGATGCCACAGTAGCGTTATGGGCCAGTTGTGCAAGAAATTCCAAAGGTGCACTGTGTTCACTCTCCTGAGTAAAATATGAATCTGTTCAGTGATTCAGAGAAGATCTGCTTATCATCCACAGGCCACAAAAGAGGATGATAATGGTGAGTAGATGACAGTGGGTGTAGAACAGTAGTGAGTGTGGGTTAGGGAATGTATATGATGAATGAGAGTAGTTTGTAAATGGAAAAGAAAAACAGAACTGCGATGGATGTAACACAGTGCAGTACAACATAAAGAGTGAATACAGCACATAGACAGGAAAAGCGACAAGACTGGCTAAATAAACTCCTGAACTGCACTGCTGGGTCTCTCCTGTACTTTCCAATTGGTACAGATTTGTATCTGTTTTTGAGAGCTGTGTGGTTGGATTGCTGTTCCAGTGTGTATTTGCTACACAGCAACATTTCTCCAGCTGTCCGTGAAGTGATTTATGTCAAAAGCATATATTAAAGAGAAAAATCTTAATTCATAAAATACTATACCGGAATTATGCAGTTCACTTCTATTAGTGGTGTTTGGTTGCCTTGGAAACTGGGAGGTTTAGAAATGGCAGTTTTACATTGTTGTGGCATCTACTCAGCCCCTAAGAGGTGTGAGGTCATATAAAGTGTGTGCGGACAGCACGACACAAACTCATTATTTCTGTGCCGCTCTAGAGTGAGTGTGTATGTGATTTCTAAGCAGCTGAGTCACAATGACGAGTCCTTATCTGCTGCAGAGTCCAGAGTGTCTCCCCATGTCCAGCCTGACTGCCAGCTTCTGTGTACTGTCATGTACATAGAAGTGTCATGTATACTGTGTGTGTGTGTTTTCCCAGTATAAAACCAGTACTAAGGTGTAGAGTGGTCTATTATTTGTGAATAAGACATTTTTGGTTAATTTCTGATTAAAAGGGGTTTAAACTACTAGAAGAGATATTTGGGTGCCGTATGTGCATATTTACATATTTCCTTTTTTTAACGTGTGTTTTATTTTTGGGTGTGAACAATTTGCTGTGGCAACACTGTGACAACAATGTCAGCATTTACAGCACACACTTACAAAGGTGTGACACAGCAGCAAGATACGCTCCAAAAAAAAAAAACCTTGCTTTCTAGAGGGAAGGAACGTTTGTTGTTGTGTTAAAGCCCTTGCTGCTTTTATTTGCATCAAATGATGAGAACACTGGGTGAGTTAGAACTGAAATCCAGCATTTGATCTGAGCAACAGACTGTTGGGAACATGCTGAGTGACTAGCCAGCCATGGAGACACTGTTATGTTCTTGTGCAGGTGGGGTACACAAGGGGACTTCACCACCACCCATCCTCTGCCTGTGGTCAAAGTGAAACTCTTCACCGAAAGCACGGGTGTTCTGGCGCTAGAGGACAAAGAGCTGGGCAGGGTGAGATTCAACCATTAGTTACAGTTACCTTAGTGCAGAGAATTCACTACTACATTGCCGTTAACAGAACCTGCAGTGAGCCAGTTATGCATGTTTAGATATGGCATGGTTACCCACTTTACTGATGAACCTCAGTGTAGTATCTAATACTAATTAATCTGTTTCAAATGTTCATTATTCTGATAACCATCTTTTTAAAAGTCACAACGGAAGCGGCAGTGCCACAATCTACCTTCATGCACCAGTACAACGTATGTTTAGATGGTGTGTTTAGTCATCACAAGTAGTGGTACTGATGATCTACAGCACTGTGCAAAAGCCTAGCTAATTATCAAGCAGCTAGTTACACAACACTGTAATGCTCCAGGCCCAGTGCTGGGTGCCCTTGCTGTATGCCATATATCACTGTGTGGTGGCACGGGGCGGGGGGCAGATGTTTCACAACATCTTATAAGCTGTGTGTGAGTCAGAGTTACATGAAGGAAATCCTGAAGTCATTAGGGCTCAAGCTTCTAGGGTAACAGATGGAGATTCCCATTAGAATCTCTCACCAGGCATCTGCACCTCTTCCATCTACTTCTGCCTCTTTAATGGGTCTTTCAGTATCACTTTCTTTCTCCATCACTCATCCTTTTTTTTTTGTTCTGTATATATCCCTGCATGTCTTTTTACCCAGGTTGTCTTTTTTATGTAACCAGGTGGTACTGAACCCTACAACAAACGGGCCTAAAGCTGCTGAGCTGCACAAGATGGTGATCCCCAAAAATAGCCAGGACACGGATCTGAAGATCAAACTGGCCGTGCGCATGGACAAGCCTCCCAACATGAAGCACAGCGGGTACGTTACCCCTCAGAGTGTTCACATTCAAAAAGGCCAGGCCACCTGCTCCATGTCTTTATATCCAGAGTGAAACTAATGATAGCAGCCCACTGCTTTGAGCTATTTCGTGCTGGAATTCCATACTGAACATGTAAGAATAACTCCTTAGATACATGCTGTCAGAAGAATGCTGTTTCCTATTTGGGACAGATTTGATAGCTGTCATTCTGTAACAGAGCTGTCAAGATAATCTTCAGAATGTGTTGATTGGATTCACGCTGTTTTCAGCTGTTTCCACAAGGGGGCAGCAGAGATCTAGTTTGATCAGCCCAGGTTTTCTCAGTTAGATTTTTCAGATTTCTCAGTCACTAAAATAGAACAGGGCATAAATTCAACCTGTGCTGCGTTTATTTCTCAAGAAGTAGTTTGTTGATTTGTGGAGTTTGTTCATGTCTACTTTAATCCATGAAGTACCTCTAAAATTGATGCCAACCATTTTCTAGCAAAGAATGATGTTGCCATCTAGAGGCCAAAGATTGTCTCGCTGAACTTTGGAAAAGGGATAAACACAAGGTTTTCATTTCTTTCCTTGGACTCTTGTTTTTGGGAAAGTATGAGAAACTTAAAATGTATAATAAGCTCTTGGATCCCCACGCTGTCACTAAAGCTCTGATGGGCAGGTCCTGATTGGTCTGTGACTGATGAATAGTCATGACTAAGGATCATGGCAGTTTCCATAGTTTCCATAAAGCAGGGCCATTGAAAGGGCTGAGTCGGGCAGGCTGCTGCGCTCCGCCCCTCTGTACAGCTAGGTCAGGGGGTCGGCCCTCTGCCATTAGCCTACTAATTATGGAGGAGGCCCAGCAGGCTCTGTCTATAGAGCTGCTCACTGCAGGGCCCGGTCTAATTGGGAGAAGCCTCCTCAGTCTGTTATTACCATTTCGTATCTGACCTCACAAGCGGCCTTCAAGCGCTCCTGGAGTCTCAATTATGGAGGTTCACAAAATACACACAGTTATTTTGGGTGACAGGAAGGAATAAAGTGATGATTATTTCATTAAGCCCTTGAACACAACTGCATATAATTCTATAATGACAGTATAATGATACACTAATGCAGGCTAATACCGGACTTCTTAGTCATTATGTCAGGCTGGCGGCTTGTTTGACTGCTTGATCTCCAGAGTCCAGAGGAAAATTACCACCGATATTGCAGGTCATATGTGATTTCCTAGGCAACCAGTGTAGTTTTCACACTCCTAAGGAAAATAGTTTTCTTGTAAGTATGGCAACCGCTGCCAGGCACTGATCTGTCACCTGTTTCTCTGAACTCATGACATGCTATTATAAAGCCTATGAAAAGGCTGGGTAATGCTGGGCGGTTTGCGCAAAAGCCCTGCAGGGGCACTTGACTCAGAGTGGATGTTATTTTTCTTTTAAGCTATAGCTCAAACATAGCCTGATTGCTAGTGATGTCATTTCAAGTCCTTCAGGAACATCTTCCGAGCCTTTGGATCGGCATCCACGATTAACATTTTTTTCTCTTCCCCTCTTGCCATTGCTGTAGCGTTTCAGCCGTTTGCCAGGTTAGATCCAGACTCTGCCAGTTTCAGCTGAACACTGACAGGCGTGCGCGCACACACACCCACACCTGAGGACTTTTTTTGTACATAAAGGAGAAGAAGGAGAAGGATTGGAAGAGGATTTTCAGGTTGAATGCTCCCCATTAAAAGCAGCCATCTGTTTAGCAGTGGAGAGAGTGAAGAATGGGGAACTATTCAGTTTATTGAATTTGGCAGCGCGACCCCTCCACGGCTCGGAACGGGACCGCCGCCAGCTTCAGGGCTGATCGAGCTTTTGTCTGTCTGTCTGTCTGCCTGTTTCCCTCTTTCTGTCCTTCTCTCTTTCTTTGCTTTCCTCTTGCTGGCTTTCTCACCCCCTCTGTCTGAATGTCAATGTTTTTTTTCCCTCTTCTTCTCTCATTTTCTTTTTCATAACACTGTAAAACCATCATGTTGTCTGTCAATAAAAAGCAGAGAGGGCGCAGGTCAGGGCTCCTTCACTCTTTTTCTCTGCATTCTCACCGCTGCCCCCCTAACAATCTCTTCTGATCTCTTTTTCACTCTGAGGTCACAACACATTCACTTTGTCTTTTAATGCTCTTTTCTTTCTCCCACCATCCACAGATGGCCAGCACTTTCAACAAGGCTGCGCTTCAGTAATGACAAGCTCCCTCATAGCCTTTACCCACTGATTGTAGGTTAATAAAGCAGAAGGGAGGAGAACGTTATGTGCTGTAGCGCATGTGTGTGTGTGTGTCCTTGCGGTGTTAGAAGATAACCGAAGGTGCTATTTATTAAATTTACCAAATTATACGTTAATTCATCACATTTCAAAATTCTGACTAAGTCTTGGTTTTGCTACAGTGTTTAATATAAGTCAGACTCAGAGTTAGACTAAGCCTATTTCATATTACAGCAGCTGGAATTGGACTTTTACGGTATAAATGCTTTAGGATTCGCCTTTTTGTTTACCATAGCACGTATTTAAGAGTGTTAGCTGTCACACAGTAGGCTGATTATTCAGGTTCCTCAGAAAGTAGCCTGCTTGAGAGTCTCAGTGTAGCCAGTGATACCGTGAGTCCTAAATGCTGAACATGCTGTTCACAGTTGTGTTTGTTCTCCCTCTAAAATAGCCACCAGCTAAGCTAATGAGAGTTCTCAGAAACAAATGTATAGCTCTTACGATCGGTTAATCTGTTGACTGTGGTGGCTGTAATATGTTCTAGGCACACTGAGTGAGAGAATATGACTTTACCAAAGTTCAAACACATCCTCGTTTACTTTAATGGTATTCACTGAAGGGAAGGTCGTGTGTAGTGGCTCCCACAGACCGCACGAGGGCACCCTCACCTTGTTCATTGGCGGACATGATGCGGCTCGTTCCTCTCGCTCTCCCGCACTTCTCTCCTCACATTGCACTGCGAAGAATTTCGCTGCGCTTTTGATGGTATATTAGTTTGCCCCGCTACAACAGAGTGCCCCCCTCCATGACTGGTTCCGCATAGCGCATTAGCGGATCCTGCAGATGTTTAACTGGGTATGGAAGTGTGTAAGCCAGTGAGCGCTCGAGCAGTCACACATCCTTTAGCGGGGTGTCGTTTGTGTTCACGCGCCGTCCGCACAAATGGTTTGCCTCAGAGCCCGCTAGCTGTATCCCCAGCAGGCAGGTCGGTTAGAGACAGAACCTGTTTACCTCCGGAGAGTGTTAAAAGTGACCCAGGACCTAGACTGTTTCAGTATATCTCTGTTGTGGAGCCGTGAGTGTTATTTAAATGTCCTGTTGGCTGGAATAAATGTGTTTCCATACTGTCCTTGAAGATGCTAGGCTAATCTTTAGACTCTCACTCAACATCTAAATCTCTCACGCCAATTAACTAAAATACTGTTCGATAAATAATAAATAAATTAACTCGCCACTTTTTATCTGAGGAACAGTTCTGTATAAATATGTTTTATTTGTGGTTTATTTCCTGTGTTGTTTGGTTGTTGTCCTCAGAGACGGGTTTGTTTACACGTTTGTACTACAGTGGGGTAGAAATATCTCAGTGATGTTCAGGTACACTGCTGACACACACCATTGAGATGTGCAGGTAGGATATTTAGAAAAGCCTAATTAAGCCCCTCAGAAAAGCATTAGAATAATAATTAGGATATTTTGATAGCCTGAATCACTGTTTTAGGGGCTGTGTGGGTGGTAAGTAGTGATGTTATGCCTAGTCTGCATTGAATTAACGTTAAAAACGATACAACGTTTGAAACACCGGCTAACCCTGCTGTACTAATTATGGGCTTGTGCTCGGTAGGACAGATTCTTAGAGCACCGGCAGGAAAGTGCCTGCGGTCAGCCTCCCGAACCTGGATCTCCTCGACCCTCCACTGCTGGATATTGATGTCGCCTAAATGGGATCGTGGGTGTATGAAAGGTGTTAGAGAGTGAACCAAAAATCATTTTCACAAGTGGATGATTTCTCCTGCCACATGTCAACCCGGCATCATTGGACATGCTTCCTCCTTTTCTTCCCCACAGACAGCCACTGCCTCCCATTTATAAAACCTTTCTCCTCCGATTGATTTCTCCTTGCTCATAGCCCACTTTTACTCTGATCTCTCTCTCTCTCTTTTTTTTTTTTAATTTTATTTATTTATTTATTTTTTGCATTTTTTAAATAAAGATACAAGGTTGATCAGTATGATATAGATTTCTTTTTGTCAGAATGATCAAGCATTTTCATTTTCAGATCAACAGGGAAACAATAAAGCTGGCATATCTTGTTTGCCTGGTCTTGTTATCTTGGTGGTCTCCGTGTGTTAAATTTGAAGGAAATAAATGACGCCAAGTTAGCTCATGCAGTGTATTTGAAATGATGGTGCTTTGTCCAAGAGCACTTTTAATTAAATGTTTTTTTAATTTTTTATTTTTCCATACTGATATACACATATGCATTCACATGCCGTTTGCAAATGTGAGCATCTGATAATGTAATGGTATTGTGATTCTTCTCAAGGTACCTCTATGCATTAGGACAGAGGGTTTGGAAGCGATGGAAGAGGCGGTATTTCGTCCTTGTTCAGGTGAGGCTATTTATTTATCCAACTCGCGTAATTGCAGTTTAACCTTGTATAAGAACCTGGCTTTTAAATGAAAAAGTTATCATTAAATTGACTGTGCCATGGTCTCCAGGCTGTGCAGACAACATCAGAAATGTTAACAGATAACCTCATTTGCTTTTATTGCTCTGGTCCATGTAGACACGGAGTGTTAGTGAAAGGTGTGTTGTGTTCCAGGTCAGCCAGTACACATTCGCCATGTGCAGTTATAGAGAGAAGAAGTCGGAGCCTCAGGAGCTCATGCAGCTTGATGGCTATACAGTGGACTACTCTGAGCCACAGCCAGGTAGCTGCTCCTCTCTCAGACCCCTGCACCATACCACATTTACATAGCAGTGCCATTTAAAGTTCACTACAAGCAGTTTTCACAAATATTTGGCTCATCTTGGATAATAATATGTGTCTAGTGTATGCGTAAGCACTGTTCGAGTTTGCATGATTTTGCCCAGTGCATCTAAGTACATTTTTGGAGGGGATGGCATTCCCTGTATGTGTCAGTCTCTAAACAGATTTATCAGGGTGTATATTTATAAGCATGCATCACCTGTTTCCTTCATCTAAACCACATTGGCATCTTTATTTGCTTTTTTACAATACAAAACATTTTTCTGTATTTTGTCAACATTAGCACCATACATTCCTCTAAGTAACCCAGTTAAATTCTAAATTATTAAATTAAATGTTAAATTATTTACCCAGTTAAATTCAGTCACTAACATGCCATCTGAAATGTGCAGATTTAATTTTATTAGCGTAATGCACCTCTTTTAGATTTGCACTCTGTTTCACAATTAACTCACGTTGAGTCTCAAGTGCCAGCTGAATGAGTTTTGAGGCTTGATAGGGTTTCCGTCCCTGTACGTTTCAAGGTCATTTATTTTTTTATTATTAGTATTTATTTATTTATTTTTTACCCAGAAACATTTTTACCTCTTATTTATGCAAACCTGAGCTTTTTGAAATGAAAGGCGCATCAGTATGAAAGCGGTTATACAGACAGCCAGCGTGGCGCTGTTCTCATCCTACTGAAAGGAATTTATTTTGGGGAGAGGACCTTTTGAAAAACTGTAGACCTGTTGGTGGTCCCCGACACGTCTCAAAAAAAGGGAAGACACAAAGGGGTTATTAAATCATGAGTGTTCTCCACATTTCTCTTTCACATGAGAAATATTGGCTCAAACTGATTAAGGTAGCAAGGCTGAGTCCTTTAGTATGTTTAGTGTAGATAGATAGATAGATAGATAGATAGATAGATAGATAGATAGATAGATAGATAGATAGATACTTTATTGATCCCAGAGGGAAATTCATTTTTGTGCAGTTTCTTAAAGTGGTGCTAAAATATCTCTTAACATCTAAGAAGGTAAAAACATTTCAGCTTCTGTAAAAACTGATTTTAAAAACAGGTTTTGTGTTTTGTCCAAAAACATTGTCTATTTAGATGATGACAACTGTCATTTTTCTCCCCAGTGTTTTTTTAGTATGTAGCGTCGTGGTTCTATATTTAGTATTGGTGTAAAATTGGTGTCGTTCATTCTGGCAACTTTAATTGCAGTACACAGTGATATTGTCACAGTGTATTATTTTCTCACACATACTGTTTATCTGCACAGGCCTTAATGACTAAGTAATGACTGAGTAAATAATCTCTCGCAGGTCTTCAGGGAGGTAAATCTTTCTTTAGTGCAGTCAAAGAAGGGGATGTGGTGGTATTTGCCACGAATGATGAGCCGGACCGAATGCTGTGGGTACAGGCTATGTACCGCGCCACAGGCCAATCCTATAAGCCGGTACCACCTGCCCAGAACCAGCAGCAGAACTGCAGAGGAGGGAACATCCAGAAAGACACCCCTGCTTCATTACTCAGTAGGTTGCATCCTCTCAGATCTATGGGATGTCACAAGTGATTTATGATACCAGCTTCACACCTTTGCTCTGCTTTCTCTTATTTGCTTATTTAGATTCCTGTTTACTTTAATGTGTTTCGCTGCAGGCTAAAAGCCCTTCTTTCAGTTGGAATAGAGCTGTTTCTCTGAGGATTTTTCAATAGTGCGGGTGGTGGGGTGGAGGCTGGCTTCCCATCGATCCATTGGGCTGCGGTTCTCACACACTCTCTAAACAGATGTCAGTGGGGGGCTTAAATGACCCAAACACTGCCACGGAGTGAATGAAATACCTCTTGCAAAAAACTCAAAAGCTACAATTTGCTCACTTTGCTCCACAGGCTGGATAACCAGGGAACCTTTTCATAATAGTTTATTTATGACCAGACTATTATAAAGACTACATTCCATAACCTAATGACAGTGAGAATCATGTTTTTAAGATTTTCTTTAAAAAGAAAAAAAAGAAAAAAAGATAATTTAACCTAAGTTGTCACCATCACTAAAACACCTCCAGTGCTGCTCGGCAAAATGCTGGACAATAGCCAGAATAAAAGGTGGCACTTTGTGTCTTAGACATGCAGACATTTCGGAAAGTGAGGGCAAGCTCTCCACTTTCATGTCTGCAAATGCATCATGTTCTGCTATGCTCTTGTTAAAAGCTCAGTCCAGTAAAATGTATTTCTTTCCTCATGTCTCTAAGGCCCCCTTCCCCCTTGTTTCTTGCATTAGGTAAGACCTTATATAGTACTTTTTCTGCAAACATTTTTGCCACTTATTTATGCAAGCTTGAACCTTTTGAAATGAAAGAAAGACCAATTTGAAAGTGCCTTTTCACACAGCCAGCGTAGTGCTGTTCTCATCCTATTGAATGATGGAGAGAACAGCATTTAAAATGCTTTTAATATCTCTTAGTGGTCCTAAATAGGCAAAGGCTTGGACAAAATGATGAGAAATGTATTCATGAAATAATAAATAACGTTCATTTGAGTATTTGTTTGTCTTATTTGATGGACAAAAAGACTTCTGAACTGGTGAATGAAGTGAGACTGTATTCTTTAAACAGACCTCATCATTTGCAGTGATGTTTTTATGAATACTAATTACTGAAGTTTGAAATACTTTCTAAAACCTGAAGTAAACTTCTTTGAATACTAAACTCTCTATCAAGATTAATTCACGTGGATCCGTGATATGCCCATGAGGCCTATATGTTTAATGGCACTTGCTCAGTGTCTGTGCTGTCCCGTTGCCTTAGTCTCTTCACTGACCATAGCAGACCTCTTGTCTCATGGCCCAGATGAGTGTCGCAGATGAGCTCCTTCAGCCAAGGCTTGGATTACATTTCAGAGCACACTTGTGTGTGGACACCCATGTCCAGGCTGTACAATCCCGACAAAGCACGGATGTCCTGTCTGTCTGGCCGCATCTGTCCCTCAAAATCCAGCTGCTTTCACCGAAGTGACCGGCGGGGGCTATACCTGTGATATGGGCTCAGTGCCGTGTTAATATCTGTCATAAAGCTCCTGTCCACCTTGCTGGCTTGTGTCAGATGGATGTGACTGCTGCCATGAAGACAGAAACGGGAGATGGGCTGCCTCTTCTGGACTGGGGTAACATGCCCTGGCCCTTCAGCCCCGATTAGAGACGACAGCCCCCCCCTTCCTCCTCCTTCTTCAGCTCCTCTACTCCCACCCCTCGTCCACAGATAATAGCTGTAAGTTAAAGTTGACACAGATCAATATGCTTCTTCAGTCGAACTGGATCTGTCAGGCTTGCGCCTCATGGATCAATATGAAGCTTCCCTCCTCTTTATTACTGCATTTAATCTATATTTCCTTTTGTGTTCTTTCTTTCATTCTCCTCCTTGTTTCTTTATCTCTTTAAGCCCCCACCCCCTCCACCCACCCAAAATCTCCGTCCCTTTTCCTCTCCCAAATGACATTAAGAAGCTGATGCTTCTGTAGTAATGAATGTAATATGACCTACATCGGAATTAAAGTGAGTAGGGACAATAGAGACCCGGACACGTTTCCAGGCCAGAGGAGAGTAGAAGTGTTTGTGAGTCGATTGGAGAATTGCGACTGTCTAACAAGCGGCGGTCAGGGGGGGACTAACAGATGCCCACAGTGCTCCTGGGCACACACTTGGCTTTTCTCTGTCCATACAAGCATCCACAAAGTCGTCGGAATGCCAAAAATGGCAGCGTTAATAAAAGCAATCACTAATGCCCGGCTCAGGAAGGTGCCGCTGGCCATGCAGGCGTCAGGAGTTGTGTCTCAAAAGCCTTGGTCTTTTGTGGTCTTCCTGGAGCGAAGACCTCACTCCGCATATGCAGCTCTCTGATGGCCGGCAGCGAGTGTTAGGCTTTTGATGGGTTCCCCATTAGCCGGTTTTCAGGACGCGTGTGACGAGCGCAATGAAAAGACTGGAAATGAACTTGGACACACTTTTAGTGCTCCCTCCTCTTCTTTCCTCCCACAGAGTCTCTCTCTCTCACTCTCTCTCTCTCTCACACATACTCTGACCTGACCATGCACCCTTCAACATCTTGCACGTGTGTGTCATTTTTCTCTTTTCGACTTGATGTGTGTGCTTTCAAACCAACCCATCTGCTAGTTCCTTATTTAAAAAAACTCTTAAGTGTATATGGGAATGTGTAGAGACAGATGGTAGACAAGTGTAGACTCACTCTCACTCTCCTGATATTTATCAAACCTTTTCAAAGGTGCAATGCCTTCTTCGAGGTTGAGACTCATTTGACATGGTCCATAAGAATAACATTTCTTGTATGCGAGTTGCATGTGTTCTAAAGCCGCTGTGAACCTGTGCATGACGCTCAGAAGTCATCTACAGGCCATCATGTTCTTTTGCTGGTGCCACAGTTTAGCTTTCATTTGAATAATAGCATATTCAAATCGGTTTGAAAATTGATTGCATGGATTATGAAAATGAATTGGGATACTAGCAGTTCCTGACTGATGAACATAGAAATCCAGAAATCCCCTCAATGGACCGTTTCTTTTTGTGTACATGTGTATGTTTTAGTTCAGAATTGTGAAATAACAATGTACTCTGATAGCCAGCAGCTTTCTCATGACGGTTCTTGTGTGTGCAAGCAGGGTTGTCAGTTTCAAATGTTTACTGTGGAAATATGGAAACTGGCTGTCACAGTAGCTTTGGCCAAAAGAGGCGACATGCAAATACAGAAGGATGATGATGCCAATGCAAGCAAACCCCGAATTAGAAATTTACAAAGCATTCTGAAGCATGAGATGTGTTTTTCCTCTTTCCATTATAGCATAGTGGTAAGAGACATAGATTTTAATTGCACTTATAAACTTATTAAAAGTCAAATCATTTTTATGTATGCATAATGCGTTTGTTAGTGTATGTGATACATTGTTGTCTATATATTTAGTCTGTATGACAGCTACATCTGTATATTTTGCCATTTGTAGCAGATAGATACTATATTGTTCAAACTTGTGGAATCTGTTAACATATTAATAATTGTTATTTATTAGGAACTTATACTATGTGTGTTGGAATGCTATAATCTAGTCAAAACATGAATTCATATCTTATTCTCTTTTTAAAAGATTGTAGAAACAAAAGGGAAAAAAAGACAATAGCAAGTGTTAATCAAATAATACTGTATTATTCCTCTTTCTATAGCAGTTTATTGTCACCGAATTAATATGACTGTTTATGTGAGCAGCAAGATTTGGTTATTGCATTTTTATTTTATTTTTTTTATATTTTTTATTTTTATTACTTATGATCCCAAAGGGAGAATTTGGGTGCTGTAGTTACAGAAGACCTAGACACATTATATGCCCTAAATAAATATGTGTCCTGGGAGGTGGTGTTGTTAATGTGAAAATAATGTTAAATAATGTTTTCACTGTTTAAACTGTGAATTGCATTCATCAGATGTGACCTATTGATGATATAAGCTTTGTGATGCATAGATATGTATTGTATGTTGACGCATGGTGCAGACTGAATGGAGTATGTTTGTGGCTCAGGTTTGGAGAGGGCAGGAGTGGAGGAGCTCATCTCTGCAGTTCCCTGCAGCTTCGATCACGCCAGCCTCTTCCGATCACTGCAGAAACACACACTCGTCCACCGCATGAACGACTCTTTCTCCTGCCTGGTGAGCCCTCCCTGTGTGTGTGTTTGTGTTGTTATAGTTATTGTTGTTTGGCTGTGAAGGAAGGTGGGAATAGAGTAGACTAAGACTAATTAGGTTAATCACTGTTTTTTCTTCAGACTGTAAAATACTGCTGCATTACTTTAAATACTGTTAGGGTGGTATCAGTATGATTTTCTTTTTTTTTTTTTACTTTGATCCTCAGAGGAAACAGAATGGAGGAGAAATGTGTAGGAAGGTATCCCCAGTATTAAAAAAAAGTTTAAATGTCACATTTGAAAATGTAACATAAGAGCTGACAGTAGCTTAGTGCATTTCACATAGGTGCTGCCAAGAATATCCTAGGTACTTTGAAAAGCCTGACAGCATTCTTCTAGAGCTTGGGCGATGTGTGCTGTGACTGATGAGAAGTGTGCGTGGGTGTTTGTGTGAGTGTGTTTAGGGACGTGGGGTTGAGGGGGAGTATGTGTAGGGTTAAATGTCCACAGGGGAGGGATGTGGCCCCTCAGGCTAAGTGAGAGCTCACGCTCAAGAGGAAGATAAACGTTTCCAATCAATACAGCCCGGATAGCAAGCGCAGCCTGCTGCACTGCTGCTGAGCCGCTCCGCACACTGAAAAAAGAGCCGTGCTGAGAGTTACAATGCTTATATGTATGTGGGATGAGGCTGGAATTACATAGCACGGGTAAATACTCCCTGTTACACTTGTCATCGCACACACTGTCTATGGGTGGAGGTGAGGTGGTGTATGGGGGGGCGGGTGTATTCATCTGACTTAATAATGGAAAAAAGGAAGATGATGAGATGATATGAACTGGAGGTGTGCAAGTGTTTGTATGCATTGCATTTTGCATTGTTGGCTGTTATAGCATAATTTTGTAATTTGGCAAAACAAATGGCAGCTCGCCTTTACACTGGGTGAACATTTCATGAAGGAACCAAAACTGTAAATGTAAGATCTTATAGTAAAAATTCTTTGCAGTTACATACATTAAAGGGTCCATATCCTACATTTCTCTTTTCCCCCCTTTTTTTACTTCCTGAGGTCCACTTATGACAGTGGTGTGGTTTTACATGAAATCACAATTCTTTTTACATGATTGTCTGTCTATGTAAATGACCTCTGTTCTGATTGGCAGCCCTGCATTCAGCTTTATTCACAAAGCGAACACAAAGCAACTCTGTTATATAACTTCACAGTGAACGGTTAAACTGCTATTGGCTGAATTTATGTGAGTTTAGTGACATCACCGAAATGCTGATTTAATACAGGCTGTTTTTGCAGCTAGCAAACGTAAACTCTTCTTTTTAAACAGTGAGGGAAAATTCAGTTCCTTTAATGATTAAGCTTTTTTTGCTATGCCAATAAAGTTGGCATTCAGGATGTGTAAGGTTCTGTTTCAACAATGTCCAGATGACAGGTTTATTACAATTAGTACAGGGCTACAGAAATTTGACACATTTGGCGGTTCTAATCCTAATATGCTACAAGGACATGACAGCTACAAGGACAAGTAACAAACAGCTAAACAGTCTTGGGCTTTTGTCTCCTTCATTGTGCGTATATACCTGCTCTCAGTGAGTACCTTATGTTTGGCAGCCGTCTGCTGAAATACTAAGTCTGTGCTCAGCTCTTTGTGAGGGTGCCAAGGCTTTTGTTCAAACTTCAGTGGACGGCAAAAAGCCTTGTTCCGACCACAGCGAGCCACAAAGGCCACCTGAATGTGGTGCTTTTCCCATGCTTCCTGGGACAAGGACATCTGTGGGGGTGTGTGTATGCATGATGCATTCTGTAATACAGAGAGAAAGAAAAAAAAAAGTTTTTATATAAATGGTCTTTTTTTGTTGTTGTTGTTGGTTTTTTTAGTTTGTTTTTAGTTTTTTACGTGTTTTAGTACATTTGAAAATGCCAGCTGCTAGCTCCGTTGTGTGAATATGCAGTGATGAAAGAAGGAATAGAAGTAGTCATAAATATTTTGCGGTACATTAAAAATCTTCTTCTACACAGTTACTATTTGGGAGATATTTGGTTTTTGCTGTTTTGCTATTGCCATTCAAAAGATTAATGGAGCTAATGAAAAATGCAGATGATGTGTGTCTAGATCAGTTAAGTAAGTGAACTTGATTGTGAAAGGAAACTCAGATCTTATTCCAAAAGCTAATCAATGCTTTTTGCCCTGAAGGAGAATCAATAACTGTTGACTTTTCGTGGATATGTGAACATGAAGAACAACTCTTTTTGCGTCAGTTGTTGAGGGATTGGGCTCAGTGAAGTGTTGGTGATTTGAAGACCAATTTTTAGCCTTTTCAATCAGCAGTGCAGCAGAGGATTCCCTGAGGCACAGCGCTGAGCACGTTAGCGTGTGTGCAGGCTCAGATTTTGTCTGTTATCACTTTTTAAAGTCATCAGGTTGTATAATACCACAAAAAACCTCCCATCCCCCTTTCCAGTGACAAAGGTAAGACACCAGACGCCTGTGAATTTAACAGCAAATGAGGGGCAGCGAGGGCCAGTCATGTTCAGTACTAATATAATTGCACACACCCACTCTGCGTTCAACCTCTAATCACACTCTCTCCCCATAACAGGCACACTCACATCTCCACACAAACACGCATCTGTGCTGAAATTATGAATTTATTAATAAAAACTAGCTGACTTGTCATCAGTGCTGCAGTCACAAAATGCATGAGCACAACAATGTGTTCAGTACCAAAACAGTTTATTGTGGGTATTTGGTCATTTTAAATAAAAAAGAAAAAGAAAATTCAGTGTGGCTTTCTGCAAATCTACTGAGATTTAGTTTTCATTAATTGTTAATTAAATTTTTTGATTAACATTGAGATGAATAAGAGGGCCTTCTATTACCATGTCATCAGGGCTAATAACACGGAAATGCCCAGGTAAACTAGTGGCAAATGAATAATTTATATGACAGATAATTTATATAGATTTCTTTAATTGAATTGTTTTAATTGAATGTAATTTAATTATTGTTGTATGTTGGCTACAGCATGTGACATACTTCAGCACCCTCAACAACGTAATGATTGGACATCCAGGACCGGGACAGTTATGAAATTCTGCACCATTTTAATAATTGAGACTACAGATGGCAGCATGCGAGCAGGGACTTTCCTTTCTGCTTTTGTTATTACGCTGCAGTCTCCATCTCGAGCAGAATGTTGTGTTTTTAAGTGGCTTCAAACTGTAAAAGAGAAGTTCTTGGTTGTGTTGTAGCCCCTCTTGATGCCCCTCACAGCATGAAAAAAGACTGCAAATCACTGATGTCCCACTCCTGATGTCACATGGCTGACGTTTTTACTGTTTATCTGCTACATCTTAGTCATTTTCCTCATCATTGCAATTATTACAAAGGTCTTGGACTTGAATGTTTGTGGGGTTAGTTTTTTTCAGAATCATGTAGTTTCCTTAGTCTTAATACATTTACATTTAAGATATAATTGGTAGTTTGGTGTTAACATGAATAACATGAAGAACATTTTATTTCAGTTTGTTTCATTAATTAAAAAGTTTTTGATCTGATGCTGAGACCAGGTGATCATAACTATATGAACAAAATAGTTATTGTATATTAAATTAAAGTCCATCAGATTTGAAATTCTCAACTAAGGGAATGCACCTTGTTTGTTTGGTTTTTTTTTTTTTTTTTTATGTGGCTTCAGTGAATATGATGCTTACTTGGTTGGATATAAATTTGGGGCCTGGCTTGGTCATACTTGACTATAATTTGGTTTGGTTTGGTTTGGTTCAAGAATAGGATTTCCTTTTGCCTAGACATTGATTTCTGGTTTAAAGGTTATCTGTGAACAGCACTTTGCCAATTCACTCAAGTTTGTTGGCAATTCAGTGGCAGTTCTCCTAAAGGGTGTTTCATTGAGTCTGTTTGCTATTTACCCCAAGGCAGAAAGCAAAACCAGAAGGAATCACACATCCACAGCTCTGTTATGTGTGCACTGTATATAAAATTTTATTTAGAACTATATATTCTAAATATATATGTACATGTTGTATGTGTGTGTGTGTGTGTGTGTGTGTATGTATATATATATATATATATATATATATATATACATACATACATACATACATATACATACATATATATATATATATATATATATATATACATACATACATACATACATATACACAATATATAAAACACCTTTCAACCCATTGTTTCAGTGTTTCCATTCACTAAAGAAGGAAGAACCTGAAGTAACTGAAACATTTCAAGACATATGGCACTTGAAAAATATGTCGGGATGTCCTCGGAAGTAAAAGACAGACCTTCCACATTAATTTCTTCATTCTGAATTTAAACTACTTGAGTACACAAGAGTCATCTGACTTTACTCATTTTGTTTCAGAATTGCTGATGTTCGTAGAAAGATCTTCTCATGTTGTGTTTTTGTGTGTGCGTAAATACAGTGAGGAGATTTTCCCTGTCTTTCAGACTATGAGCAGCATTTTGAGCCAGACTGCGCCGCGTTCGTTAGGACGACGCGACTGCCGTCTCTGTCAATTGCTAGTGGTTAATTGAGCGGTCGGAGCCAAGACACGAGCAGGCCATCTGTTTGTCACGGTGGAACATCTTGTGGCACTCTGTTCGGCACAGGGCCATTCTGCTGCAGCTCTGAGTGGTGTGATATTAATAGATCTTGGGAAGAGACAGGCTGAGAGACAGACATAGTGATAAAAAAGGGAAGAGAGATCGACTGATGGATGGATGAGAGGGATAACAGAGGGAAGAGAAAAAAGGGCGATTTGTTACTGTAGAAGGATATCGGGTATTTTTAGAGGGAAGGTGTGGATACAGAACCAGAAAGCGTAGAAATGTGTATGACATGACAATGTAATGGGCAAACTTCTTGAATCATTCCAGTCAGCGGGGAAGATGCTTGTGGGGGAAGTTTATAGGTGGCACTGATGAGAGATGTAAACAGATATAAAGCATACTCTGTTGTAAATGGCATTCTATATACACTGTATCTGTGAAATGAGAACTTCATAGGAGGAGGAGAGAATAGTATTAGCTTTAATGTATGTTGATGTCAATTTAGACCATTTCTATTGACCCATTCATCATGAAATGCGCACGCAATGTAAAAAAAAAAACGAATTTAATATATTTTTAAATCGAGTTAAGAGGTTTAGATACAAAAGTGATGACATGCAGTGGAAAAGCTACATGACGTGAAATAAGACAAGGTGAATCACAAGAGGGCATCCCATTAAGAATCCTGCTGCTTTCAAAAGCATGAACAAACATAATCTAAAGCTTCTATCAGGTCAAGAGAAAGCCATGTAGTAAGAAAGGAGGAGGGGAAAGGTGATAGCAAAGACGAGGACATGAAGGCACAGCTACAAGGCACACACTTAAGTCAAAATATGCTTGGTGTGTGTCAGCTGAGCAAAGCCTTTAAACCACACTCCTCGTCTTTCCATCTTTTAACGGTAATGATCGCTGCATCTTCGTACGCAGGCTGTGGGGTCATGGGGGTCCCTATCCAGCCTGGTCCTCAGCATCATGCCTGCTGCTCCCTGGTGGCTGGCGGTCTCCTGCGAGTGTCTGCGGCGCTGTGTCAGTCCTCACGACTCCCAGCCTTCAGCACTGCCGTGGGCGAGCGGCCCCCTCAAAGTGCTAATTTGTTAACGTTCCTACAGAGAAGGCGTCTTAATTAAGTTTGTAAGATTCATGCCTAATTTAGTTATTATGTGAGGGATGAATGAGCTAATGAATGCAACAGGAGCGTCTCAGCGCGCTTCACCCGCCCGCATTATGTGTGACTTTTCTGCTTATGAATTAATTGTTTGCGCTTAACCTTGCTCTCACTCGTTTGTTAAATGTTGGAATTAGATAGGGCATTTTTCTCTTTTAGGGCTGATGCCTGTTCAATAAACTGAGTGGTTTTTGGTTAATTTTAATAACTTATGTTTGAAACAAGAGACCTGTCCAAATGCTATTCTTCTAAATGTAATTTGCTTAGTTGCTACGTTTTAGAAAATGGAGCAAAATCATGCCAAATCAGTCCACATAATAAGTATGACCAGTAAAAGCTACAACTCTTAAGGTCCAGTGCATAAGCAGCAAAACTGTTGGTTTATCTTGTATATTTTGGATGTATGAGTAAAGTAGTGGTTCAGATTAGTTTAGTTCCTTTTTTTGTTGATTATTTTAGAAATATAGAAATCTGACAATTCATCAAATAATCAAAATGCATTATATGAACTGTACTGCAGGTTTATATACAGTGTGATTTCAAAATTAAGAGTAATCAAATTTTTTGAATGATCAATGCAGACCTGTATGAGATCCTAATAATTTTCTAACAGTAATCTGTCAAAACCTTCTTTCTATGTGCAGGGATGGTTCAGTCCAGGTCAGGTGTTTGTTTTGGATGAGTACTGTGCTCGCTATGGTGTAAGAGGCTGCCATCGTCACCTCTGCTACCTGAAGGAACTGATGGAATTCTCAGAGAACAATGCCCTAGTGGACCCCACCCTGCTCCATTACAGCTATGCCTTCTGCGCTTCTCATGTCCATGGGAACAGGTACCAGTGCACCTCACCATAGTCTTTTAGTGTCTGCTTCTAGACGAACCTGGGCTTCCAGGAGAACAATGTCAAAGCCTAACGTGTGAACTCTGGCAGCAAAGTACGATGAAGAATGCCATTATAATGACGTTGTTCAGATTAAGTTCTTGCACATAAACTCACTTCTAAATGTTTCTTGTCATAATGTCAGTTGTCAGTGTGTCCCTGTGTTTTATGGTTATAAATCATAATCAGTGCACCAGTGTGGAAGCTGCAGGCCAGTGCTGACATTGTATGAGTTTGATTTAGCCAAAGCTAAATCATAAACTTTTATAAAATGCCAAAAAACAAAAAAAATATATCTACCTGTACTTGAGTTCCTTATCCTTATGCAGGTGTAGACATGTTAGGCAATAGACATAGATTTACCAAACTGCTTTAGAAATTGTGTCTCGTAGCACTTTTTCAAGCACATCCTCAAAATGGTTACTTCAGCAGTATGTTTGGATAATTGTTGCTCAGTTCATCATACAATTTTCATGCAATGTAGAGGGCAGCTGATATTCTCAAATAACGTTGTGTTTCGGCAGTGACATAATGCTAAATGTACTCTGACTACTGGACTTTCTGCATGTAGTGCATTTAAAAAACATGTTGACTTAATTGTAGAAAACACTTAATAAACAAATCAGTAGAATGAAAATAGTCTCTCGTTTTAAGCCTTTTTTTATGCTGGCTTGAATGGTGCTGGAATGATGTGGATTTTTGTGTTTACAACTGACTCAGCTGCTTTATACCCAATTACTGGAATAGCATTATATTAATGAACATTCATTGTAGCTCTGTGACTGATAGCAGACTCATAAAAACATTTAGCCCAGAAATGCTGTGTGTTCTGTATTTGAAATTGAGGATTCCATATGTATTGAGGGCATCAGAGAACAACTCAGAAGGGCTTTTTGTATGAATATAATGAAAGTCATAGAATAGATATTTCAAAGACACAAAACAGCAGCGCATTCAGTGTAACTGTCTTGTTGTGATATTTCTCAAAAGGGAGTAAGCATGGGCATGCCAGATTAATTAACATTCCTCAATAATCTTTAATGTAAAGCAATTTAAATTGAAACGATGATTCTGTTTTAGCTATTTTTTACATAACAGCATTTGTGTCATTTGTTTTATTTGACTGAATTTTAAATTGATTGAAACATTTTTGTATTAGACTAATTCATTCATACGTTCTAACAGTCCTTTAATGTCAGATGGGCTGTATAAATGAAACCATTATAAAGCAGTAGGCTGAACTTGAACAGAAAATAATGAAAAAGGCTCTTTAGTATGAGCAATGTTCTTGTCCACTTGTTGGTTTAAGTCCTTTGTGTTCGGATTGTAGACTGTCCTCTTTAAAGCTATTAGCTTTCTCTTTATTGCAAATCATCTCCATTTGACTTATTCCACGCTAAATACACACGGATGTGCTGCCTCTCTCTGATTGTTAATTTAGTCAATTAGGGACGGTTATGATTAGCCTCTCTGGCTAATCACTGGGTACAAATGAAAACTGGCAGTAGTGGCTTTTTGTCAGTTTGCAGATTCATTTGAATAATTAATGTACGTTCAGAACTGTGGATTCCTCGCTGACTGTGTGAGAATTGATAAGAAATGCTATTAAACTCATAGAACAAACACAGCTTTTTAAAACTAAGTTTTATGAGCAAGGTGTATTTTGCTGGCCTGTGCCTCTGTTTCTCTGTTTTTAGGTGCCTGTTTGTGTCTTTTTTTTGTTTGAGTGAAGTATTTTATATCCTGTAATTCACTGACTTTAAGACTGGCCAGAGTATTTTTTTAGATGCTAGCTTTGTCTTTGTGAAAAGTAGCATGTTTTGCTGTTTTTAAAAGGCTGAGATATTGCACTTGGTTAGTACAGTCACAGAGACCTCCTGCTTCCTGTTGCAACCTTTTACAGAGATCTGATTTGTATTTGTTGAATGGTTTTGTTAAATCTCAGTTTTCTGAATGAGATGTCATAGAATAAAGATTCCTTAATGCTGGTCAAGAAGACCTTGACCGTCCAGAGTCGAATGAAATGTGAGAATAAATTGATCCAATTTCTCAGTCCATATAGCCCTGCTCACTACAAGCATGCAACATCAGAATGATAGAATATTATCATATATTTCAGTACTCCTCTGCCTGTTCAGATGCCTCTCTGCTCACCACAATGAAGAATTGTACTCCTTTAATGTACTATCACCTATAAAGCCTGACGGAATAACCCGAATACCCCTAGATGTTGAGAGAAACTAAGTGTATGACTCCAGTGATGTGTTTCAGCATCCTGACAGCCTTCACAGTGCTGAGATTTTACCTGCAGTGAAGGCTCGGTTAACACAGAGTTGTTTCTGGTGTGTCATGGATTGATCGTCACATCAGGAATCACATGCCTGTGACACGTTTGATTGGGTGATTGCTGCTTATTTATGACAGATGCATGGTAGGGTCATCCAGGCTTGCTAGCAAGCAGGGTTCATAGCGGAGTTAACGTGTTAGTGTGTGAGATGCACCTGTGGGTGTGCAGTGACAGTGTTAAGCCATCTCCAGGAGTGACAGCCAAGACAATAATCGCAAAGCATCCTTCTTCTCACCTGTCAGTCCTAATCCCAGCCTCACTCGCCTATCCATCGTGCACAAACGCCCTATTTGACGTGAGCATTTACTAACTATTCCCCTCAGCACGCTCGCAATGTAAACATGACATGCATCTGGGTTGTCATCTGTTACCTTGTAACTTATCGAGAGGTCTAGCTATACATTTACACACACCCACATATATTTTTACATATACTACATTTAGTCAAGTTGTGACATTTTAGGATTTTAACAGATATGTAAAAGATGAAAATATGAGAAAATGGCAATGATTTCCAGTGTGATAAAGTAATTAACTGTCAATTTAATAGTAACCTAAGGTATAAGCATTTGACTATGACATTTAGAAATTATTCTCAGTATAAAAACAACTCAAATATTTATGGTTTGCTTATTTACTTATAACACCTTTATAATGATGTATTAGATAAGGCACTTCAGAGCAGTTTGTCTGGACTCCTATAACTGATTAACCCTTGTTGACTAGCTGAGCACCAGGTCAGCATTTAGCTTGTCTGAAACACACTTGCTTCATTAGGTATGGACAATGAGTATGCCCCTCTACACCCCACTCCCCCACTCCCACCAGACCAACCAAGCGTGATGCAACCCGACTGGAGAAAGAGAGTGGCCACTGTGTGAGCATGCTCATATTGCCCTTTGGAAAAGTATAGTGCCTACTAATTAGTATATATTTCTTAAAACTGATGATTTACAAATATTTCTAACTCATTAAGGGTTTTCTGACTTTATTTATACAGGTTTACAAAGCATTATACATGTATAATATTTTACAGTACTGTGTGTTACAGTGCGTGTGTGGTCGCGTGTGTGTGTTGTGAAATCATGTAAACATGTCAGCATTGGCATGCAATCCATGCCATGAGGAATAAAGATCTGGACTTTTAAGTGGTCCATAGTTCTAGGAACAGCATCCTACATGTACACTTATTGTCAAAAATAAATTACACCCAGAAGGAAGGAGATGTCAGATTGCAATACTATTTGGAAGAAGATAGCAGGAACATTTAATGATGAAAATATGGAATATTTATTACATTTACAAAATTAGCGTATCTCAGTATGGCGTTGGGCCACAATGTCGCCTAATGTAACATACCAGTCTCTGCATGGAGTTATTAAGGTTCCTAATGGTCCTGTGATAATCCATCCATGCATCTTGAACATTCTCACACAGTTCCTGCATATTATGTGTTAGGGGTTGAGGTAAAGTGACACTAGGCCTTCTAGACGTGTGACGGGTGACAACATCTCCACTAAGACAAAAGCGGGACATGTCACTAAAGAGGACCTGCAGCCATTCTGAGTCACTTCATGACAGTCTGGCATGTCACCATTGCAGTCTTTGGTGACGTTGAGGTGGTGTTAAGGGCAGTCATCATGATGGTCTGCGTGAACATAGTCCTGCATCATGGAAAACAGGGTGACTCATGAAGGGCATCATTGCTCGTTGAATGTCTGCAGCAGTGGCTGTTGGGTCAGTCAGGTACAGCGATAAGACCTTGCTTATGTCATGCACAGCTGACAATTGCATGTTTCACAATTTCAAGCCTACCCACCTAGTCTCATTTCTGTCAGTTGATTCTGGGTGCAACCTTTTTTTGTTTTTTTTTTAATGATGAGTGTATGCATAGGAGATATTTCTGAGGAGTTTTAATATTCAGTCTCAACATCATGTGTTAGGACTTAGGAGGAAACAGAAAATTTTACTTTGGAATGAATGGAAATTGTCCCTGGATCACAAACTGACAAACTGAAAGCAAGAAATTACAATAAATTAAAGCTGTAATGAAAGCAAATAGTGATTTATAGGAACAAATTCATGGAGTTGTACACTATGTACTTTGTTGAAATAATAAATTTAGTAAAAGTACATTAAGTAATTATATCTGTGTGATTTATTTTAATTATTTGCTGGAAGTTTGATTCATACCTCATTATAGTTTGGTTGGTGACCAGGAGCACTGCTTCATGTGTTGTCTAAGCTGGACCCACACAAGGACAAACAGAGCAACAGAACAGAGCAATTCACACTGGTGCTCACAGTTCAATTCCCAGGCCTCTTGTTAGCAGCTGTTAAACTATGAGGCCTACACTGGAAATAATGAGCCGAGACATCAAGAGAGAAAAGGGGAAAAGAGAGGGAACATGGGGATGGGGTTGAAAGACCCCTCTGTGTTTTCTTGCAAGATGTCTTTTCCTACCAAGAACAAACTTAGGATAAGGTCTCTCTCTTTCTTTCTCTCTCTCTCTCTCTCTCTCTCTCTCTCTCTCTCTCTCTCTCTCTCTCTCTCTCTCTCTCTCTCTCTCTCTCTCTCTCTCTCTCTCTCTCTCTCTCTCTCTGCGTCTCTCTGTGTCTCTCTCTCTCTTTCTTTCACTCACACACACACAATCTACTACAACCCTTTACACCCCCTTATTGAGCTCTCTTCGGATTAGCTGGCTCTTGTCAAAAAGAAAAGAGGGATTTCATTTAATAGAGAGGGATTTTAAGCACAGACCAGTTTACAAGTTGCACTTACAGCGGCAGTGTAAAGAGAGGACTTGGTTTTTAGCATCAAGCTGTGTCATTCAAAAAGTAAGTGGAGAGGCTTGGATAAGCAGACACAAAGCCCTGTAACAGACCATTGTAGCTCAAGTTTAAAAATCTTGTGATTACATTTGGATTATGGGTAATGGGTTTCAGTGTAATTATCTAATACTTACATAGGCATGTGTAACATAGGTAGCAGAGCTATTTATTCTCCAGAAAAGTAACTTTTTTTTACTGACAAATGGGGATAATTATAACAGTTTTGCCTTACAGTCTCTGCAATTTTTGATGATCTCTTCTATTTAAACATTGAATCCTCTGCAAATTATCTTGTACTGCAAAATTCCTATGGCTGAACTGATAACAGCTAATAAGACCAGGCAATCAACTACTGATTTGCTCTTGTTTATTTCTGAATGAACTTCAATAAATGTCTAACTTGTTTAGCTCATGGTATGTGAGAATACTGCAATTGTTTCAAATTTGATTAAGATTGATTGTATAGTAAAGCATTATCAAATATCACATCATAAGATATAATTGTCATCCTAGCGTAAGTAGCAAGTTCCAGTCCTAATCATGCATTATTAATTCAGATGTGTTTCTAATGCTTTATTATAATTATTAAAAAGGTATTACATTTTAAAATGAGACAAACAGTATGTAATATTCATGTAACTAAGAGGACAAAAGGCTACAACAGATCGAAATAGGAATACAGCAGGTCTCTTCCTGGGTGAAAGTCTTGGCCAGAAATTGTATTTTTAAAGCCTAATGGGGCGAACTACCTAAAAATTACATGTCAGATTTAAAAATTAAAAGCATGCTAAAAAGAACCAGATGCTTTTTAATCATGAAATGATTCAAGGAGGATTGCTCCTCTTTTGCAGGCCAGATGGAATGGGCACCGTGACAGAGGAAGAAAAAGAGGAGTTTGAAGAAGTAAGGAGCAGACTGCTAATTCTTCTAGAAAATCAGATCACCCATTTCAGGTAAGGACTCTATTAGAATTCAGGCAATTGATAGTCATTTTCCTTTCTAATGTGAAATTAAAGTGCACTAAACGACTACATGCTATCCTTATAATGCTAAATAAGTAAGTATACTGCGGGTATGTCCATACTTATAGATCCTAAACACAGATCTAGGCCAATTATAGACAGTCTGTGAACAGTCAGTATATAGTAACCGTATAAGAATTTGTAAGTATTGCGATGGTATATTTTTGCCATGTCTCCCCCTTTAAATTACCTCTCATTCTTTTAACAAAATATGCATCAAGAGACAGGAGCCAAAGTGCAACTGGTGTTTGTAGTCAGTATATTGTGAAAATCAGTTGTGCTGTAGTACCTCTTAAATGCACCAGTCACACTTCGGGCTTTACTCCTCCAGCTGCCCCCTGCTGGGTCCACCTGAAGAGTGCTAGAGAACGGCAGTAATGAAGCATGTCGACTTGAAGTTAGGCAGCAGCAACTCTTAATAACAAGCTAAGACTACTCAACAATAGCTCCAGAACAATGTGTGGGATTATGCAAATGTATGGCAGATAAAGGCAACGTCAGTGAAGGGTGTGCTGAGGGCTAAGAGCAGGACTCAACCCCAGCTGATTAAAGCTGGTTGAGTCATTTGTTAAGTGTGCCTCATGTGCCACGCATCCAAATGGGACGGCAGCCTGACAGGGAGGGCCTCTTCTCTGCACTGAGTGCTCTTCACTAACACCTGTGGTCTGTACTGCCAAGAAAGACCACTAGCCTTTTTCAACATTTGTCTATTCATTCATTTTTATATTGTACATGAGTGTGGTGACACCTGTTTCTTTTTTTTCTTTAGACTTCAAGAAAATTATTTTCTGGCAGTTTTCTTGCAGAAAAACATTTTCACACTAATTCCATCAGCTGATTAATTCTTTTGTGATGCATTACACTATATATACACTGGAGCTATATGTTAATCTCCTGGTCTGTTTGTTTTGTTATTCGGCCCTTCTCTGTCTGTTTGTAGATACTGTTTTCCCTTTGGGCGACCAGAGGGTGCTTTGAAAGCCACACTTTCTCTACTAGAACGGGTATGTGCCCTTTTTATGCGATGCAGGTTTGTGTTCCCTATTGTATGTTATTGGTTCTGTTTACACTTGGTCACTTCATGTGTCACGAGTATCAGGATTATATCTGGGTATGGCCAAGCCACATAAAAGTACCAGGTGTAAAAACCCAAGACACATTTAAACAGATGCAAATTAGATCACACAGTTTATCTAAGGAGGTAGTTTGAAACATGTTTAAGCCACATATTTTAGCAATGTTAACACATCAGTCTCTCCAAGACAAATTTGAAAATTTGTCCCAGTACAAAAAGTCCTAGCCATGCAGTACGTCACTGGGTATGTGATCATGTCTGCGAGTTAGAGGATGCACATGGTTGAGGACTGGATGTAAAAAATGCTATATAGCAACATGGACAGAAACTACTGCGTACAATACATATGTTCTGCTCCTATACCTTTCAGTGAATATAGCATATATTGTACATTTTCCTAATTTATATACATACATATATTTTTCGTCTCTCTAGTTTTTTCATTCTTTATTTAGTACATAGTATTTATATTGTAATTGGTTAGTACTTGTAGTCCGGGAGCGGAGTGCAGAGTAGGAATTTCGTTGTACAGTGCAACTGTTGTTTCTCTGTGCATATGACAGTAAACGCTTGAATCAGAATCGACTCCATGAAACAATAGAGGCTTAACGAATAAACATTTGATAATTAATTGCCATGTAACTAGCAGATTTCCATATTACATGCTGCACACCAATCGCATATCAGTCTGACTAAAAGGACGAATTTGACTACCAAGTATACATGCATGTGACTAAAACCTTATCAGGTGATAATCTATCCTGACTATCCTACAAGAAGTGACCAGGTGTAAATAGTTATTGGGTATTGAAAATAGTCTTAGCATAATTATAATAAAGGTTAATGTAACCCAATGTAGTTTTTTCCTAGTATTTTTGGACCATTTCTGTAGATCCATGAAATTTTAATAAATCAAAGGCCAGCAGCTTTTAGATTCTGCATGACATTGATAATATATTGAACTGTCAGTAGCAACAATATTCTAAACTGTCAGGAGCTATGTTTAGGTGACAGACATGCAAATTAGAGCTTGAAATCCTAAACTAGCCATCTGAACATTTCTTCTTTAATGTTGCTGCAAGTCTGTATTGGCTGTCACATCCTGACCACCTTTCTGTAGGCTCTTATGAAAGACATCACCACACCAATTCCTGTTGAGGAGATGAAGAAGATTGTTCAGAAGTGCCTGGAAAAAGCTGCGCTCATCAATTACTCCCAGCTAACTGATTATGCCCAGTTTGAAGGTTTTGATCACAGCATATTACTGCTAATCTCAGTGTGAACACAGAAATACGCTCTGCTGAATGAGATGCACTTCATTCTCATTTCTTTTTTCAGCTGACAGCTCCCAGGCCCCTCCAGAGAAGAGATTAGAAGACATGATGCGCTTGGGGGAGTTGTGTATGGAGGTGCTTCAGCAGAATGACGAATATCACTCTGAGGTAGGGCACTCAAAACAGTTCTAATACGTTCTAATACGCCAGACAAGACATTCATCAAGAACATTAGAATGTATCAACAGGTCCTTCACTTTGCATGGCCATTCAAATGTTCAAAAGAACACCCTGGCACATAGAACGACAATCCTTGTTTATCATCGATTCATGATCATTTACTGTCTTGCTGTCCATTTCCCTCCCTGTGTCGCCACGACAGCTGTTAGTGAATAGTTTGGTTAGACAACTAGTGCCAGTTCATAGTAGCAGCAGATGAAAACAACGCCCACAGTCCATCCACGCAAGGCCAACTTTAGTGAGCGTTTGCATGCTAAGTTATTTTTTTCTTCTTCCTCTTCTTTTACTTCTTCTTCTTGTTTTTTCATCTTTAAACTGATCAATCATAGGTGTTGAGGCTTCGTTGATGGAGACTGTGCTCATTTGCCTAAATGGTAGAGCAGCAGTAGACATCTGTTCGTGAGGTGTGGAGCTATTTTTAGGCTTCCAGCCACCAACAGCTGTCACATGTGAAGATGACGATAATGCCAAAGCATTTGCACCTAATAAGATGAATGTCCCACGTGCTGTTACTAAGGAAACATAGAGGTGCTGGCACTGAGAATAGTCAGATATGGAATGCTTAAAGATCACATTTTGGATTTCTGCAACATATCTGTTGTTCATGGAAGTACAATCAAACAATTTGCTTATTACTTACTTTTTAAATAATATCTATAAACAAATGCTGTAGAAATATATAAAGTGGTTTCTGAATTGTAGTTTTGCGCACAGTTTTGATCTCATTATGCCTGCGTACTCTTGTGATGTACTGTGTTGGAGAATGTGTATCTCTCTGTAATTGTCTTACTCTCTTGTTGTCTTCTCTGCAATCACTTTGTGAATGCACAAGGGAAGAGAGGTAAGTTTTTTCATAGCTTTTAGCTCTCCTATATGTGTACATTATTTTCAGTCAGATGCATCACTGGATCACTGTGATTTGCCCCATCTATGGAAACAATATAAGACAACAAATCTAATTAGAAAAAAGGACAAACGGTCTAAACTAAATTGTCTGTTGCATAGCCTAGGACTCCTGCCAATGTGAGGAAAAATAATGTCAGTCCTTTTACAAACACGAAATTATACACATCAGCTGTTTACTAAAAAAACATCCCAACACCATTCTGGCAGTGTATTTGAAATCCAGTTTATCAGTCAGCTTATATTTGTTAAATGTGCGGTGACCCGTATTTTTGTCTTTGTAATAATTATTAATTTTTCATCTTATTGTTCTTGATATCTTGCTATTAGCATATTTGTTGGAGCACCTTCAGGCAAGATCAATGGACAGTACATAAATGAAATATATAGCAGGTGTTTGAAGTGTTAAATAGAGAAAAAAGCTTAGAAAAAGGCCTTTTTCTTTATAGCACATTACGACAGCATCTAAAAGTAAGCTACCATCACTCAGACACACTACTACTTCACTATGCTCAAAGAGTCTATAGCAAACAGTATCACATCACATAATGTGAAGGGTACTAAAATTGATATTTTAATCCTGTAGAAATCTAATAATCTAGACATTTAGTAATAAGTAGCTCATGAATAGTCCTGTTGGAGTTCTGTAATGTAATAACCTGCTAATATACGATGCCATGCTTGATGTTATTGTTATTGAGTGTGGCGCTTGTCATGTAATATAAACTCTTTGTGCTGCTTTGGAGGCATTAGATACTTTCTGCATGCAAATTAGCCACTCACTCAGATTATATTAGAGACCTTCACCTGGTGAAACTAATTTAGCTCAATCAGTAATTTAGAAAGAGTGGTCTTTATAGAACAACATTTGAGGTTTTGAGTCACTGTCAGCTATCAGAGGTGAAGTTCCTCAGCCACTCGTGTTAATAACCATATGATTTGCATAAACACATTGGTGCTGGTTTTTGAGACAGGGAGTGTGAAGGAGATGTTAATGGTGTTAGGTGGCCCTATGCTGTTGAAAAGCTGCTTATGAAAGGCTCAAAGTTGAGCATCCTCAAGGCCAGCGCTATTGTCACAAGAAGTCATAAAAGAGTGGCGTTTGCTCCCACATACCCTCCCACACCCCTTACACGCATGCATCCACACACTCGTGCACAAACATGCACAAGGATCTCTGGTAACAATAGAATCTTTTAGTACATCTGCAGCATTCTTCTCTTCAATACACATTTTTCATTTGACTGATTGCACTTTTCCTATTTGCCTCATGCTGGCAGCTGCGATCAGAGATTTCTTCTCTCTCCTGTGGTGGGGGGAGAGAAAGAATCTGAGACAAACGGCAGGCTTTCCTTTACACTCACAGTTAATTGGGCAACAGCCACACAAGCGTCTAGGTGTGTAAGAATACGAAGAAAAATTGATTGAAGGACTTGGATCCTTTCAGCGAGCTTTCAATGGGCGGCATACTTTCCCTAGGAGTGCAGAAGAGACGGCCCGATCCTTTGCAGTCAAAAAGGCCACATTTGTTCAACTGACATTTATCTTTAATCTTCATTCGTTGTGCATAGAAGCAGTTTCTTTTGCTTTTTAATATGATTTTTGAGTGGCCGTGAAGTGAGTTCTGAAATGCTCTGGGATATTATTATTGGAGTGTTTCAAGAATAATTGTTTATTGATTAATTTTAGGGAAGAAGTGTTTGAGAGAACTTGAGGATAGTTGAAAGCGAGTCTTCTTTGCCTTGCTTATACATTAGCTAGTTTGGCCATGTGTACAAGCTTTATCTCCCTAGCTCATCCAACAGAGCATGATTAAAAATACACATGTTCTTTGACAGTTGATTATCACCTTACTGTACATAGCTTAGCTTTAATTCTATCAATATACTGTCTCTGTGCTGGTTAAAAGTCCTTTAGCGTTTATATTGATTTAGTCACTTCTCTGTGATCTGTCCAGCTTTGTGTATGCCGTTCTATAATACTGATGCTGAGCTTCATATTATGTGCAAATGTCCTAATTAAATGATGTAAAGATGTTAGATTGAGTGTTCAGTAACAAGAGCACAAATCATGATTTCATGGCATAATGTGTAGAATTTTTTTTTTCATCTTCAGCAAGCATCTCCACTGTACCATGACCAGGCCAGTTAAGCTTAAGAGAAAGACAATGTTTAGTTCAGAAACAGTTATAAGTCTAATTCCAATCTATTGACTAGAGTTCTGTTTATAAATCTTGTGCCGTTGATGTGGACACATTTGAGTAGTATATTTGTCATCAAGGATGGTATTTAGCAAAGGTTTTCATACAAGAGTAATATTTCTTTATATGGCAAAACCATGAACATATGTAAACCATTAAGGCAGTCAAAGTGCATATAATTAATTAATCAGTGATAATATTATCTTCAGTATTTTCTATTAAAAACTCACCATTTCCTACATTAATGTTGCTTCCCTGTGTGGGTGAAAGCACTCATGAACACATACTAAAATTTGTGCTGAGTTTACCTATGGTTTTCTTTCTATAGCAAGGAAGTTGACAAGACATGACTAACTAATAAAGCAAATGGTTTTGATCTGCGTTTTTTCACCTACTCCGATTATGCATCACCTTATGACCACCTCAGTTTATCTACACCTAATGTATAAGTGCACCTTTTAGTTCTACAATTACAGACTGTAGTTCATCTGTGTCTCTTCATACTTTTCTGATATCCCATCACCTTTTTTTACAATGGTCATGACCCCCACAGACCACCACAGAGCAGGTATTATATGAGTGGTGGATCATTCTCAGCACTGCAGTGACACTGATGTGGTGGTGGTGTGTTAGTGTGTGTTGTGCTGGTGTGAGTGGATCAGAGACAGCAGTGCTGCTGGAGAGTTTAAACCCCTCAGTGTCACTGCTGGACTGAGGATAGTCCACCAACCAAAACTCTCCAGCAAACACCGTCCTGTGGGCAGCTTCATGTGAACACTGATGAAGGACTAGACGATGACCAACACAAACTCTGCAGCTGTAGATGAGCTACATGACTTTACATCTACAAGGTGGACCAGCAAGGTACAAGTGTCTAGTAGAGTGGACAGTGAGTGGACACAGTGTTTAAACACTCACACCAGCACAACACACACTAACACAGCACCACCATCACTTCAATGTCACTTCAGTGTTGAGAATGATCCACCAACCACATAATGCCTGCTCTGTGGGGGTCCTTTGGGGATCCTGACCATTAAAGAAAAAACAGGTGACTGGAGGTGGGGGGAGGGGTTAACAAAGTACACAAAACAACAAAAGGTACATCTGTTTGATTAAATGGATAAAGAGATACATTGAGGTGGTCATAATGTTATGCTGATCTGTGTTTTCCTTCAGTGTGTAATAGCATTACTACAACATGTTAAGTAAAAGGTGACAAACAGGATATATAGATACGATGCAACTGAAATAATCACTTCTAGACTTTGTAACGGCTCGTGCTAAACTGTGCTACTTTTAAAAAGAGGAGACAGATGGAAAAGATGCTTTAAAGTATTTGTTGCTGCAACCGACACCATGAAGTTGCAGAGTGGTGATTAAATCCTTTTCTACATATGCATCCCCCAAATGTATGTGGCCAAGCCTCCTCCACACAGCTAACAGGTATATACAATCAAGCACATAACCATGCAATCTACTTAAACAAGCAATGACAGTAGAATGGGACAGACAGATAAGTTCAGTGACGTTCGATGTGGCGCTGTCATAGTATGGCACGTTTTTCCGCAAATTAGTTTGTGAAAGTTCTGCCTTGCTAGATCAACCCCAGTCAGCTGCAAGTGTGAAATAAGGGCAACGACATTTTAGCCAACATCAACACAAAAACTGTGTGTTGGGAGCTTTTAAATAGTTTTTTAATGGTGCAGACTAAGATTGCTATGCCATAAAAATGTGTTCTCTAGAGTGATGCATCACACTGTCAGACAGTCATAATAAATCAATCTGTTTTTGTCAAATGCCAAAAGAACGCTACCTATCTGATTGCATAGGACCATAAACACACAAGCTTGGTCTGGAGGAATTCAGTGACCTGCTTAGGGTCCTAACCCTAACCACAGTGAACACCTTTGAGATTAATTGGAACATCGACTGTAAGTCAGTCCTTCTGCTTCAACTTCGGTGCCCTCACAAATGCTCTTTTGATTAAATGGGCACAAATTCTTACAGAAACTCTCCAACATCTTGTGTAAAACCTTCCTAGAAAAATGAACGCTGTTCTATGATTGATGATGAAAAACTCCATAGTGATTGGATATGGGATGAACTAGGTGTGATTGTTGGGTGTTTAAATATTTTTGGCCATATAGTGAATATAGATTTGTTAAGCTACTTCTACATCAAAAGGTACGTCTCCAAGATGACCAATTTAGGAATGCTAGCATTTGATAGGCTGAATGCGCTGTGGCTAGCTAAAGGCTAATGATCGGTATGCAAATTTCATACTTATAGCCGGACGATAAGTAATTAAGAGCTGATTGGTGTGCTAGTCTTCAAGCATGGTAGAAAATGTCTTTCTGATGGTTTACTCTCTTTCCTCAATTGCTTGCATTGCACAGCACACATAACATAATTTTGTCCATCCAAACACATGATTTAGTGTTTGGGAGGATGGAAGATAAAATGGGTGGAACTGAAATTACTAAATTGCATTCTCAGTGTAGAATTGGAAATACCACGTGACTTTACTTGTAGGCACTGCAAAAAACACTGCAGCAGGTTAAAGAAAAGCGGTAGACTCCTTAATATGATTGTGTGATAATTTGGCTGTTTTAAAATCCATGCAGTGTTAAATGAAAAAACAATGGATAATGCAGTATCTTAAACATCTGTGGCACACGTCACTAAAGGTCATTTGACAAGTTTGTAATGCCATTTAAAATGTCAGCCATTCATATTTTTTATCATATTATCAAGTAAAGATTCAAAATGCCTTTCACTAATTCACAGTTTCGAAGAATGCTGACTGTTTGTTGGTTGCTTAGATGCGACGATCCACATTATATTTGTGCAGGTTTTTAACTTGTTCCTTGTTAAATGTGATCTAACAGTTGGACTAGGTTGGACTAGTTTATCACCTAAAATAAAGCCTTCACATTGTCATGCACACCAGATGTGATATTCCCTGTGTAAGTCCTGTTACTTTCTCATTGTGAAGAATTGGCTTTTAACACATGATGCTTGTGTGACTTGAAGGTAAATATTTGACTGGCGGTTTTAATGCCACTGAGTAGCAGTGAGAGGGGACTTTTGTCTTCTGTTCCAAAGGACCAAGTTAGCTTTTGCCATTAAACACATTAAGCTGTTTTGCAGTGAATCATAGATAGAAGTTGAAAACCAGTGAAAAACTTTAAAAGTATTGAAAGGGGGCATTCGTTACCTTCAGTGCCACTGTTGTGTGGTAAAAGAATAAGGGTATCAAGCAGTATAAAGGTCAACATCCATCAAACACCTGTAAGAATAGGAAATGACCATGACTAACCTGGGAGTGATGTTAGCAAAAACACTTAGAGGTTCAAAAGAATAAGTAAACTAAAGTTTTGCATATGTCTTTCATTCAGTGGATTCTACATGTGAAGCTTCCTGGACAAAGTATAGCCCAGTGAAGGCTTAGTTGTGTTTTTATTGTGCTTCTATAGCGAAGATGTGGCTTCTGCCTCTGTGTGTATCTCAGCGTTTGAGTGCAGTGTATTCTCTGTTCTCAAGGTCTCTTTATTGTACTGCTTGTCATCCAGTGAGCTTGTGGTTGGTAACATCCCTCTCATTGTTTTCTTCTTTTTAAATCCAGTGAAACCTTGAACGTGTTTGTCTGCTCTGGCATGTGAATTTCCCTTTTGTTCTTTTTTTTTAACATGTTGCTCTGTCTTTATGTGTTTTTCTGTGGACACTATATACGGCCTGAAAAGTATCTCTTGTGTTTTATACAGCTGTAGACTTGTGATGTGTTTCAGTTATGCCTGTCTGTTTGTGTGTACGTGTGTCATAGGCCTTCTCCTGGTGGTCAGACGTGATGGCAGAGCATGCTGAAATTTTCCTGTCGCTGTATGCAGTAGATATGGACGCTGCTCTGGCTGTGCAGCCGCAAGACTCTTGGGACAGCTTCCCTCTCTTTCAGCTGCTCAATAACTTCCTGCGCACCGACCGTAAGTTCACTTCAGCGCACTGTAATTCCTTCTGCTGCATTGTTGTTCTTTTACTCATTGTTCTCTTTTTTCTTTAACCTTTATTGATTTATTTTTAATCTGTCATGTCTTCATGTCTTATCCTTCAATTCTCCCTCCAGTCTTTTGTATACTTCTTTCTATCTTTTCTTTCTTTCATGCTGAATCATTCTTTTTAATCCTTTATTTCTTTGTAACTTTTTTCAGTCCCTCAAACATTTACCTGTTTCTTACCTTACCAATATTTTTCTTTAGCTCTTTCCTTCTTCTACGTTAATTTGTTTGAATTTTTTCTTTCACCGTTTCTTTCCCTTCTTGTACTTTGTCCTTCTTTTTTTCTTTCTTTCATACAAGTTTACTATTTCTTTTCTCCTTCACTTTTTTTGCAAATGCTTTGTCTCTGCCTACCCATGTTCCAAACTATCTCTGTGACACTTTGTCTTCTCTTCAAGTTTGTGGACAACACAGCAGGCCAGCTGTTTAGCAACAGTGACCTAAGAGCTCTCAGCTCTCTTTCAGATAATCACGTAGAGTTAACACTGCCTATGACAATCATGCTTAGTAACGCAGGTTAATACGTTGTGCTCCAGTGTTGACAACATTGTAATTAGACGCATATGGTGATGTGTCAGGGCTAGTATAGAGAGTATAGAGGATCTGTTGCTCTTTAGGTCTGTCTATGTCTATACCTTTAGCATTTCTTTTTCATTTAGATTTAGCTTTTTTCCAAAGCATTTGCTGTTTACATTATTCATTTATTCCTACTACGCAGGTAATACATTGTGTATGTTATGTAATAATTAAATTTATCATATATGATCATAAACAATACAATTTTGTTACTGTCCAAAAAAACATGTATCTTCATTTTTAGCCACAACCATTAACCAATGATCATGAACCGATAGAAATGCTCCAAAATGACATGTTCGTTTTTTTGTTAGTTTTTATGTTTATTTTCCTGTAAAGCTACAATTTTGGAAATTGGAGATTTTTTGCTTGTTGTTTGTTTGGACAAAAGATGCTTTTAGAATCTTAAAAGTAAGTTCTGGCTTTCTTACATTAATTTGCTCACAGGTGACCAAAGCTGTATCCTCTTTGTGTGCTCTAGTTATATAAGCTATATATATATTTGACAGTAATTTCTATGATTAAAATCTGAGTTTAAATAAGTCAACTATGCTGTTAAGCCACACACTCCTTAAAAGACTGCCTTTTTGTGCAGACTTGTTTGCATGAGGCTGAAGTAGATGCACATTGTTTTCTCCTCTAATTGCTTTCCTCTTCTCTACACTCAGTTATTTAGCTGTCACAACACTCCTTTCATTCAGCCTGAACTGTAATGAGAAAACCTTGTGGGATGTGTAGAACAGAGAGAATCATTATTTAGTTTTTTAGTGTAAATGAGATGTATGAACTTGCTTCAGTTCGAAGAAAATTCATTGGATTCATTTCTGTAGATTTTTTTGTGAACCTAAGTTTACGAGAAACCTGGGAGAGACCAGAAAGCAGAAAAAGTTTCAGAAAATGCAAATGAAAGGATATGTGAGGTCTGACTGAGGACTCAAACTGCATGCTGATTGTGTTGTTTGTTGTTAACTGCAAGAGCTATTTTTAAGCACTACAGGTGGTTAAATAAACAAGAAGCAGAGCCAACATTGTTTACAGTCGTGTTTCGGCAATAATGTATATATGTAAAAATGCCCAGTGTCCACTGTCTGTCTGCCTGTTTACTCTGTTTGTTCTTTTGTTATTCTTGATTAGTGTGTATTTTTAATATTACATGCTACCATCTTGCCTTGTGTTTCGTTCCCCGTTCCTCTTCCGCTTCCCCTGTTTGTAAATGCTAATAAAAAGTTGATCACCCAAAAAAAGATACGATCTTCGTACATACTGAATGTATGTACTTATTTTAGGAGTATATGCTCAACATTCAGTCCCTGATGACTGTACTTATAAAATATCAAGCACTTGGGCTCATGTTGCTGTCAGTAAATGCTCACATGAGTTTCATCATCTCCTCAAGATGTTAAATGGTTGTGAAATGTGTTCATGCACCCACGAGAGTAAAAAGGCTAGTGTTAATGATGAAGGAACAGAGTGAGAGGGAATTATAACTAATGATGCCCGATGAGACACACCTCTCCCTCTCTCTCTCTTTCTCTCTCTCTCTCTTTCTCTCTGTCTCTGTTTCTCTCTCTCTCTTTCTCTCTGTCTCTCTCTCTCTTTTTTTTTTTCTTTCTTTCTTTCTCTCTTCTCTCTGTCTCACTCTTGCGCGCGCACACACACCCCACCCACCGCTTACTGTCTTTCTCTCTTTCACTCACTCATCTTTCTCTCCCTCTCACTTTCGTTAGAATGAAATTCCATGGGGATTTGTGGGAATGTGTTACCTTTACTCATCTGCTTCATCTATCCCACGCACTACTACATGCTGTTTATTCTAACTCAGTTTGGTCTTGCAAAGAGTTTGTTTTGCTATTCATGAAGCTGTATGGTTTTGGCTTTGGGTTTGTGCAACAACATTTGAGATTTTTTGAGAACAAAGGGAACCTTTAGAATTTAGAAGTGTTTGCTGTGTACTGCAGTTTTAAAAACTCACAACCTTTGAAATGTGTTTTGCTTCTTTAGCTCAACTGTGCAACGGAACATTTCACAGGCACCTACAGGAGCTCTACATGCCCCTTGTGGTGCGCTACATTGACCTGATGGAGTCGTCCATCGCTCAGTCTGTCCATCGCGGCTTTGAGCAAGAGACCTGGCAGTCAGTCAAGTAAGGCCTTTATGTTTACAAGACTCATTTGAAGCAAACTCTAGCCATTTTTTTGCCTTCTGTGACTGTAGCTTCAAATAAAGTGTGTTTCCTGAAGGATGTTTATTGGACCTTTTTTGTCTTTATATTTACTTTTTTGTATCCATCTAATGACTTGACACTTGGATATTAGCACCACTGCTTTCTGTTATTCTGTTCCTTTTTTATTGATAATGAATAGGATTCAAGCTTCTCTAAGTATCCTTCCTGTCTGCATTTATCATTGAGGCTCTGCGTTGCTTCCTACTTTGTTTCAGCCTTTTCTTCTTTTTCTCTTCATAGTCTTCTTCTGCTGCTTTTTCTTCTCTCTATGTTTTTTCAATCTCTGGCAGGACTATAACCAACAATCTGCCAAGCGTGCCTTTGCCTAAAGTTCCCAACCTGCCCCTCAATCTTCCTCAGATGCCCAGCTTCTCCACCCCCTCCTGGATGGGACCACTATGTGATAACACGTGTGTATGGTCCAACTGGGCACCATCCATACTTAATGGCTAAGCCATTTGCTTTTTATAGCTATAAAGAAAGCTTTTTACTTGGATTGAGCTCCCAACCTATAGATAAGGTTTACTGTAGAAAATGAGCATGTAAAATACTTTTGAAAACAAAAATGAGCCTACAGCAAGTCCTCTTGGGTGTAATGGTACAATTCTGTTGTTCATTTTCATTTGACATAATATCAGATTTTGAGTTTGTATTTTCTGGCCTTTGTAGGTAAATTAAGCACTTTTAGGGTTTAACTATGAGTGACACATGCCTGTCATACTTGTTACTTTCATTAACCTGAATTAGACCAGGTGATTTGCACATGTGTCTAAGCAAGCATGTAAAATGGCATGCTGCATCTGTGCTGCTTTTAGATGTGTATTGCTGTGGTATGCATGTGCTATGCCTGTCAAAGCATTTGAACTTGCCTTTGAAAAAGGACTTGCTGCCTAGTTTCGAGTCACCATTCATGTACAGTACATTCCTGTGCTTCATCATGTGATGATCTAGTAAAAAACCTTTTAATTCAACATTGATCTCTATTTTTTGTACATAGAATGGTCATACAGTGTGAGTGTTCGACATTTTAGATTTTAGGTACCAATTCAGTGAGTTTAACCTAGTTTTACTTTTGAATTTCCAGCTTGCAAGGAATTAATTTGCCAGATATTTTGTGAGTACCAGAAATTGAAGCTTTTATATCCTTTGGGCATAATTTGAAATGTTGCATATTCTTTTCTTTTTTAGGACTGTTTTCAGAGTCATTAAAGCAGCGATTCTCGCTTTATCTGTGTCTTTCGCAGTGGTCGAAGAAATAAAGAAATGGATTGATATGTTTTTTGTATTTTATCATTTATGTTTGGCAGAATTAATCATTGAGCTTGGATCATTTGTTGAAGATCAGATGGAGCACTGTTTTGGGCACCATCCTCTCTCCCTCTGAAACCTGAAGCTCATTAACTTCAGACTATTTCTTGAGACCATTATAATGCATTTTCAGAATTAGAGGTTTCCGCTGTGCAATAATGTTTTCCCTTAGAATAATTTAAGCAAAGATAGATAGATAGATAGATGGATGGATGGATGGATAAAAGGATTGACCCCCCCTCCCCCTATCAGTATACAGAGCCACTGGTCCCCCTTGCTGTAGGGGTCAAACATTCAGGCCTATATCATTTTCTTGTTTTACACCACATATGCACTCACCTACTTTTCAGGAATGTGGTGAATATTCTCTTCCACATCTCTTCAGACCAGTGTCTATGGTTTTGAGTGAACTCTCAAATGTGCATTCATCTTTGTAATGAGGGGTTTATGCACTGCAACCCCACTGTAATACCTGTCTGTGTAATTCAGGTGTGACTGTACATGCTGGTACACTGTGATCATGTCCTGCATTGACTTTCTCAGTCATCTGATGAACAGTTGCTCTTCTATTTTTTCATTTTTTACCGGAAGCTGATTACTTGTTTAAGAGAGAAAATTCAGGAACATCATAATATGTATATGAACTTATTCATTGTAAACAGTCTGGACTGTAAATGCACACCAGGTTTTAGGCCTGAAACAGTGTCTGTAGTGGGAGTAGTCCTGTGGGTGTGTGTCCAGGGGGACTCTGTGGTTAGCTGGTTGTTAGAGGCAGTCAGAATGCCGTGTTCCCCCATGGGAGTCCCTCGCCTGGCGTGAAGCGAGTCCATTTGTTCATACTGCCTCTTCCCCCGCTCACGCAGGCTTGAGGGGGCGGCGCAGACCCCCGAGGGGGCCCTCACGGACTGTACCGCCGCTAATTAATCGAGTGGGAACTCATGCTCATCCTTTTTAATTGCACTGTGGACTTTGCCAAACTATTTTCCAGGACTGCCACTTGTGAAGGTAACAGTCTTTTAACAGCGAGAGGAGTGAGTGCCCTTTTTTTTCTTCCTTACTGCCGAGCGTTTTGCGCTGTACACTTGAATGCTGCTTGTGTCAGCCTCTCGGTGTGTTGCCGTGTTAACTGTGGTTGACACGGTGGTGTCAGTCCATCTGTCTTCATTGCTAAGGCTCTCTTGAGCCTCTGGAAAGCAAGTTCCATTCTACAGCAACAGCTTTAAGCTTTACAGACAAAGTTCATGTGCTTTTCCTCATTTTCCAACACAATTGTTTTTGTTTTGTTTTTTTGTTGTTGTTTTTTTTCAGAAAGAGATGAGTGGTAATAATAATATAGAACATGGGAATGATATAAATAAAAGGAGTAAAGAAACCTGTACTAATAATAATAATGCTAAAAGTCCCCTTCTTTTATACCTACTTAAACTCATGGCCTAACAAATGAATCATTGCAAGGTTCATTGCACGGCAGTAACTTCTGAATATATAGTCATTTGAATGCCAATAGCAATTTATAGTGTAAGGCATGAAATTAAAGTGCCCTTTTGTGTTGTTTAACTGTGCCCTCCTTTTGTGAAGTCGTTGCTAAGTTACCTTGTTCTGTCTAAGAGTACCTGCTGCTAAAATTAGCTTAGATAAGCTTACAGACTAAAACCAAAGATATTCTCCATAAAACCCCATTTTAAGCATGTATTGATGATAACACTGTAGTTGCACGAAAAGTATTGGAGTTGGATTGAAAACAGTGAGTTTCAATCAAAAACAAAAAACTGATACCACAGCATGAAAGTGGACATCATATAAATATCCAAAAATCTAATGTGATTAAATTGCTCTTTTTTTTCAGTAATGGCTCAGCAACATCAGAGGACCTGTTCTGGAAGTTGGATGCCCTCCAGATATTTGTGATGGACTTGCACTGGCCGGAGCAAGAGTTTGCAAAACATCTGGAGCAGAGACTCAAGCTCATGGCCAGTGACATGATGGAAGCCTGTGTCAAAAGGTGTCAAAAAGGCTAGCTTTGGAGATGCTGCATATTAGGATCGTTATTCTGATCGTGTCTGAATGAACTATACATAAAACAACTTTTAAGTGTAATTATGCTGATGTGTGATATAAAATGAGGATGACCTTTTGTTGTTTTCTGACATTAAGGTTACGTAGCATAAACGTTTAAGGTGTTTGTTGAGCTCATACTTCTTTTTAACACAGGACCAGAGCAGCTTTTGACTCTAAGATGCAAAAGGCAAGTAAATCCACTGACTTCAGGGTGCCACTCTCTGTCTGCACCATGTTCAACGTTCTTATGGATGCAAAGAAGCAGTGCTCAAAACTCTGTGTCCTCGACCAAGGCCAAGAGGTAAAACAAACACAGCCATATTGGTGCTGTCATGATAAAACAACTTTTATATACATCTGTCACTATTTAAAGTTTCCTTTTGCTAAATGGGCTACATGGCTAATCCAAGGTCAGTAAAGTGTGTGCGCAGTGTGTGCAAGTTGATCTTTGAGCTGATTATGGTGTAGGCCTCCCTTTTTACTTTCTGAAATCAGTGCTCAGAACCTGACAGAAAGCCCCAATGCTTTTTTGAAAAACCTTATTTTGCTTAGTCATGAGCACAATAGTAGTTAGGATATTAGGTTGTAAATCCTACAGAGAGACAAATGTCCACCTTTTTATCAGCAGAAAGTGATTGATTGCTTATAGAATAGTTTTTAGTGGATGCTGTTGTAGCACTGTAGTGGAAGCACCTATGATATGGAATATTTCCACTTTGCCGTGATTATTTTAAACTATAAGTGAAAGAAGCCGTGGGGATATTTTACACATGCTCAAGTGGCATGATGCTGACAAAAAGTGGTGCAAATATGGCATGCTGCCGGTATTACAAGGCATCACTCATTAGCACGCATTACTCATTACGCATACAGTTTGCTGCACATGACTCATTAGACCAAAACCTGGCTAAGCCCCACTTTTTAGCCTGCTAACTTAAAATGTACATTTATTGTTCTAATAAATAAATATAACATCTTAACTGTAGACCTTTTTAAGTTTATGTATTGCACAGTGTTTTTGATTAAATATGATTTCTACCATGTTATCTTTTGTGGAGCTTGTTTTTTTCCCCCCTCATTTAATATTGTTTATGTTAAAATAGTTTTTGAGCTTAAGAATCTTTGGCTGCTTTTTGTTATCTTTACATGATGCTCACATGTGATTCTGATTCATTTATCTGATATATGCTGTTTTAAAAATGCCATGCTGTTCTCATTGTTCCCAATTAAGATTTCAATTCATGTCAGTTTTATTGAAATCTTTTTTTTTTATCATCGTATTTTCATTTGTCCTGCTCATCATCGCATGAACCCAAGATTGACAAACAGTGGGTAAGTCTTTCATCTCTCCCTTAGAAGAGCTAATAGCTACTTTTCACAGGAGCATTACATAATTACAGTCTCAACATTTAATGAATTTTCTTGTTTGTTTTTTTTTGGTTATTTTTATGGTCTCTTTTATATCATTTATCTTGTTGCTTCCAAAACTCCACTTTGCTTTTTTTTTTTCCCCTGTCTTTTTTTTTTAGTGCATTTCGTGTGATCTGAAAAGATGTTTTTTTGCAACACTCTATAAAATGCAATATTGTTTGTACATTCTGCAGCCATGTCTCAGGATCATCATCATCATTGTTTGCGTTCTGTTGCAGACAGCATAAGCCTATAGTCTATAGTGCCTTGGGAAGTGCCTTGGGAAGCCTATTGCCTAGTGCAATTGCTTCTTTTAAGTCATGCCTCTTTGTAGTTTGGACACCCTAAACGCACTCCACGCTCAATTGGATCTGTGAACAAAAGATCAGAATTTTGCGGTGGCTCATGTACACTTCTGTATCTGTAATATGTAAAAGATAATTTTGCTACAGTATATGTTGGCCTGTTTTTGCTTCCATTGACGTTTGCGTGTAACGGGGTTGCCGCATTTCAGAACACAAGGTTACTCTTTAGAAACTGCTTTCTCCCTGAAGAGCCTCTTACTGGATCGCTCCCAGATAAATGTTTTTATTGTTCTTTTGGTTTTCACACATGCCGCGAAGACTTCACAATTTAATCTCCTCTAATGTAAAAGGAGCCCTTGCAATTTGGCCCCCACTCTTGTATAAAAAGCAAACATGGAATTGTTAATTGAGGTAAAAAGTCCTTAAGATTCGCCCATAATTCCGTTTATGGAAAAAAAGGCCATTTCATGTAGTGAAAAATGGTGAAAAGAAAATTAGGGCTGCCAACGGTGACCTCTCAGCACCCTCAATTTGTCACCGATCTGCACTCTTTGTTGATTGAAATTTTTAATTTGGGTGTTCTTTAGATGTGCTGTGAAAGGCCATTGTTGGCTGAGATGAACTCCTGCTTGCCTTGCATGCAGCAAAGGCATCTATTCAGAGGAGCCAAATGGAGACTCTCTTTCACACACACACACACGTTCTCTCTCTCTCTTCACACTCACTCTCTCTCTCACTCACGCTCTCCTGCTCTAGCACTCTTGCGTTCTCTCATTCTCTCTACCTCTGACTCTTTCCCCATCTTTTTTCCTCTCGTCTTTTTTCAGTGTGTTTTTTTTTTTACACAAAAATAAGTGAATAAGACTTATCAGACATGAAATGGCAGATTAATTGAATCCTGTGTGAGGCTTTGCTCACTGCAGCTGGATGGGCCCTTTAGAAAAACGCAAGGCTGCCCTAATTGTGGCCAGCATAAAAAGTATCCTTCAAATTCCTTTGCCCTGAAGAGAAAAGGAATTCCATTCATGGGCATAATGGGCCTATTAGCTGCTTAACTCAGCCCTGTTACATGGGAAGATTTTTCTCCTCCACAGTATATGTTTATGTGATAATGCTGCTATTGGAACATGTTGTCTGTTTGCTGTGTTGTAAGATTTTTACTAGGATTTGAGAATGGATACTGGTCTTAATTTCCATGAATCTTTTTTTCACTTCTATAGTCATGCGGTAACCTATCACGTTATTTTTTTGTCTTTCTGCACATCTCTGCAGCAACAGTACCATTCTAAAATTGATGTGCTGATCGATGAGGCCTTTAAAGAAATGATCTCCTGCCTGGTTTCAAAGGTACTCTTTCATTCCTTTCCTTAAAACAGACACATTTTTCACAACAGTGAGGTTTGGCTTTTTCTAACTCTTCTGCTGGCCTTCACTTACGTGACTGAATGCCTCAAAGCGCTTCCATTTAGACTCAATGAATATAGTACAGTCATGAATGCTAGACATTTTTCTCCCAAAGCCTCTCACTGAGCAAGTTAGCAGCTCACTATCAGGAAATGTCATTTTTTACCTGGAGTTGCTATTACTCAGTCAGCTTCTTATTTATCACATTCTCATGGGTTGCAAAGGATTTTATTATGCGAGATCTGTGCTGCTTAAGTGATGTTCATTGTCTTGACAGTCTTAAAAATCCCCCTTTTCCTTCCTCGCAGTTTGCTGCTGTTTTAGATGGTGTGCTGTCCAAGCTGTCACGATATGATGAAGGAACATTCTTTTCTTCAATCCTTTCTTTCACTGTAAGTGTTCTTTTTTTATTTTAGTGGCTAAAGCTGATTTAATGCTAATGTCCGAAAAAAAATCTTTATACCTTCTCTTAAAGGTAAAAGCAGCAGCCAAGTATGTGGACGTCCCAGTAAGTGTTACTCAGTTTAGAACTGTTAGTGGTTGATGTGTGCATGACTCTGTGCCTGCTATGTGTCTATGTATGAAGTATTTTATTAGCGCATGGAGCAATTTGTGTGCGTGCCAGTTTTGTAATATCATGTAAACTGTGGTATCCAACTTTGATGAGTGTTTGAGCCCAGCCTTTTGGCATGCCCCCTCTCAGCAAGAAAACCAACAGGCAAGTAATAAACGCTGTTTCACTTGCCATCATGCGAAATATCTTCTATTTATTCATCAAATGGCAATGTTAAAGATGGGTGCGGAATTAGCAATTTGCAATGAGCTATTGTACTGCCAGAGTGCCTCTGAGAGCTGGCTAAGCAAGGCTAATTAGTAACCCAATTGGCTTCAAAACGGTTTCACGATCCGGCAAGTTGTTGACAGTAGGCGGTCACAACAAGCGGCAAGAGAAGAATCGCTAAGACTGTTCAGAAGGGTGGCAAGGAGACAGCGAACAGGCAAAGAAATCTAGAAAGCTTTAAATTATGTAAAAGAAATTAGATGTGGAATGGCATCAAAACTAATGTGTTTTAGAAAAAGGCACATAGCATCACTGTCATAATCCAGGCTTGATTTACAAAAAGCAGTGAAGGATAGATAATGTCAGTCTACGTGAATGTAATGAGATTTTATTATGGTTTTAGATCATTTATGGTATCCCATTTGAAATGTGCCGACAGTGGTCAATTGGAATTAAATGAATACAAACTGTAATATTGAGTTATGAGGTATGTAAAAATGAAAAAAAAAATCTTATTCACAATTAAAATGTCCCTTTTTGTGTCATATAATGTTCTATTAATTTGCTACTAGAACACACTGACCAAACAAACTGAAACTGAAAAGTTTGCCTGGGGTGCCATCTCTACAACAGTTACAGGTTACAGGACAAAGCTGCCCATCTGATGCCAGTAAAGACATTTACTTTGACCTGCCAGAAAATTAACAGAGCCTTACCTGATCAGTGAGAGAACAATCACATGTTAACAGAATGTAATCGAATGTCATAAGAAGCATTTTATCATCTCTTACTGCCTCATTTAGCTGTATATTCTTTTCTGCTTTTGGACTGTGGTCCATCATAAACATTTGGTTCCTCCAAATAAAAAAGTCTCCTCTCCACTCCGGTTTGTTTGATTAATTTGCACATTCTAAAGACTTTAAACTGTTGGGGGTCAGTGGTCTCTGGACTTAAAAACCCCTTATGATGGCATAAGTTTTAACATATACTAAATAAAGGAAGGTATATCGTAGCGCCTCACTGTTCACCACACCGGTCAACACGTTAAACGTGCTGTCGGTATCAGTTCTCTGAGGTTTGCAGCAGGCAAATAGCCTTCCTTTCTTTTAAATTAGAATGTAACCTCCACCTTGCGCTTTTGTGTGGAGGGAACACAGCACCTCATATGCCCGTTTGACAGCTGTGCTGGGGAAGAGAGAGAGGGCGGGAGAGCCAGGCTGTGGTGTGGCCTTTGGCTCTGAACATTTTCGGCGCTCTTGTCACGAAATGTTAAGCTGTCCTGCTCCTTTTGTGAAGGCTGCCATTCAGAGGCCAGGAGTATTTTGGCAAGACGAGCCGTGCTGGGGTAGCTCCGTTAAACACATTCAGTGACACATTCACACCCTCCAGAACACATGCTTTGCTTTGACGCTAACGCTAACACATAGGCATTAGCACTCCACCTCGAAACTATTTACCCCAAACTTGCTTGCAGATTCACAAAACACTTCACACATACTTCTGTCTCTTTCGTTCTTTCTCACACACACTTCATCTCTCTTACACACACACACACACATGCAAACACTCTCTCTCGCACGCATTTATACACCTGCACCTGGGCAGTGAATGGGGCAGTGGCAGTAAGCCAGAGCAGCCTCTCTGTGTGTAATTACGGCCTATTTGTCTCTCCTTCCCTTTCTCGTCTGTTTCCCATCCCCAGCGCTTATCCCCTCAGCTTAACCGGTCATTAACCTGGTCTTAATCCCTCTGTCCCACACCTCTCCATTCATTCAGTCACACACTCCCTGTCCCAGGCTGCTCTTGCATTGTTCTGGGTGCTGTGGCTCAAACGCTGCTGTGCTGTTTTGTGTCAGACTGTTTGTCATTCAGTGCAGTCGATGGTGTGTGTGTGTGTGTGTGTGTGTGCGTGCGAGAGCGTGCGCGCGCTTACATGAGCTTGTATTTGTGTCATATTACTTTCTCACCCTGTCAGAAAGACAGAGGGTGGGTGTAGAGAGGGAGGGAATGGGTTAAAAGGCCTCCTGGTGCGGCTCTGCTGTGGGGCTTGTATTGGAGGTGTATTGACTTTCTGTGCAGGTACTATGATGAAAATGTTTAAGGAGTCATAATTTCCAGAGAAACAAACTGCTGCTGCACAATGACACATTTGACATGTTTGCATCTCTGATTTTGTTATTATTAAAGTAATTATTATGATTATTATTACTTCTGTTCCATCAGAATCATTAAGCAAGATATGGCGCATGCCGCAAGAAATCTCCCATATAGAGAAGTTTTAGCACTTTGCTTTTAGAAAGGCTGTAGCCTTTTCTGGACCTCTCTCTTTAAAAGTTGAAAGTGGCAGCATTCCTTTAAAAATACCTCTCTCCCATGCCATTTGTGTCTGTTATAGGAGGCATGTGAAGAAAACCTGTCACACCACACTACAATATGTACATGAATGTTTGTTTTGAATGTAGGCTGCTTCCATTGTAGACTTTCATGACATTTCAAGTATCAAATCATTTATCCAACAACGTTTATCCTAAAAGATGGGCTTTTTTTGGTCAATAATAAAATATTACCATCAATTTCTTTTTCTGTAATCCACATCAATAAACCATCTAAAACGAGTTTCAAATATAAATAATCAATGTCGTAAATATAATAACTGTCTTGGAGCTTGGAAGGGTATAGGTGTGTGCATGTGTCTGTGTGTGTATTTTTGGGACAAAAATGTGTTGATTACATCAGAACCTGGACCAAGAAGAGACAAGGAAAAATGCATAGTGCTGTTGGTACTTTATTCAGAAAGAAAAGGCTAATTATAAACATAATTCATGAAAGGTTTGTTACTATCCCTCACTAAGGAAAAAAGAAATCTGTGTGAATTAAGTGTAAACTCTGCAGAGCTGAACAAGAATGGAGTCTGATCTGTTCAGGTGAAATTGGTGCTCTTTTTTAGCACAAGGGCCTTTATCCATCACTTTCAGACTATCTTCCCTGCATTACTTTGTGCCATGTTAGCTGTATGGTTGTATGTAATACCTTTGGGAGATTTTCTTATCATGTACAAGGAGTTTTATATATATATATATAAATACGTGCTGCAGGTTTGCAGGCAAAATGTCTTTATACACTTCAGAGCTCATGATCCCATCAATCAACAAGTTCAGCTATTTTAATATTTCTACCTCTGTGCTCTAAAGGGGTTGCACTGTCATGTTAATCAGCATTTATAAATGTTTCAATGGTTAATGTTTCTAAATACATATTTGGTGCCATTGTAATGTAAATACCACTTCCTGGCAGTGTGTAAAAACACACTGGTAAGTATAATTGTATCTAGTTTTATTGTATATCTAAATAGATTTTATATTTTTTATTTAAGGTTACTGTAAGTTTATTATAAGATTGTGTCTTATCTAGTAGTGTTTTTTTGTTTTAATGAATCCAGTAAGCTACACCATCTCGCTGAATTGGTAAATAAAATTCTACATATTTGGTGTATATGAATATATATAAATATATAAACCATAAATATGGTTGAACAGTCAAATCATTTGCCAGTCCAGTAAGATATTGATTAATTACCTGCCAATATATAATTTTATGCAGTGCAGTCATGTGGATGGATAAGTGAACTGGATTTCAAGTAAAAATATGCCATCTTGGTGTGTAAATTCTTGTACCAGCATATATAATCTCCGACTTGGGACTGGTTATCTATCAGCATGTCTATGTTAATCAAAGCTCAGGTGCAGCATGTTATGCCATTTGAGCTGTCACACACCTGAGCCATCAATATCCTGAGAAAAGGCGTACCCTCTGATATCTGGCATCATGTTATTCCTTCATTCTCTTCTGAATATCCGGGAGGGAATTTCCACTTTACTTACGTTCCTGCGTCTCGCAGAGTGCTGAAGAAGGATAAGGAGGGAGCGTAGCGTGCTAAAGAGTTTGCCTCTGCCCCAAGGCTGTCAGCCCCTGAGAAAAGGGTGTTAAAGGTGTCAAAGCAATTACAGTAGTATTAGAGCCTCTTCCTCCTCTGTGAATAGAAATGTTTTTTTTCTCCCTGTGTTTGTCACTCAGGTAAACTGAGAGCATTGCTTTGACGCCGTGTAAGTGTTTCAGGGGCATTTCAGCCTGTTATTGTTTTAAATTCAGCCGCTTAAAGACTTGTGGAAAGAATTAGATGTCTTTTTCCCTTCAAGGTGCATTAGTACAGGCAGGCATTCTCTACGGTATTTAAGTATGACTTTACATTCACAAGTTAGAATGCCTGCCCAGGGCCTTGAATGGACTTCATTCTCTTAAGATGATTGAACATTGCTGACCACCAATAAGCACCTACATAGCAGAACTAAAGCCATTGGCAAAATTTGTCCTTGCATGCAAGACGGGTGATGTTTTGTGAGTTACCTCTTACCTCTGCTTATGAAATGTCATGGTAACTGTTTTGTTTTGTTACAATTTTATGTCAGGAAGCAATCTAGCCGTCCTCGGCGCTAATCTATTTTTTGTTTTCTTTCTCTCTTAGAAACCTGGTATGGATATGGCAGACACCTACATCACATTTGTCAGGCAGAATCAGGATATTCTCAGAGATCGTGTGAACGATGAGATGTACACAGAGAAAATCTTTGAAGTAAGTGCCTGCACCACCACATCCACACATACTTGTATCAATATTGCAGGTCAAAGTGAAGTACAGCTTCATTTACCTTGTAAACAGCTACATTCAGCACACACCATCTTATACAGGGTATTTGTCAGAGTTGGATAAAGCGCACAACTGCATTACCTAAGTAGGAGTATAGATACTGCTGATCGGATATTATTCCAATACAAGTGAAAGTCAAAGCTCAGCCTTTTTTTTTTGTTCAAGTACTGGAATATTTGTTAATAATATTCAGAAGTATATTTCCTTTTCATGTTAACGCTGTCACCATGCACTTACAGCACCTGAAGACTCTGAAACAGTCTCATGGCTGCACAGCCTCAGCATGACATTACTAATATTATTGTGTTTTATTTAATAATATTAAATGATATATTTCTGGAAGGTCATTGATGTATTGGATTCACACAGAATCCGGTGTTAAGTCCTGATTGGTTTCCAAGCAACAGGTTCCTGTACATGTTCACATTATGTGTTAACAGCAGCAGTTGTGGTCCGCTTTTGTCTTGTGATCTTTTATCACCCAGATGCCTTACTGTCTCTTGTAATTGTAGCCATCATTACAGCTGCCAGGTTCATCTGTTCAAAAATGTAGTAATCACTTTAAACTTGACTGACAGTGTAGGAGTAGTTTACTTTGATCGTTGCTACCCTGTGATATGTTTCAATATGCCCTATCATATACAAATATATTATATATAAATGCTCTAAAAAAAATAATGCTCTTTAAGTAAAGGACAGATAAATAAAGTAGAGATACTTAAGCTTTAGCAGGGCAGGAATTTAACTATTTGGATGTGGCACTTTGATGTGTCATTTGAAGTAACAATGTGCTGTGTTATTTATTATGTAGACACTTACTAATGTATGTATGACCATGTAAACATGAATTTTACTGATATTTCAGTGTGTTTTATGTGATTAAACATATGAATTTAATCTCTGTAGGATTGCTCTGTAACGGCTACTCAAAAACAGGTTGTTGTTTGGGGAATTCTAATCTGAGCTGGAGAGGTGAGCAGGCCTTCAGGGCCAGTGAAGGCCAAACAGCCTTACTTAAGGGATCACTTCCATTTTTGCTTTTGATTGGTCTGGTCTCTCAGGACATGCTCATAGATGAACACTGCACATCTTTTGCTACTGCTTTCTACCTCATGCTATAGCTAATGCTCTTTCTTGTAATAGACTAGAGTAGTCTTGTAAGAGTAAGAGTAGATTTAGTCAAGTAGGAATAAAGGGTCTAAAATATAGTGTACATGTATTGCTCCTTATTAATGGTGCACATACAGACTCATACAAGTATATAGACCCAAACAAACAGGCCTGTTTATGAGGTCTCAAATGCAGAAGGAACTTATTATACTGATCATATGATGACAATAGCAAATGACGTTTACGTTATCGGATTCATATGGGACAAATCTGATTTTTGGCCCATGTGACACATCTGTTTTTTTTTTTTTAAGTTGTGTATCAAATCTGATCTTTTTAAAACGGATCTGGGCCACTTTTATATCTGATTCTAAAACTGATCCAGTTTGCAGCCTGCAAGTTTAATGAGAACGATCTGAGAACGATCAGATTCATGTGTTCTTTTTCTTTACCATTGTTCACCTTTAATGTGACATTCACTTTAAAATACACCTACATCCCTGTTTCTTTATCACTTTCTCCTTGCTCTTAATATGAGCTGTTTAGAGAAATTATCTTTGTAGTGAGGGCTCGTTCTGCTAATTGTTTGTGTGAGAAATGTCTCACACGTCTGGTTTTAATGTTTGTAACCTTCTACCACACAAGACGGGTGGATTTGTAATCCATCCAGAAAGCATAGATTTACAATTTGTAAAACTGTCCTCATTTTGAAAATTATCAAGTGAAAATGTGTTCTAGAGGTTCTAGGGATTCACAGTTTGTTGGAATCATATCAGTATTGGCATCTTGTCAGGTTGAATAAAAATGATCAGTGTCTGACAGATGTTCAGATTTGACCGTTATTTTAATTTGACGATGTATTTAATGAGCTACGTAAGAATGTTTGGGTGATTCTGGAGTGCCCTACTGTAACAACTGCATATTATTAATTTTACTGCGTTTGTAATCCCACCGAAAAAAATGTCATATTTCTTTGGTGTTAATACTAAATAATTTAATCTCAATTTCTAATTAGTCTAATTGTTTTACATTGTGGCTCTGTAAGATGACAGGCCAAAACCATAACATGTCCTCCTTCAGTGTATTTTCTCTTTCTCTTTGTCTGTCCACAGCTCCTTAAGCAGTTCTGTCTGGTCCTTTAACAACCCTCCCCCCCCCCCTTCTTTCTGTCCCTTGTATTGTAGAACTGAGTAAGTAGGAGGTGTGGAAAGTTTTTGGTGCGAGAGGCAATGAGGCCTCTTTAAGAGCACTCATCACCCCCATTGTGACCATTTCCAATGTCTGGCCACTCACCCTGCGCTCCTGTTGACCTGTTTATGTTGAGGGGGTCTATGTTTGTCTGTTGTATGTGTGTCTGTACTGTTCCATCCTTAGTTGTTTTGGCTTTTCAGTGATGCATAATACAAAGACAGCAGAACAATAGGAAAACAAATGCTAGTTTATATTGACATTTGAGCAAAAAAGGCAGGATATAGACACAAACACAACAGCTAGTTTCAGCAGCGTGTTCCTAGATTGTGTTTGGAAACTTTGTGTGTGGAGCCAGATTGAAGAGACGCTGTGTTTGGGGCTCTTCTGTTGATTTGGTGGAGCTGCGGTGGGGTCGGAGAGAGCGGCAGCGAGGAGACAGGCAGGCAGAATGCTTAATGCGTCTCAAACACACTCCCCATGCTTCCTAATGCGCCTCACACACACCCAGTCATGCACACGGAGAGAGAGCTGAGAGTGGGGGTCTGGCTGTGTCACCGCAGACGCTTCCTCATCACACAGGCTGTGAGGGAAAAAGCGCTTTTAAATCAGTCCACATGCCTGTGTTCTCATTTGTTTTTGTGTTTTTTCCTCCTTGTATGGATGAGATGATGCGCTGTACAGTAAATCAGCAGTTGTGGATATGTGGGTATATATGGATATCTAAGACGAGATGCTTGAGGAAATCGAGCCACGCATGCCCTTGCAAGCAGCAGTAAATCAGCCTGATTAAGAGTATGATGAGGTGCACATGGCGAGGGGCCACAGCCCTCAGCCTGGCCACAGATGCCACACACGCCCTTCACTGCCTCCTTAATGATGAAGACAAGAGAACACTTAGGTGTGTGATTACTGCAACGCAGGAAGGAAATGTGTCCGTAATGTGTTCGTGCTTGACTGATAGCAATACTCAGAAATGCTGCTCGCTACCCTTCACCTCCAGAAATTAGTGGCTCATCACGCTGGCCGTCTGCTTCTATCTCCTACCTAAGCTCAATTAAGGACAACCTCTGCTTTCTATTTTGTCTGCATTCAATTAAGTATATCAGTCAGCGTTGCTGATGGCTTCAGAGATGAGTGCTAGGAGTGTTAATGCTCCACTGACCGTCATATACGAAATAAAAAAAGATGTTTAAATTATGGTTGAACCATATACTTTTCATCACAGTTTCAACAAGCAGGAACGTCACTGAAAACGTTTATGTTCTTACTTTATATGACACACATAAAGGAAAAATTCAGATTCATAGGCCAAATATAGTGTCTCATAGAAACCCATCATCAAGTAGTAATAAAAAAAATCATTGTAGTTGCTGTAGTAGCTAACTGTACATAAAACAGTAAATGCATTCCTGTCTTTATTATTATCTTACTAACTAGAACGTTTTTATTCACAGGGTGGACCAAATATGTAGGTACAGTACTGTGCAAAAGTCAGAGACCACCCTGCATTTATTTAATGATCGTGTTTAAGATATTATTTTCAGTTTCAGTTTTAAAGAGATTGGACTTAAGTGAAATAGCAAAGCCAAAACAAAATAAAGGAGGGTGAAAAACATGCAAGAAAGAGAAACGAGAAGAAAATCAAGCTCCACTCCTGTTTCAAATCTGACAAAATTCCACAAGTATTTCTGTCCATCTTTCAACTGTGGGAAGACGATGCTGAAAGCACGTGCAGCTGACTAATAGAAGCCGTTACTGATATAAGGAAACCAACAAAAACAAGAGCATTTGCAAATCATGAAAAGAAGCTGCTGGTGTTTTCAGGACAATGGACTAACCACCCCTGAGTCCAGATCTCAACATCACTATATGTGTTTGGGATTATTTGGATTGTGCAAAGGGGGAAATGTAGTAACCTCCTAAGACTCAACTTCGGAGGCATGGAACAATATCCCTGCAGACTCCTTTTAAAAACTGAAAGCAGGCATCCAAAAAAGAGTAGAGGAATGGAAATGAAATAAAGACAAATGGTGGACACCATAAGTGATGAAAAGTTTGATATTGAAGCCTTTGTATTCCCGTCAAACACATTTTCTGCTTTTTTCCTCTACTGGTGATAAAATTAAAATAACCTTGTAATTGATGGCCATTTTAAATAAAGGTCTGACTTCTCAATAGAACAGTACATTTCCTGGGTTTGCCCAGAATCTGAAAAGTCTTGTGACATCCTGTAAATGTGGGCATTTGAATTTGCATTTTAAAGGTAATATAGTCAAATATTTGTTGTTGACATGACAGAACAGAATATGGGTGCACAAAGTACTGAGATGTGGAGGTTATGTTTTTGGTTTGGTTTGTATATTGTGTTTATGTTCTTTGTGAATGTGATTATGATGTGTATTTATTTAGTTACATCGATTTACACAAGGCTGACACTCTGACACATTCTACGCGTTATTCCCTTGTGCAGGGTTTATATTAGTCGTGATGTAATTGTCACTTGTACAGCTACAATAGTAATGTGTAGTGAAGTAAGTGTCTGTATAGGCCTGTTTTTAGTACCAGAGATTGTGGTTTTGATGAAGTGAGTGATGTGAACATAAACAGATGGATTAGCCTAAAGCCTGTTTTGAAAGGCATCATGTGTATATCAGCTCAGCAGTCTGGAGCAGTCATGGCCTGTACATGTCAGATGCTTTCATACAGTTCTGTTGTAGTGCGGGTATTTAGAGGTGTCATGACCTACAGAGGCAAGCAGCCAAGTAACCAAGCATGATGAAGTCATTTCAATTTTCTGAATGTTCAGTGGAGCACTTAAAACACCAAGAGCCACTTTAATTGTCGAGTGTGTGTGGCAGTAATAATGTTGTTCCTCACAGTCAAAGTCCAATTCACTGACCCTGTTATGTAGGGCAGGTGTAGGTGCTGGCTGTTTCACATCTTCATTAAGCCCCTGAGGGTGCACCTGTAAAAAGGTTTGAATCTAGACGGTATAATTGGCTGTTCTCATTGAGAGGAGAGCACAGCAGGGGTTCTCTCACCCCTGACTTTCTGTATCACACCAGCCCATCATGGTCAAAATGCTTAGCAGTCCACTGTGAGGGCACGAAGGTGTGCTGTGTAGTGAGTAGTTTGAAAAGAGCCTCAGAGGACAAACATCCTCCACGGTCATGACCCATGCCAAAGTCTGAGACTGGTTTTATCTCAAAAGCCCAAACAAAACCCAAAAACCTATTTTAAAAAATGTAACATAATGAATGGATACAGTGTTGCTAATATTATACTGTCAATATTAATATTATACAGTGTTATACTGCTTTGTTTACATTTATTCATACAGGTACCATGAATATGGTGGTGTTCTCTTGCAGTAAGCTTAGATGGTATTTGATAGAAGATGGACAGTATAGAATCCATATTGTTGTATCAGTCAATATTGTATTGTATTTGTATACATGAATGCCAAGTATTAATGTTTTGTTATGTAAATGTAGTTTCTGCTTGACAGTCTGCAGTAAAATGCTTGAATTTAGACGAACGGAGAGGAAACTATATCTTGTTAGAGAAAACTGATATTTACCTATTTTTTTGCAGTTAAAAAGTTCATGTTATTATGTTTTTGCAGCATTTAGCATAACACGGCATTTTTAGAATTGCAATATTATAATGCAAGTATTATGCTAATATCATGTCGTAGGGCCTTTGATGGATTTCACCCCTACCCATATGTAGATGCAGTTTCTTAGTGATTTGACCCATAATTTACTGGATCAGTCTTAACCGATTGCAAATACTGTTTTAGTGCAGCATGTTTTTAATACCTCTTTACAGTACTGTGCACAAGTTATAAGATATGTAATAAAAGTATGCCTACAGCCATTTTATCTGTGCAGTAAGCATTTATTTGAGAGAGAAAAAACATTGGAATAAATGTAAGTAAATTAAATATTAAATTAACAATAAACAGTAGATTGTGATGCTTCATACTTGTGACTGTTTTAGCTTAATCCTTTCCAAAGCTGTCTACAAGTTGCCCAGCTTTATTTACCATCCGGAACATGCATCAACAGGCTGACTTTAAATGAAATCAGATGTGCTGCTGAAGGAACTTGACAAATCCATGTAATGGCTGAAGTGCGGTAAAAGCCAGGAACCAAGCATGGATCATTCTAACAGCATTCACCTAGCAGCTTATTAGCTTTACTGCTTTATGTTTATTTGTATGTGATGTAAGGTTTTCTGGTGTAATGACAGAAACATGCTTATTGCTGAGAGTTTTAAACCATTTTGAAACAGTTTTCTGGACTCCCTAAGGCTTTTGCACAGTATTGCATGTAAATATGAATTTCTAATGTCGATGTTGCCTACTTTAGATAAAAAACCTTTTTCTTTAAAAAAACACTCTTTAAGAAAAAGTCCTGCAGTCTTCACCACTTTCTTCCGCCTTTTGATTTTCAAAAAAAAGCATCACTGTTAATGCTGACCCAACAAAGAAACCCATATTCAATGAGCTACTGCTTTATGCTTAGCGCACATCACTTTATTACAGCAGAGGAGGAGTGGGATAGAGAATTTGATGTGTTCTGGAGTCACTATGTTCTCACAGGCCAAGGTTCCTGTTTCTTTTTCTTATATTCACAGCAATGGTACAACTCCTCCATGAAGGCGGTGTGCGTGTGGCTGACTGACAGACTAGATTTGCAGCTCCATGTGTATCAACTCAAAACCCTTATCAAGATAGTCAAGGTAACATTCTTCTGAATGTAGATGTTTGTTTGATACCTCTGTTTTTATGTTGTTTGAGCGAAAACTATACATGTTGTTTGTCTGCGTTTTCTCCTTTTGCTCAGAAATCGTACCGTGACTTCAGGCTGCAGGGGGTGTTAGACAGCACATTAAACAGCAAAAACTACGAGACTGTCTATAACCGGCTTACAATAGAGGAGGCCACGGCGGCTGTGTCGGCTGGAGACGGCCTGCAGGGCATCAGCATGAGGGACAGCGATGAAGAGGATGGCTAATGGCAGAAGGTCAACCTGGCTGTCCGTATTCACCTCACCAACTGAGAACTGTATTAAATGTTTAAATAACACACTTCATCAGGACGATGCTGTTTCCTCCATGCTACAGTGCCCTGTGTCCTGGCTTAGCTCTACCGATATCACTACAGTGTGTCTGTACGGTGTAGTTAAATGACCACCTGCAGAGAGCTCAAACGTCTGGATCTTCGTTGTACTTCATTTTATGTCCAGTGATATGGTGAACTCATGTCTAACGAAGCTGGTTCTAACTGAATATTGCCAATGATGGGAGCTACATGTAGACACAACTGAAGAACAACACGAATACAAACAAAACCGATGTGTCAGTGTATCATAGACTTGGTGCAAATCAATCATGATCAAAGGTAACAATGTTCTTATCTGCTTTTTGCACTGTGGCTTTATCTTTGTTGGTATATGTGGGCCAAATGTCTGAAACAAGGATAATATGCTAGTTGTGCACTGTTTGTTTTCACAATGTAAGTGGTGACATTGTTCCACTTGATATAACTATGAACTTCAGTTCTTCTGTAGAAGTGACGATGGGTTGTGTGCATTGTGTATATTACTGTATGTTGGTGTCTGGCTACGTTTTACTGAAGAGAAGTCATGTCAAAGAATTTTAACAAGAGATGTAGGCTATATTTCTATTGTCTTTTGTGCACCTGAGTTTGCACAGGTGTTTAAAGTGTTAGAAATAAAAGTGTTTTTAATGTTCACGTGTTTGACTCCTCAGCATTTATTAACAGAGCATTTAACAAAGTTTTATCAGTTTGCATGACAAGCTTATGTAGATGTCATGTTGCCTTATATATACATACAGTAGCGTGCAAATCGGAGAGCACCTCTTTATTCAGTTTCCAAACAAAGTGACCTGTGTCAGAAAAGAAAAGCCTGGAACGTGTAGTCACTGTCCAATTAAAAAATCTCAGTTTTGGTCTGTTTTTTTGCATCGTTTCACCACATGTACATTGGGTGGAAATTTCGTGATGAATAGATCAGAGAAAAGGTTCCAATATCGCTTGGAGAATCGCCTGGTTTCATTGACTAACATTCAGTCTATATCAGACTATATCAAACTCTCCTCTGAAGTGACCATTTTGAAGAGAGTTTATTTTTCTTCGGACAGCAAAGCTATATTTCACAGAAAACATCAGTGACTAAATACTAAATCAGCATGCACTTTACTTTCAGAAATACTCTTCCATCATTCCATTCATAAACTACCATGTTACAGCTGTCCTCGCAACTGAAGCTGCTCTCAAAGCTCTTACTGATATTACTACTCCCCTTCAAACAGACACTAACATTAACACAAGCAACTTTCCCACCACTCTTACGCTGCTTTGCCTTACTACAAAGCCTGGCAGCCCGTCATAACTGTTCTCATAAACTCAAAAAAAACCTGTAAACATTAAAAGCATTAGTGTCTGTTTAGAAGACACCACTGTTCATCTGAAATGATTAGTCACTCTCAAGAAGCCCTTACAGAGATTAAGATGGGAGTAAAAACACTCAACTAGACATCTGAGATGTGGAGAAATGGAGTAATGTGTTTTATGGACTGATGTTTGTAAGTGGAGAAAAATACAACCTCAACTTCTGGGCCTGAATTGGGAGTACTGAAAGTAATCCTGTATTTAAACTTTCTCCTTTAGTTTTAACATATAACAGGTGGGATTTATCTACTAAATATTTTACATGGTCATTTTCCAGCCTCCCTGTATTCCCGGTATTAGACTGATCTGTGTTGAATGATCTCTGTTCTGATTCTATCCTTTACTGAGCCTCATTCAGAAAAGAGTGGATGGTGCTAGACTGCTGTAGGCGGAATAGGTGGAAATAGGAGTTACTTCCTGTGGCAGCACAAATACAGTGAATTCAACAGGTTGTTTGTTGCAGCTTAGTTTCCGTATATGGAGTGTATGGACTGAGGAGTAAACCACAGACATCTACACATTATCAGTGTTTGCAATTTACTCTAGGCTCCTTTATTCCAAAAAAAGCAAGGGAATTTTGCTTTTTCATTGTATGGGACCCTTAAACGCATAGACACTACCCTAAAGGCAAAGGGGAAATGCTGGTATTATACACAGTGTGCATTTGTCTATGTTTCTATTTTTTCTGAACACTAAAAATGAATACTTGTAAGTAATCTCCCGTGTGCCTGTAACTATAATAAGTGAAAGGGTGGTCTCTGACACCATGTAAATGAAAGTGGGCTCCGTTCAGAACAGATATGGTCTGAAATGCCGCTGATGGCTGTGCAGCTTTACCCAGCATGGTCCACACGATTTTCTCCACTTGTCACTTCACCCTGCCATGAATAAGTAAGTCCACTGAGGCACTTCACTCGGAGGAGTGAGGAGTTGTGCTGAAGGGGAAGGATGGAGAAATGAGCAGCATGGGCCCTCCGCCTACCCTCCATCTGGCCATTAAGCCTGAGCTTGGGGTCAGCTGTCCTCTGCTGGAAGAAGCCTGTCTAATCACCACAGGCCTAATTATTATTTCCTAGCCTCAGATTTGATAAGAGAATGATCTTTACTCTACTGCTCTTCTGAAAGTGAGTGCAGTGTTTTGTTGATTAGCTCCAAAAGTGTGACGCTCTGCTCAAGCTAACTCAAGTTAGCCACCCGTTTGTGTTGATGTTTCTGTTTTTATCCACACAAAACTTTACAGCACAAGTGTAAATGAAGAACTGGCTGCTGGACTCGCTGCTCTTATACTGCGCCCTGTTAATGAAGGTGTAAGGCTGTTTGGAGAATCAGAGACTTAAGAGGACAGTCAGTTTCTTTTTTGTCCTCAAGAAAAAGTTATCTTTAGTTTATGTGCTTTAACATAATGTTGTATTTTAAAAACCTCAGCGCTTTGGATGATTGCTGTGCTGTGTTCAGTAGGTATTCAGTCTCTTTATATTTGGCTCTGATGGTTCGGATGGCGGTGCTGTGTTCAGTGGGTAGTCAGTGTCTATATTTGGCTCTGATAGTTCAGATGGCGGTGCTGTGTTCAGTGGGTATTCAGTGTCTATATTTGGCTCTGATGGTTCGGATGGCGGTGCTGTGTTCAGTGGGTAGTCAGTGTCTTTAAATTTGCCTCTGATAGTTCAGGTGGTGGTGCTGTGTTCAGTAGGTATTCAGTGTCTATATTTGGCTCTGATAGTTCAGATGGCGGTGCTGTGTTCAGTGGGTAGTCAGTGTCTTTAAATTTGCCTCTGATAGTTCAGGTGGTGGTGCTGTGTTCAGTGGGTAGTCAGTGTCTTTATATTTGGCTCTGATAGTTCAGATGGCGGTGCTGTGTTCAGTGGGTATTCAGTGTCTTTATATTTGGCTCTGATAGTTCAGGTGGCGGTGCTGTGTTCAGTGGGTATTCAGTGTCTTTATATTTGGCTCTGATGGTTCGGATGGCGGTGCTGTGTTCAGTAGGTATTCAGTGTCTTTATATTTGGCTCTGGTAGTTCGGATGGCGGTGCTGTGTTCAGTAGGTATTCAGTGTCTTTATATTTGGCTCTGATGGTTCGGATGGCGGTGCTGTGTTCAGTAGGTATTCAGTGTCTTTATATTTGGCTCTGATGGTTCGGATGGCGGTGCTGTGTTCAGTAGGTATTCAGTGTCTTTATATTTGGCTCTGATGGTTCGGATGGCGGTGCTGTGTTCAGTAGGTATTCAGTGTCTTTATATTTGGCTCTGATGGTTCGGATGGCGGTGCTGTGTTCAGTGGGTATTCAGTGTCTTTATATTTGGCTCTGGTGGTTCGGATGGCGGTGCTGTGTTCAGTAGGTATTCAGTGTCTATATATTTGGCTCTGATAGTTCAGGTGGTGGTGCTGTGTTCAGTGGGTATTCAGTGTCTTTATATTTGGCTCTGATGGTTCGGATGGTGGTGCTGTGTTCAGTAGGTATTCAGTGTCTTTATATTTGGCTCTGATAGTTCAGGTGGTGGTGCTGTGTTCAGTGGGTATTCAGTGTCTTTATATTTGGCTCTGATGGTTCGGATGGCGGTGCTGTGTTCAGTGAGTAGTGAGTGTCTTTATATTTGGCTCTGGTGGTTCGGATGGCGGTGCTGTGTTCAGTAGATATTCAGTGTCTTTATATTTGGCTCTGATGGTTCGGATGGCGGTGCTGTGTTCAGTAGGTATTCAGTGTCTTTATATTTGGTAGTCTGGCGGTGGTTTTCGGATGGCGATGCTCTGTGTTCAGTGCTGTGTTCAGTAGGTATTCAGTGTCTATATTTGGCTCTGGTAGTTCGGATGGCAGTGCTGTGTTCAGTAGGTATTCAGTGTCTTTATATTTGGCTCTGGTAGTTCGGATGGCGGTGCTGTGTTCAGTGGGTATTCAGTGTCTATATTTGGCTCTGGTAGTTCGGATGGCAGTGCTGTGTTCAGTAGGTATTCAGTGTCTATATTTGGCTCTGGTAGTTCGGATGGCAGTGCTGTGTTCAGTAGGTATTCAGTGTCTATATTTGTTAGTATAATGGCGGTGCTTGTTAAGTGTTTTTCATTAATAGTTGGCTCTTTTAATGTTTGCTGTGTTCACTGTGTTGATATTTGTTATTATAAAGGGTTCTTATTAATGTTTTCATTAAAGTCCTTTTGAATGTTTTAATGAATGTCATTATTAAAGTCCTTATGAATGCTCTAATGAATTTCCTTATTAATGTTCTTATTAATGTTTGCAGTTGTGTTACTGCTGTCTTGTTTATTGGGTCTCAGACCTAAGGTTTGTATGAAGTTGCTTTGGCTCAGCGACTTTCAATTACTAGTTGTTGGTTAGAGAGGCAACAGTGAGCAGCTGTGTTAGGGTTGTAATGATTCGCTCATACAACGGCCTGTATTACCCAACAAACTAAACAAATAATCACTAACACATTATTACTGTACATTCAGATCTGTTAATTTAGTGTGTTAACATTCGTTAATGAATGTAGTAGCTGTCAAATTATGGTTATGACCAAAATGAGTATAATAATAATAATAATAATAATAATTATTATTATTATTATTATTATTATTATTATTATTATTGGTTTTGTAGTAACTAAAGAATGTGGAGAGTGAGTGAGTGAGTGAGTGAGCGACTGACTGACTGAGTGACTGAACAAGTGTTTGAAGGGGTGAGTAAGTGACTGAGTAAGTGGTTGACTGAGTGACTGAGTAGGTGACTGAGTGAGTAAGTGAGTGAGAGGGTGAGTGATTGACTGAGTGACTAATTGTCTGAATGAGTGAGTGAGCGCGCGGCTAAGGCTGCTCTCTCTCTCTCTCTCTCTCTCTGCCATTGGTGAGCTGGAGACGCGTTATTGGCCAACACGCCCCGCTGAGGCGCGCATAAGTGCCGATCGCCAGCGGTGAGGCTGTGCCACGCTCTCCGCGCGCTCACGGGGAGCCAAACCTCGGCGCACCGGCACGCGCGCGCGCGCACTGCCTCCAATACACACTCACAGAGGGGTAGAGTGTGCGAGAAAGAAACAGAGAAAGGGAGAGAGAGAGGTTGTGAGAAAGAGAGAGAGAACGAGAAAGAGAGAGAGCGCTGCGCTCGGAGGCGATGGACGGCGCGCGCTTCTCCTCAGCGGGAGCGCCCGGCTCCCCACCGCAGCCACGCGGCCCCACGAGCTCCATCGCCGCCGCCGCCGTGAAGCCCCTGGCCTTCTCCATCGAACGGATCATGGCGCGCAGCCCGGAGCCGCGCTCGCTGCCGCTGTTCCCGGCGCGCGCGTCTCCTCCGGCTCTGCGCTGCGTCCTGCCGCTCATGCCACTCGCCTACGAGGCCGCGCACGGGCTTGAGCTCGGCGGCGGAGCATTGCACGCTACTCCTGCGCAGACTTTTTCCCACCACCAGCACCAGCAGCACGCGCACGTGCACACGCACGGCGGCGACGGGGAGCTGCTGAGCTACAAGCACGAGCACGGCCACTACAAGCTGTTCCGGCCCCGCGTGCTCAGCCCGGCCACAGCGCACGCCCTGCACGGTGCGGCGCGTTATGTGAGTTGCGCGGCTGAAGGCGCGTGCGCGCCGGCGGCGGCTGCAGCGGCGGGACTGCTCGGGCTGCATCCCGTGGCCTCATATTTCCTGAACGGGCCGCTGCAGAAGGCCGCGTGGGCGGAGAAGGCGCGCGCCGGAGCCGAGAGCGCGCACATCCTCACAGAGAAACTACTGAAGAGCTCAGCCAAGATCAGCGGCGCAGCGCCTCACAGCAAACCCAAAGTGTTCACGTGCGAAGTGTGTGGCAAGGTAAGAACAACAAAAAGAAAGAAACGATAGCACATCAGCAGCGAGAAGACGAGTTAACGGGTCTCCGGAGAGCAGAGTTCTCACTTCACTCCGGTCTTCTGAAAGTCCGTGAAAAGAAAAAGTCTATGGATCTCTGAACCGCTGCGTTCCCTCCCAAACACCAGGAGGACTAACTCACTGTGTACAGAAAACCCGGCTGAAAATGCGGGAGTACACATCAAAGACATCTGTGTTTAATTATAAGGATATTATTATATATTTTTATAAGAATATTTTTGCAATAATAGAACTTTATAATAATGCTTTTATAACTATGATTTAATACGAATAGTTTAATAATAATAATTAATAATAATAATAATAATAATAGAAACACAATAATAAATAATAATTTAATGGCTATTTTATTATAATATTTGTATAATAATGTTTTTATTAATTTTGTTGGTGGTCAGAATAGTTTTCTACATGCAGTATGGTTTTCTTCTTGTGTAGCGTTCCTTCTCCTGTAATTCCCCAGCAGTTTAAGGTGGGTCCTAAAATGACCAGTTTAAAGAACCAGTTTTAACCTGACCCTGAAGTGTGTTAGGAGTCTGGGGCGCAGCTGCAGTCTGGTGACAGTGTGGAGGGTATTAGTATGCTGCTCTGGCAGGATCAGGGGCTTTATCAGGTTAGACTGTGCTGTATTGTAATACTGTGAGGGTGATAAAGCGGTGTTCTGATATCTACTATCTGATAATGCGTGTTAATGGAGTCGGGATGATGACCACTGTGAGAGAGGTGGCTGTGACAGAGCTGTATGTGGCGATACAGAAGTTATTAAATGTTATTAGCTGATTAACTGAATTAACTAAATTAACAGACCCCCCCCCTTTCTCTCTCTCTTTCTCTCGCTCTCTCTTTTTCTCTCTGTGCAGGTGTTTAACGCGCACTATAACCTGACCCGCCATATGCCCGTTCACACAGGAGCCAGACCCTTCGTGTGTAAAGTGTGCGGTAAAGGATTCCGACAGGCGAGCACTCTGTGTAGACACAAAATCATCCACACTCAGGTACAGCACATATAATAATAACAATAATAATAATAATAATAATAATAATAATAATAATGATAATAATAACAACGACAATAATTATAATAATAATAATAATAATAAAGACATGAGCAATGCATTATTATTGTTATTATTATTATTATTATTATTATTATTATTATTATTATTATTATTATTATTATTATTATTGGTCGTTGTTACTGTTGTTTTTATTATTATTATTATTATTGGTCGTTGTTACTGTTGTTTTTATTATTGTTACTATTATTATTATTATAATTATTGGTTGTTGTTATTGTTGATATTATTATTATTATTATTATTATTATTATTATTATTAAGGTTTAATTTAATGCTTATTATCTAGATTTATTTATATAATACACTCAGTTATATTTACTATAGCGGTTCGTCAGTTTACCCTGAAATATTTCCTGTTGAACTGTAGCTCACTGAAACCCTGTAGTTTAGGCAAAGTGAGTGTACACCCTGCTCTCCTGCTCCGCTCCTCACGCCCAGACCTCCGGCAGGCAGACTGTATGTTTAAACTGTATGTTTACATTTATCACGTGGTTTAGTCCAGGTTATTACACACACTGGTTCTCCAAATAAACGGGCACACGGGGCGAGGAGCCTCTGCTCCCTCAGCGGAGACTGTGCCACCGAGCTGTTCAGTCTGAGAGTGTGAGTGTGTAACGGTGAGATGTGTGTGTTTCAGGAAAAGCCTCATAAATGCTCGCAGTGCGGGAAAGCGTTCAACCGGAGCTCCACTCTCAACACACACGCGCGCATACACGCCGGATACAAACCGTTTGTGTGCGAGTTCTGCGGGAAAGGCTTTCACCAAAAAGGTACAGTCAGCCAGCACTCCAGCAACTACACCATTATTATTATTATTATTATTATTATTATTATTATTATTATTATTATTATAGATTTAAAGGTCAGAAACAACGTTTAGTATAAAACTATATTATGGTTGTAACTACATTGTTATTGTTATTGTTGTTGTTTAAATTATATGGATTACGATGGAATATTCTGGAATACCAAATAAAATATCGGCTATAAATTGACGTAGTTAAAATTCCTGAAATGCCTCTGTAGTGGTTATTTTGGGGTGTGGGCGCTATGTAGTCTGGAAAACAGACCCGTCCACTCTTCTTCTAATTCTGAACTATAGCCGACTATTTACGTGATGTCTCTCTCTCTCTCTCTCTCTCTCTCTCTCTCTCTGCCTCTCTCTCTCTCTCTCTCTCTCTCTCTCTCTCTCTCTCTCTCTCTCTCTCTCTCTCTCTCTCTCTCTCTCTCTCTGCCTCTCTGCCTCTCTCGCATGTCGTTTAGGAAACTACAAGAACCACAAACTGACGCACAGCGGAGAGAAGCAGTTTAAGTGCAATATCTGCAACAAGGCCTTCCACCAGGTGTACAACCTCACCTTCCACATGCACACTCACAACGACAAGAAGCCCTTCACCTGCCCCACTTGCGGCAAGGGCTTCTGCAGAAACTTTGACCTTAAGAAACACATCCGGAAACTGCACGACGTCTCTCCAGGACCCCCCTCACCGCCCACCCCCACGGCGCACCCGCAGTGAGCCTCAGCACGGCACCGCGGCATGGACCTATCTCCCGTCTCCTCCCCGCAGCGGCAGGCTCTTAAAAATAAAGGTGCCGGAGGAAATCAGGGTTCTCTCAGGGTTCCACAGAGGAACCGCTTTGGGTTTCCCGGATGGTTCTCAAAGAAAAACGCTTGATGTAAATGAGATGTGTGAGCGCGAGGAGCCTGCTGAAAGAACCTCCACATGACACTGTCAAAGGTTCCGCACTAATTACAGAACCCTAACACGTAACACGTCCAAGCCAAGAACCAGTTAGGAACCTTTATTTTTAAGATTGCACGTCATCAGCCATCTTCTTCATCTTCATCACCACCACCATCATTATCACCATCTACCCGTCCAGCAGCATGCAGGCCTGATTCACTACACGACCAAACACAGTAATGCGGAGACTTGTTTGTGTAAATGATGCTGACCTGTTTCACTCTCAGGGTACATACTGTGTCACTCTGTTGTACAGTGGGCTGTTATTTATTTGACGCTGCAGTGCCGTCGCTAAGTTAAAGAGAGTGAGATCAGTATAAGGATAAATGCCTGCTCTGTACAGTTCTGCGTTTTGTATAAAGTGTCTGTTATTTATAGTCCCGTCGTTCTTTATCTGTTCGCAGCTTTTACTTTCCTTCGTTGTTCAATCAGCGTGAATTATGCAAGGGTTATTATTATTATTATTATTATTATTATTATTATTATTATTATTATCTGTAAATAAGTTGAACTGATCGTTAAAGCGCTAGACTATAAATCTCTATAATAAAGGGGCAAATACAATAAAAGGATGATTATGGTTTATGTTATAGCGTTTCCAGCCATGTGTGTTTGAAGCATGTGCTTTCGTGCTGCTGCTGTCTAAAGGCGTTTCGGACCCCACTGATGGAGGAGTAATGGGACTCGTGCCTAATGAGAAAATGAACCATAATTAGAGAATGGAGATAAACAGCTTGGATGGATGGGCTGCTGGTGGCGGGGTGTGTGGTGGGAGGGGTGAGGACCACCGCGTCTCAGTCCTGTGGGTGCGGCGGGTGAGTGTATGTTTCCCGTGTTGGAGAAAACGGGCCTATGCAGGAGCTGGAGCGAGAGGAGCGCAACTCCCCATGCCCGCGCACCCCCCACCTCCCACCACCCGAAACGTACATTAAGGTCTATGCAATGCGAACGATCTATTACTGTGACTGTATGACTCTGCTGTTCCAGTGCAGCTCCATTAAAATAAACTGATTACTGTCAGCAACTCGGGTATTCTGATGATGGGTGTGATGATGGCTTCATTAGGTCCCACTGGCTGCCGAGGAGTGGCCCCGCTCCTCAGAGGAATCATAAACAGCAGCACAGCGCGTTCCTGTGGACTGCGGAGGTTATAACGTCTCAACCCCTTCCTCGCCACGTCTGAGCTTTGGTGTAGGAATTCTCCGAGCTGAGCAGAAACATGACCAAGTCATATGACTGACAGGGAATTTATCATGGTAAATAAAAGCACCTGATTCGTTTGGACCCAAACAGCAGAAAATACACATTTGGTCCTGAATAAAAGCATAATAATAATAATAATAATAATAATAATAATAATAATAATAATAATAACAACAACAATAATAATAATATTAATGATGGTAATAGTAATAATAATAACAACAACAACAATAACAATAATAATAATAATAATAATAATAATAACAATAATAATAATAATAATAATGATAAAGGCAGTAATAGTAATAATTAAACAGTTTGCTGTTGTTGTTATTCATTCAGTGTACAGCTCAACTGAATTCCATCACTCAGAGGATGCTGCATGGGGTTCTGTATTGACTGGGTCAGTCAAGGTGGTGCGGTATGACTTAAGCGCACCTCACATAACGTCTGAAAGCCTGCTCGGCGCTCCGCCGGTGACCTCAGAGTGTCCGGATGATGGTCATCAGCAGGCTGCAGGTCGACTGACTGCCGGCTACAGTCCGGGTTTCAGCAGACCCCAAACACCAACTTCTCTCTCACACTTTCAGCACCGCCACACTGAACAGCTCTCGCAGTGACGTCGCTGGTCGCGATCCTGAAGGGGAATTCCACCGATTCCTCCAAGATGCTGTTCAGTTCCGTGTGTGGACAACTCGGTCACTCTGAGCGGTGTGAGGTAAACCGCTCCGTTCAGTGGACTTACAGGCTAATGTTCAGTAGTGGTGCTGTTAGAGTCCAGACTTCTACAGCCTAAACCGCTTCATGTACTGTTCGCTGGGTGTTTGCACTGCGTGATATGTAGTTTATTTACTATACGAGACCACGAGGGACCCCCTGTGTAAGACTGACACAGGTTAAATGCTAAATCTGAGAAGAAGAAACAACCTGCACGCGCCGTCCATGAATACATACAGATAGTTCTGAAGTCTGATCCCAGCCCGGTTCTAGCCTCTCTGACATGCTGTCATGGATCCTGTAAAGGCATCGACCACTTCTGGCGTCTGGAAGAGTGAACATCCCCGACTATTTCATTTTCTCCAGAAAGGAGCATTTCCCACCAGATCACTCCACATGACGTCATTTGCGTCTTCGGCAAAATAAAATAAAATAAAATAAAATAAAATAAAATAATGGCTGACGTTTCTAAAATATGGGTGGAATAGCCCTTCCTGCTCCGCTGTAATCTACTCTGACCCTACAGCGGGTCTTACAGCTGGACGGCGTCTCTGCGCGCTGCTCTGTTTGTTTGTATCAGGCGAACCGCTTAGGCTAATTAGTACTAATATTCGTGCCTGTATAATATTAATATCCCGGTGAAAATAGGAGCCTAATTATCGCGCAGTGCTGAACCATCTGTGTCAGAGTCACGGAGCAGGTGAGTCCGCGGTGTAAAGCTGTTCTGTGGGGTGGGCAGGTGAGAGCCGGAGATTAGGGTGGTCCACTGGTGTAAGGACTGGGTAACAAACCTGCTGTAGCCCTATCAAGAGCTCCTACTCAGCACTGGGGTCACCTATGATGAAGGTGATGAATGAATAAATGAATAATAATAATAATAATAATATATTGTGTATATTATTGTGTAGAAATTGTTATTATAAATTATTATATACTATAAGTATGTCTTAATTTTTTATAGCAATTGGTATTATTATTATTATTATTATTATTATTATTATTAAGATTTTTTTTCTTTCCAAGCATCGTACAGCCTCATTAATTTAATAATAATTGAATACAGCCCACAGAGCAGCTGAAGTACACTGGGTGTATTATTAATGTGGTTATCATCATAGCGTTTTTGAGCATCAGCCAGACAGTATGTGATTTTCTAGTCTATGTGAAACAGTACTGTGGCTCTGTGTTCCCTGTACTGTCTCTACTGTCTGCTGAGAGTGAAGATCCTCATTTACAGTGAGGTCGCAGTAAACCACACAGAGCACAGCCTGTAACAAAGCTGTGTAATGCTCGGAAGTGGCGGTTTATTATGTACTTTATAGGGCGTTTCACAGGTACAAAGCCAGCTGCTTCCTACAGCACATCACACGATGAAGGTTAAGGCTTTGAGTTCACTGGCTGTGAAAGGTGCTGATGACAGAGAGAGCAGCCTGATAGCTGATTGATAACTGCCCCGATGGCTAATGTTCACAGAAGCAGCAGGAGTTTTCTGATGACTGCTCAGAGATGGCAGCTCGCTGTCTTGTTCTGCTTATCTAGTGCTTCTTAATGATAAGAACGTATGTGGAGGCTTTGTAATGCACATGACAGATAATAGTCACGTAATGCTGGTAGAAATAAAAGGCAGTGAGAGGGTTAGGCTACCTGCTGCACACTTTGGCACAGCTCAGTGTGTGTGGGGGGGTCTTTTCACTTGTACAGTTCCGCTCTGTTTTACCCCCTAATGACAGCGCAATGTGGCTGCTGTGCACGAATTCAGGGACAATGTTATCAATGAGCAATGGACCTTCATTCCTGCTACTCAGTCAGAAACCATCGCCCTCTCACGCGCACGGGTTGGTTGTTTGGTTGGTTGTTGGCTGGCTGGCTGTTTGGTTGGCGGGATGGTTGGTTGATTGGCTGGTGGGTTAGTTGGAGGTTTGGTTGGTTGGTTGGTTGGTTGGTTGGCTGGCTGGCTGGTTGGCTGGTTGGCTGGTTGTTTGGCTGGATGGTTGGTTGATTGGCTTGTGGGTTAGTTGGAGGTTTGGTTGATGGATTGGTTGGCTGGTTGGCTGGTTGTTTGGCTGGATGGTTGGTTGATTGGCTGGCTGGCTGGTTGGTTGGTGGTTTGTTTGTTTCATTATTTATTGGCTTGAGAATTGTATAGGATGTATAGAAAAACGCTATACTTAGGTAGCACTTTATTGTTCAAAGAGACAAAAAAAGGAAACAAAACAGTGTTCCTTATATCAGCAAACATTAGTTTAGATTTAACTTGGGATTTACAGCAGGGCACGTATCATACATACTTCTAGTATTTTATTTAATTATTGTTTACCCCTGAGGTCCACTAATAATATTTATACTGTGGGTGTTTATGTGGATGAATGCAGCCAAAACACTCAAAATTAATATTACATAACAATTTCCTGATCTCTGGTCGAACTGAACAGGCTGTTTGATGTTGATGCTGCAAATGAGCCTTTATGGCTGGCACGTGTAAATAATGTCTCTTCTGATTGGCTGCGCATACTGTGCTTTATTTAAAAGCAGTCCAGGTAGAAACACTAGTGGCTTATCCAAAATCTCTATTCTATATCCTCTATACTATTTATTTAAAAAAATAAAACTGTAATGAGCTTATAACATGCGGCTTAGACACACACTGTAACTTCAGTGAGAGCGCGCAGATATAAACTGCTGTAGGTTGAATAGGCAGGTGTATGCAAATCAGTCAGTGACTTTGAAGCGCATTGATTTCGGGAAGCTGCTCTGCAACCCTTTGGTTATATAGCACAGCAGCCCCGTTCATTTAAAATAAGGGAGTAATTCAGTGGTGGAGGCCTGTGAAGTAATGGATTACAGCAAGGCAGCGCAGCTTAAGGCTACAGTAGCGCTGGCACGTGGTGTCCACGCTCCTGCCTGCTGAAGTCATAAGCGTGCGACTCGGGCTGCAGGAGGAAGATCCCGAGGCTCTGCTTTGATTGGTCCTGGGATGGGCTCGGCTCACGTTACACGCCAGCGTTTCTGCAGCTTTCACAACAATTCAGCTCCACCGAGTTTGAAGTTATTACACGCCAGCTGCATGTCCGGCAACCTCGTGATCTCGCCTCCAGAAAACGAGTCTGTCCTGTGTGCTGAGGCGTTTCTGTCTGTGTTCAGCTCCTCTCTTAGCCTCAGCCGTCTGTTGCTGCTGTTGATCGCCACTTTGCTTACTGTGCACTCCTGCTTTGCTGTCACTCGGTGCCGTTGATGAGGGGCCGAGGCCACGTTTCTGCCAAGTTACCACAGTCTGAACACTAAAGCAGGTAGGTGAGGACAAGCTAACCGCTATGTTACAGCCAGCGACTGCTCTAAAACACGTGTGGCTGGCGAGCTGGTAAAGATGTAATGCTAATTCTAGCTAGCTACTTTGTGCTTGATTTCTAATAAGCTCGCGTGACCTTGCTAGCAAGCTGGCTAATTGCAGAAGACGCGCTGCTGTGGGAGACTGTTGACAGTTGAAATACACGACGCTTCTAGCTCCATTTCTAGCTCCAGGAGAACTGTCATATCACACTCCACGCTTATTTAAGGAGGATTAAGACGTCCTTGCTATTTATAGAAGTTAAATAATAACACGCTGCACCCTCTTTAAACAAGACCTCACCTGTTCTTAGTCGCTGTGGCTGAAAGACGCATTACCCACTTAATATCATGTTGGTTTTGGTCACCTGCAGTCTTCTCCTATGCAAACTGATCCCACATCAGTTTGTATTGTGTAAACAGTTTGGCAAGTTTCATTGTGTACATTTTCAGTTCACGTGAAATTCAGTTTGTAGCTGTAACTCTCTTTCTCCAAAGTCTCGGTAAGCCATGCTCCGACTTGTCAGAAACCAGAGCAGGGGCCTGACAGGTTGCATGTGCAGCCTGCGGAGGGCACGCCATCACAAAGCTGTGATGGCTATCCGCCGTGAGGACGTCAACGTTTGGGAGAGACGAGCCCCCCTTGCTCCCCGCCACATCAAGGAAATTACAGCAGCAGGTTACAAAGTCCTGGTGCAGCCCTCCAACAGGAGAGCCATCCACGACAGGGTGAGTGAGCAGGGTCCACACTGATATACAGTTTATCACTGTACATCCCTGTGGTTGCTGTTGCCTGTTTATTTCTATCACAGCCACTTTCTATTCGGGGTCTGTAGGGGGTTTGAATTGCTGTATGTCTTTCTTTTCAAGAAAGCAGTATATTTAGGTCAAGCATTCAGAATTCTTGCTAAATGTTTCAACCACTTGTCTTTACCTTAGTTCTATGAGAAAGCAGGTGCCGTCTTACAGGAAGACATCTCAGAGGCTTCTGTTATCATCGGTGTAAAGAGACCTCCAGAAGTAAAAGTCCTACCAAATAAAACTTACGCTTTCTTCTCACACACCATCAAAGCCCAAGAGGCTAACATGGGCCTTTTAGATGATATCCTTCAAAAGGTAACGCACTGCTGGATGATTTTTCAGTATTTAGATTGTAATGTATTTCCATTGCACCTCATTTAGAAGCAGATTTAACTTCATCTAAGCCCTTTTGGGAGTGGATTTTGTTTTTAGAACTCATGAAATGCAGTTAACTTTATGCTAAAGCAATATAAGGGGCCTTGAGCTATGTGAAACCTCATGTCACCTCTGGTTCCCTCTTTACAGAACGTACGGCTCATTGACTATGAGAAAATGGTGGACGAGAATGGTTTCAGAATTGTTGCATTCGGGAAGTGGGCTGGTGTTGCAGGTAAGGAAAAAGCACATTCTCTATTGGTGTATAGGGATAATAAGTACTATTCTCCAATAATGAATTACTTAATCAAGGTCATGACCTTTTTAAAGTCCCTAGATGTAGCTTGCGAAATTGCAAAAGTTTCTGTGGACCTTTTGTCATGATTTGTTCCGAGGATGGCAGTGAAGGCCACAGGTTCTGAATATGGCTATGAGAAAGACTGGCTGTAACAAATTTTTTGTTCATTTGTGCAGGGATGATTAATATTTTACATGGTCTGGGTCTGCGTTTCCTTGCCCTCGGACACCACACTCCCTTTATGGTATGCATTTCTTTTATTTATACTATAATATAATATATATATTATTTAGTAAGTCATACAGTGTGACACTGCAATAAATGGCAGAGTATATTGCCTTCACAGGTACCAAAGTTGTTTTTTATTTATTTACTGTATTTACTAGTAACTGTTACATGTTGGAAATGTTTGTTCTCAAAGCAAGGCCGCAGAAGATAGTCATTTTTAATGAATAAAAGCAGATGTGGATTTTGGTTCCTAACAAGTCTCTCTCTTCTTTTTGGTGATGGTTTACCAGCACATCGGAATGGCCCACAACTATAGAAATGTTAGTCAAGCTATCCAGGCTGTGAGGGACTGTGGCTATGAGGTAGCACTTGGTCTCATGCCCAAGTCCATTGGTCCACTCACCTTTGTGTTTACTGGCACTGGCAATGTATCTAAGGTAACACTGACCGAAAATGCTCTACATCACTGTGGTGATTAATTTACAGAGAGTGCACAGAATGTACCCTAACTACAACGTGACTCCCCCAATGGACAGAAATGAGTAATCGTTTGTTTCTTAATTGATTTCTTTAGGGTGCACAGGAGATTTTCAATGAGCTTCCCTGTGAATATGTAGAGCCACATGAAATGAAGGAGGTCTCAGAGTCAGGAGGTACTACCACATCTTCCTTGGTTGCTCCCTCTAATATGACTTTCTAGTGTTCGTATTTGCATACTATATGAGTGACATGAGGGCCATTTGGTGTCATAGTGTACATCCAACGTTTCCTATGTTTTTATGTACCCGCAGACCCCACCAAAGTGTATGCTACAGTGATCAGCAGACACCACCATCTCATTCGAAAGAGTGATGGCTTATATGATCCTTTTGAGTATGAGCACCATCCTGAACTCTACACCTCGCATTTCAGATCCAGTGTGAGTACTCCCACCAAGTATCTAAAAGATGTATTTTGTGTTTTTAAAAATCGTAATATAATGGTTCACAATCCCAAAGATGAATGAACGCTCTAAGGTAAACATGTGTTGTTCAGTTTTGTCACTGCAAAGTAAACATATAGGGCTGATTATTTAATAATTATTATTTTTTAATTATTTGGACTAATTGCTCCAAATGCTTGAAATACAAAACAAGTTTAGAAACATCTAAAATCCTAAAATTGCCCTCCTATATTTTTTGTTTGTTTCAAACTAATACTGGCCTGGCATTAGAGACCTGTTTTGTTATATTTGGTTCAGTCAATTGAGTTGTAAATTCAGAGAGCAGCTTATGGACCTTAACATGTAGGAGCTCAAGATGAATAGAATCATATGATGATCAAGATTTTCTCACCCAGTGGAGATTCGTTTTAAGCTAGAGTCATGATTAAATATTGAAATGTGAGCTGCATCACGCATGAGGAGAGTCTAAGGGAGAAACTGTTTCCCCTTATGTTTAAAGGTTGCACCCTACACAACCTGTCTGATAAACGGCATTTACTGGGACCCACACACTCCAAGGTTGCTAAGGCGACTGGATGCACAGAAACTCATGAAACCTTCGATGCCTTCAACCTGGCCTGGGCTACCACACAAGTGAGCTCCTTATTGTCATCTCTGTGCTTCTGATTTACTGGATATTACATTGTGGCATTATCTGCTATTTAGATCTTTGGCTTTTCATTTAGTAACATGTAAGCTGTGCGTAATAGCTGCACTGTCTCGGCAGTAGTCATTATAAATCTACTTTGCATAAGCAGTGGTGGCCTTCAGTAGTTAATGCAGATATCAGTGCAGCTCTTAAAGCTCAAGCCTGTGCACGTGCTGAAGTCCTTGGATGCACAAACTTTATCTTCTGGAATGTTTGGTACAAACTGAGTGCATGCCTTATGTAACTCTCTTTTGCCTAAAATGCACACTTTAAACTCTGTGACAAACTGAGCCTATTGAAACAACCAAATGAAATTCTGCTCTTGTCATCTTCTTACTTCTCTCCAGGTTCTTGGCTATCTGCGACATTTCTGCAGACACAGGAGGCTCTATAGAGTTTATGACAGAGTGTACTACTATTGAGAAGCCCTTCTGCATGTATGATCCCAACCAGCACATAGATCATGACAGGTAAGGCACTGTGTGTCTATTTGGTGGTAGCTTTCAAGTGAGGGAGAGTTGTATATAACATACTTCTACACTGTTAAAAAAAGTGTCAATAAGAGAGGCCGTAAAAGAATCGTTTTACTTCCTTAAAGGGTCATTTACCTTTTGTAAATGAGACGTATGAGTGTGGAGAGTGTAAAACTGATTAGAGAACCTGCACATGATGTAAAGATTATATAGCACTTAGGTTTTTTCTACAACTGTATAATCAAGCCACAAACCATTCAGAAACCTTTTTTATATAAGTATGTTTGTACTGCATTCATGTGCTTCATATTCACTCAAAAACTGTATCCTTTTTTCTATAGCGTGGAGGGAAATGGCATTCTCATGTGCTCCATTGATAACCTACCTGCCCAACTTCCCATTGAAGCTACGGAGTATTTTGGTGACCGCTTGTTACCCTACATCTGGGAGATGGTAAGATTTAGTACCTGGCGGTAAGTAATAAACTCATATGCTCCGGTTTCGGTTTGGTTTGTCTTGGAGAAGGCTGCTCTGCAAACAGGCAGGTTTGTTTCTAAATTTATTTATTTATTTATTTTGGTTAATTAACAGTGCTAAATGTCGGCCCTTTAACACAACACGCCCTGCTATTAACTGTGCCAAACTGCAGCTGCTTAATATCACATGCTCTGCTATTCATTTCCAGTTATTTTGATCATGTGTTTATTCTAAGCTGCCCTCAGATGCGACCAGACCACTAGATGATGAGGGCTTCTCTGCTCAAGTGAAAGACGTAAGTGTTGCAAATGTGTTCTAATGACCTTTCTACTAAGCTATATTCTTATTTATGTCTGACAGCGCTGTGGTTTGGCCTGTATAGCTGATGTTACTAGCTTGAAGATTAATCTTTATGTGTTTACTTTAGCTGTTCCTCCCAGCTGAACTTTGTTCAGTAGTGTCTTTTCCACTAATGTTGTTCTGTGCATATTTTAGTAGTTTTGGTTAAATGTTCTATCTTTTTAAATGTTATATTATTTCATATTTTATGCGTTTCCCCACAAGGCTGTAATAACATCCAATGGAAAGTTGACTCCCAAGTTTGAGTATATTGAGAAGCTTAGAGAGAGAAGGTAAGGAACATGTTTAATGTTTTTCAACACACCATTTTGTATTGTACAGAAAGGGAGGATGTCTGTTAGCTATTTGCTTTGTGAGAGATATGTCATGTGTTGTCAGATGACTGTCACATTAAAGCAGATTTAGAACATAAGTATATGTATAGTGTAAGCTTGTTGGTTATAATTATTTATGTTATAACAAAGTTGCTTGTGAAATTGTTTTAAACAATGCAATACACTTGTAATACAATACTACTTCATGGATGTTGGATGTGTGAAGATATCTTCAAAGACCAGAGGACAGAAATAGCATTTAAAGCCTACATACCATATATGGTGATATCCATTCGATCTGCACATTTTGTGTGCTCCAATTAAAGTGATTAAGTTCAGACACTGGTGGGCTTTGTTTCTAGAGCTGAATAAATAGCCAGGTTTATACTGTAGATTATATTTTGGCAATTGCATATCTAATAAGGCTTAAGCACTGTTTGCTAGCCATAAAAACCAAATTGAGTTGGTATTCATATGCATGGTGTAGAGTAGTGTGCAGCACTGCACCCTTCCATGCAGAGGACTGAGGTTCAGTCCCCCACACTGGAAGGCAAGCCCACCATGCTATACCAAAAGGAGTCCTTTGGCCAGGACTCTTAATACTACTATCACCTGCTTCTACAACACGATTAAATTACAAGCCACACTAGATAATGGTATCTGCCAAACACATAAATGTAAGTGCTTTATTCCTGCTATTATTATGTAATTGTTATTATGTAATATTAGCCAGGATTTTGTAATATTCATCATTGTTATGCACTAGTTTGCTTCGGCTTTTATTAATACAGTGATAAGCATATATAACGATGCTCTCAATCTCACTTAGAAACAGTTATTCCTCCATCTGTCACAGTCCACTCTAACGTCCAGCCATGTCTGTTCTGTTCAGGCACAGTGCAGTCACCGTGTGGTTTCTTTGCCTTAACACCTTGCATGGCTAGAGCGTTCCTGCTCGAGTGTACTCTCGTGGGTAGACCATCTCGTTCTCTCTCACCACAGCCGCCACGACTGCCTCCTCCTCCATTAATCTCCCAACTTGTTTTTTGGCATGCAACCTGACGTACATTTGTTAATTTATGTATTAACAACGCCATCCGAGATCAAAAATCGGCCGTCTGAATTCCCACATCTATCCGCACGTCAGCTAATTAAGATTTCTTCCAGTAATTGATGAAAGATTTCTTTCAGTGATTAATAAGTCATCATAATGAGTAATCTTCTTCACAATAATAAAGAGTCTGTTTTGTATTTATATAGCTCCTCTCCACAAGGCCATCTTTCATTTTCTCTTCCTAGATGACTAATTCATCCTAATTGAAACTTGCATGCAAAAAAAGCTATTGACCAACCTTCCTGTGCTTCTGCTAGTTGACAGTCCCTCTTGAGCTACGTCGTTGATTCTTCTATTTAGTTAGAGTACAGTAGATGTACTTTGTACAAGGTATCTGAAATGAGTTGTGTATTTCTCAGGCGTGTGTTCAGTGTGTTGTGTGCGTACTGTTGCTAAGCTTTGCATTGCTCTCAGTATATTTGAATAGTGGATAGATTTTTATAGCATTCATTGAAATGTGTCTGTTTAAGGAGCTACAACTATGAATAAATTAAGACGCATTACCCTCAAATCTTGATGTGGTTAAGGGCCTCTAGACTGCGTTTGTGCACATGTGCAATGTCGGATCCAATTAGGCTAAACACGACTGGTTGGCTGACAGCGACTCCCGAGGGTCTGTCGGGCTAAACGCTGATTTAGCAGCCTGTAATAGCACTGTAGGATTAGAGCATCCATGTTGACAAAGTACTGCTGGCTAAATGAGGGGCAGATTTCTTCTGTATCACGACAGATCTCCGTGCCAACTCTGAGTGCAGTGTTCAGTTGTTGCTGTTGATTGTGTGCTTGAACTTGATCTGCAGCATTTTCTGTAACACTCTTTAAACACCAAACACATTAGTATGTTGCTGTAGTTAACAACAAACTTGCCAAAGCAGGACTGCAGTGTCAAAGAAGAGAACATTATCAAAAATACTGTGTTTCAGTTGGAGAGTGCATGATGCCACTTTTTTCCTGATACCGATACTGAAGCCCTGAGGATCAGCTGATCCCTCTCTGATGATGCTTTAATGTCTTTTGAAAGATTTAAAATAAGATAACATCTAACATCATGTTTAAACAAAGATACTATAACAAAAAAGGAAACTGAGAGATAACAACTGTCACACAGTGTGAGTTAGTGTTCACAATCATGTGAATCGTATGAATTCATTTGTTTTTTTCCCAATCCAATATTCAATCCAGGATTTTTTGCTTATATCTTTCTGATAGTGAAACCGGAGAATACTGATGTCGTCTTTATTTCCAATCAGTCTTTTTCCTGTTCGTTTCCAGAGGTAGATTAAACACTGATGTGGTTTAGGTGTTACAGAAAAGTGTTTTGAACCTGAATATTTGGATTTATAGTGTAGTCTGAGATCGGTCCAGTTCTCAATCTTGAGTGTTAAAAATTGTGACAATTGGAATACAATTGTGCCAGTGTTTCATAGAAACACAGATTTATGCCAACGTCCTCATTCATAATTTTATGAAATCGTTCAGTGTTGAATTGGGGAATTCTCATTGAAGCACAGCCCTTAATCTGGAAGGGTATGTACTCGGTCCCATTCTAATACGATGGTAAGACTATCAACTGGGTTTGCTTTCCCTGCTTATAGTAGTGTTGTGATTTATCACCTCATACTTGAGAGCGAGACAGAGAGAGAGAGTGTGTGTGTGTGTGTGTGTGTGTGTGTGTGTGTGTCAGTAGTAATGGCTGTACCATCTGGCTTGCAGGGAGTCTGAGCAGATCCTGAAGAAAAGCGGGATGAAGCGTGTGTTGCTGTTGGGCTCTGGCTATGTGTCTGGGCCAGTCATTGAGTATCTCACCAGGGATGCTGGCACTCAGGTCACAGTGGGTAAGTGCTGTCAGCCACAGAATTCCTGCTAGGCTCGATTAACCCCCTAAAAATACAGATTTATTGTACAGTTTTTTGTCTTGGCACATAGTGTTCAGTAACAACTATGAGTTGTTCAGTAATTACTATGCAGCTGCTATGTAAATGGGCCCTTTGTGTTAGGAGGGTTAAACATCATTCTCTTTTTTTTTTTAAATCTCCACATTTTAGGAAGCTCATTTCACTTGTGGTTGTTTTCACTGTGTTGTTTTAGCCAGTGTACTTCTGAACCAAGCTGAGGAACTGGCTGCCAAATACCCCAACACCATACCTGTGATGCTTGATGTGACCAGCCAAAAGGACCATCTTGAGTCCCTGGTGAAAGACCATGACCTTGTCATCAGGCACGAAGGCCACCCTTATCATAAACAGTCCTTATCATAAACAGTCCTTATCATAAACAGCCCTCATCATCATAAACAGCCCTCATCATCATAAACAGCCCTCATCATAAGCTCTGATGTTTTTTTTTTTACTGCTATTATGTTCTCTAAATCCAGTTTCTTAACATTTTGCCTGCACAATATAGAGAAAATACTATATTACAAGTATATATTAATGATCTTGCTACATGTCTGAGACACCTTGGTGAACCTTTTGATAAATTATTTTTGACAAATTATTTTGACCAAAAAAATGTTTATCTGACTGACATGATTAATCCAAGCCAAGCCTACACACTCTTCTCTGGTTAGTCAGGATGCTAGAAGTACACATTGGGAATGTTATGCTCTGTTAAAGAGGTAGTTTGCGTGCTGCAGCCTCCTAGTGCAGAGATTGTCATTGCAGCAATAATTAACAGACAGTATACTGCACATTAGGTCTCCATAATTAATCATATTTTTATGTCACATTAGAACCATTGAAAGAATTATGAGAGCTTCTCTTGTTCTGGGATTGAACCCACACAGGATATGACATGTAACACGTAACATTCAGTGAGAAGGTCCTTTAAAAAAACTAACCCAGTCACATCTCAAATACTCCATTTTAACCTACTAGTCTGTTTAAGTGTCTCAAACATTAGGATCACATCCAACGTGAAGCACACTGTTTTAATAACGTACTGCTTCTCATATGGTCATTGGGATATCAGCGTGATATCAGCGTTTATGAATTATGAATTTATTGTTTTGCCATAAACAAGTTGTGGTACAAACTCTTACATTTCATTTGCTGTTTTGTGTGTTTAGCATGCTGCCTTACAGTTATCATCCTATGGTGGCTAAACATTGCATCAAGAAGAAGGTGAACATGGTAACAGCCAGTTACCTGAGTCCAGCCATGAAGGAACTTGAGAGGAGGTTAGTATGTTTATAGTTAGAGACATCATTTGTCCTCTGATGTTGTTTGACAAGTAAGTAACTTGACTGGTGTCAGTGTGCGTTTCTATTGGCTGCTTTATCATTGACTGATCTGTTCACATTGCTACGTTGTGATTGGTTGTTTTTGCCAGTGCTGAAGAGGCTGGCATCACCATAGTCAATGAGATGGGCCTGGACCCTGGCATTGATCACATGTTGGCCATGGAGTGCATCGACCAGGCCAAGGCAGACGGTTGCACTGTAGGTATTGTGTGTTTGTGTTCGCTCGTCGTGTGTGTTTATAGATATGTGTGATGGTGTGAGATATCACCATTGGTAGAATCATTAGCATTCGTGGGAGACATATGACTTGGCTCAATAATTTGACACTTTATCTTGCATGTTCATTTCCACTCATTGTTGGTAGCCCGGAGGAAGACCAGCCTTTTAGTCTTTTTGTGTTCTGTTTGTACTGCTTCTGATTCCCAGATGCGTTTTTGTGAATGTTCACTCACACAGGTGGAGTCCTACAGGTCCTTCTGTGGCGGTCTTCCAGCACCAGAGTGTTCTGAAAATCCACTGCGTTATAAATTCAGCTGGAGTCCATATGGAGTGCTGCTCAATACCATCAGCCCTGCCGTCTACCTCAAAGACAACCAAGTAATGAATGGATGAAATGAAAAGCACAGCATATATATCATATAGCATATAGTAAAGTTGCTTCCATTACATTGTCTTGCACCAAGATCTCTTTTTGTCAGAGCCATTTTAAGTCTGACCTGTGTGTAATCTGCTTTATTTAGATTTCAGACCACACAAGGATATTTTTAGTTGACAGTAGACTGCTGATGCTTCTCAAAATGTTCATATTTTGTCCCCTTTCTCAGGTGGTCAGTATTCCCCCTGGTGGTTCTCTACTGGAAGCCACAGTGCCTATGGACTTCCTTCCAGGTTTCAACCTGGAGGGCTTTCCCAATCGTGATAGCACCACGTACGCCAATGCTTATGGCATAGGGTCTGCACACACAGTAATCAGAGGGACTCTGCGCTTCAAGGTATCCCAATATGATTTCTCAGACTGGAGCAACTTTCAGAACATATATTACATCAAGACCCATAATAGTAACAGGCAGAACTATGTTAACGCTAGGATAACTAGAATGGTGACATAAGCAGCACTCTTTTATTTTTAGTCTGGGTTCATCCCTTTATAACAGTTGAGAAACAACACGATGGCTTGGATAACACCTACAGTACACATCTAAATGTGTTTGTGCTTATTCCTGCAGGGCTTCTCCAGCGCAATGAGCAGCTTTGTAAAACTTGGACTCATCAACACAGACCCTTGCCCAATGCTGGAACACACAGCCAGCCCTGTCTCTTGGGTACACATTTAATTTACTTAACTAAAAGGAATATAGGAAGTTGTACAGCTCAGGCTCAGTGTTTTGTTTTCTGTCCAGCTTCACTTAAAGACATTCTTAGTTGTTAGTTAATACCATATACCATTCTGTACCTAGAATTGTTCGGGGCTAGTACCTGTTAGCTTTATGACTGGACGTGTTTAGCACACCTTTGTTAAGGACAGTGATGTAAAGCATTCAACAACTGTAAATTTGGATCATTTGTAGGAGCTGACAGGACATTTGAACTGGCCACCATGCTAATGGTCCTGTGGCCAAAATGAATAATTTATTGCCAGAAAATCAAAAATACTCAGGTGTTGCTCTTTGCTTTAAGGTTTATAAAGTAAATAAATAATGGCTTTTTAATAATTCCTACGAGCCTTCTGATCTGCTGTTCACTAGTAATCTGTCATTTGTAGTTGTTATATATTTATGTCTGGTGTGTTTTAATGGTTAGTGGACGAACTTTATGGACGAATTATAACAGTTTTGCAGTTCTCACAGTGTTTCCATGACATAGTGATCAAAGCATATATAACCCAAACAAAAGCCTTCTTGTTCTCAATCAAGAGAGCTTTTGCTACTGTACAGTAAAATGCGTCGAACTAACAGACCATTTTGGTATGTTGTTAATTGAAAATTCGGTCTTGGTTTATTCGATTTTAATCCTATGCCCATCTTGTGTATAGAAAGAGCTCCTGTGCAAGCATCTTGGCTTGTCCCCTTCAATAAACAATGACTCCTTTGAGGAAACTGTGTTCAACCAGATAGGAAGAGATGAGTTCAGGATGCAGACGCTCAGATGGTGCGTAGTGAAGATGAACAATGCTAACATTGTTTTTGGAATTTGGTGTAGATATTCTTATCTTATAATCCAAGCTGAGATGAAGGTTTGTCTTTGTTGCTTTAACAGGTTTGGAATGCTGGATGGTGAGCCTGTGCCACAAGCAGGCACCATCCTGGCATCGCTTGCTAAGCACCTGGAAGCCAAGCTTTCTTTTGGTAAATGCCGGTAAAAACTTCCATCTCCTTTAGAAACTTTGTCTATCTCTCTGGGAATAGAGGCTAAAGGGTTTGTATTCTGTTTACTTTTATCTGTTCCAACAGATAAAGGTGAGAGAGACATGATCATCATGCGGAATGATGTTGGCATCAGGCACCCAACTGGCGAGCTCGAGATGAAGCACATGAGCCTGGTGGTCTATGGGGACCCCAAAGGCTTTTCAGCAATGGCCAAAACAGTGGGATACCCTGCAGCTATTGCAGCTCGTATGCTGCTCAATGGTTAGTGTCCACAAGCAGTCTACACCACAGACACCGGAACAGCTTAAACGCTGCTGTCTAAGAAAACCTCCTATTACTGAAATGGTAACTTTATTAGCATAAATAATACACATTCTAGTTAAGGTAACGTAACCCTAACCCTACAGATTTTATGTCCATGAATTGTGGATCATTTCTGTTGGTCATGCTGAAGAATTAAGCTAAGACCATCTTTATTTGGTTTCTCCACCTTAATGGTTTAAGATGGTCTTTGATGGTTAATAAGCAGGGCATCCAGATTGACGCACTCTTTGTTTGCCAGCTGTTTAAGCCGGTTTTACAGCTCAGTCAAGCTGGTCATGCTGGTTGACCAGTTATCCCTTCTGACTGAAACTAACATACTCTATGTTGGTCAACCAGTTAGTCAAGCTCTTTTTCAGCAGGGGGTGCATTCACTACGCAATGTGCACAAAGAGCATGTTAGTGTTTTCAAACTGTGTTCATAATAAAGCTTCATCTGGCAGTAATAATGTTTCATAATAAAGTCTATTAAAATGACCATTTCTCAGTTAAGGTTAATGTAAGTTGGTCATGTTGTGCTTTCGCAGGTGAGCTGAACACTAAAGGACTTGTGGTGCCATTGGCAAAGAATATCTACAGTCCAGTTCTGAAGAGACTGCAGGAGGAAGGCCTTCAGTTCATCACCAAAAGCACCGTGTTAGAGTAATTGGTTTCATTTACTCAGGCCTGCAATTAAAGAGACATAGATGGAGGAATAGAGGGATTTTATTGAAGTAGAAATATTGGAAATAAGTGAGAACTTATTGACACTGTATTGAAGAACGCTAAGAGTGTAGTCATCTATTTTCTTACCTGTTTATTTTGTGGTTTTATGTAAGAAGCTACTGAAAGGTGCACAGGTGAAAGCCACGCTAGTGCAGCCCACTGATATAACGGTGTAACGGTTTTATTTACTGCCCTTGTGTTGCTTTGTACTCGTTATTCAGTGCTCAGATCTGTCAAGCTGAAATTGTCTCGTATATGTAACTTTTTTTTTTAATGTTACATTTTTTCATACCGTTCAAGCATTACGTTTTACACAGAACTCTTCTTGGTCGGGGGTTATCTGCCATACTGAAGCACTTTACTGATGTTTGGATAACCCCACTTATCACGCAGCATGTCATCAGGACCAGTTCTAAAAATATGTGTTTAGAACTCCTCATTTACAGAAATCATTTTTACCTGTTGTATTAAATACAGCTTTCCCATGAAGACTGGTGATTTCTTGGAGTCAAACCGATAAACCAGTCTTCACATAAAACAATAGCATGTGTTCTGTTCAAGTTGTGGAATAGAAGAGATTCATGAGCTCATCCATTTAAAGTAAAGTAAAAACATTAACTTAAGCTGGTCTTAAAAAATACTTTCATCATTCACACCCATCTTTAACCAGAGAGAACAAATTTAACCAAATAAAAAAGCAAAGGACTGATGCTGACTCAAACGCTTGCTTGCTGAACATAATATAGGCCATATAGCGGAAACTGAGGCCAGATTTTTCCAAACCCAGTGGAATGCTAAAGCTTCAGCCACAGAGCTATTTGGCTTGGTGCTTTTTCTTCAGTGAAGCTTGCTTTGTTTAAAGATAGCAATGGCAGGAACATGCATATGATCTGCACCCACACCCACAGACTCACCAAAATTGGCTTTATGAGACTGGGGAATCGTTTCCAGTGTCTTGTGCAGGATAATCCTGAATAATACTGGCTGTCAGCTTTATATCTCCCTTTAGGCTTAGAGCAGGGTCTCCACCCTGGTCCCTTATGCACTGTACCTTTCATGGATTTCTCTGCTCCAGCTTTTCCATTAGACTCACAACAGGCTTCTTAAGTAGTTTGAGTGAAGTGTGTTGGAAGTGGGGAAGAGTGTGGAAGTGGAGGATACTAATTGGGAAGTGAAGGCCTCAGTGATCAGTTTGCCCTCAATTTCTTCTGAAGTCACTAATTAACAGACAAAGCCTTGTCTCCTTTTCTGTCACCTTGCCTAAAACAAACCTCATTTGTTTGAAATACACGTCAGAGTATGTTTTAACATTGTGGTTGTGTTTTTATTGTGTGTTTTGTTTGTTTTTGATGCCAATAAATAATAAAGCTAGACTGTGGCCAACATACACTCTTGGATATTTTAGGATGCTTTAGAATATATACATATATTACACAATACAATTGGACCAAACCTTTTGAAAATTATTTCAAAAGTACTTACAATTTAAAAGTACTTTTCATATAATTAGTAAAAGGTTTGGTTCAATTACAGTGTGTGTATATAATTCTAAATCATCCTAAAATAACAAAGAGGGTATATTGACCACAAAGTAACAGTCATAGAAACAGTCTTGTTTCCCCCCCCAGTGTGGACCACTTGGTGAGTCATCCTTAAGTAGGCCACCAAGCTTAGGATAATTGGGTTTGTAATTATTAAAAGTCAAAAATGCAAATTAGGGTAAAGATACACTCTGTGGTCAAGACGGTGTCTGGCCATTTGACCTATATTTCCCTGCAAATGCGCATAACCTTTTGCGTCTTAGACTGGATTAGAACACAGAAATAATTATGGAATGATTCTTGAAACGGATTATGCCATAACTCCGTACAGTTGTTGTCTTGACCCCAGTCTTAATGCTGTAATTGTTTTCTTAAAGCTGGCCCTTCCTTATTTCTCTGAGTCTGAGTAGTGGCTTAGAAGGACCACAGGGCCCCCTAAGTGTCTTGCCATGATCATTATGATTTGAAAGTATTGGGTTAAGCCAAGGCTGAGGTGATGAAGGAGCTTTGTAGGAGTTAATTGGAAAAAGCCACCCTTTTTCACTTCATTTTTGCAGTCATATTTAAGTCAGATGACATTGATTGAACCACGATTGCTAACTTGACCTCATTGATAGTATTAATAGAGGGGAAGTGAAGTGTGGCGCGTGTGGAATTAGGAACTGACCTGCGCCAAGAGACTTGCCATGTTATCAAGACGAGTCTGTCCTGAGGGCAAATGGGCAAGAAAGTTTGAGGATTTATACAAGGGAAGACTGGCGAAAGAAAAGGGGGGTCTGCTTAATCACAGCCAAACACTACCCATGCAGTAAGCACTTTTAGCAGTGGTGTAGTGGAGCCTTTAACAGGTCATATTGTAAATAGCTGTGTATCTACCCATTTTTGGAATTCTCTTTTTTTCCATTGTTCTACATTTTAATGGAACAGACCAACAGAACAGGCACAGCAACTTTCTAATCATCTTGTTACATTCGGAAAGTGTTTTCCTTCTGTAAAGCTGCCTTTTGGAGAAACAAGGCTCCCAGTGACGAAGATATGCCGAAGATACAAGCAAAGAAACCTTGACGCCTTTCATCATGATCATTTAGATCAAATAAATATTTTTCCGTTGCATTAAATTTTTTAAACTGAGTGCCAAACTTTTATCTTAAGAAACTCAAAGGCAGTGGAGTCATACAGAGACCACACTTCATCTTCACCAAGAGGCTAGCTGATTGCCCAGCTGAAGGGGACAAACTCCAGGAAAATGCAAACGACAACAACAAAAACAAATCAGAGGTTTGTAGTACAAAACAAGTAACTCCTGCTTATTTGGTTTTATTTGTGTTTTGTTTTTAATCCTACATGTAGCAGAAATGTTCCTATGTACAGCTAAAGAGTGTCAGTATATCATGGTTTACGTTAAGTCAATGACAGTACAAAACATTGGGACAAATCTCGGAGCAATGTTTTGCCTACATTATTAGAGTGCATACAGTGTAAAGCACTACAGTAGTAAAATATAAAAATCTAATCTTATAAATAGAAATTTGGTCCGTTGACTTGGTTGCTATAATATTATTTACACATTAGAATATTATTCCAAGACCTGGTTCGAAAACGGTGACTGGAAAAAACAGGTGCCACATTCTTTGTATTTACATCCAAGTGGAAAACCATGTGGCTTACTACAAAATATAGACTAATAAAATATGTCTTATTAAAAAAGTGATTTTCTTCCCTTTAATTGAGACATAATGCCAATAAATATGAAATTCTATTCATTAGTAGGACGTTAGTACAAAGCGGTGGAGACATAGACTATATCAGCCTACATTAAGCTGTATCAAAGAAGAATGAATGTACAAAGGCACACATTCCAAGTCCAGCAATGCGGGCTGTCGAATGAAGATGGGGAACAAACGGATAAAACCGGAGCAGAGCAGCAGGGAGAAGGGAGCGTCCGTGTGAGCTGTGTATGCTCGTTGCTATGGTTACACGAGGGATTCCAGACTCTCTGCGGCACTTGCAGGGCCTCCTGGGACTGTGCCGTTGTTGTCGGAGGACTGGAGTGCTTTCTCGTCTTCTTGGGTCCCGACCAGACTCAAGATGGCATTGTAGAGGAACTGGTACTGCTCCTAGGAGAGAAATCAAAAGCACATTTTCAACATAAATCACAGCAGATATAATAGAAGGTTCATTTGGCTTGTAGTACGCAGGGTAGGTGTACAATGTCTGTGAAGACTCCTGGTCTCATGAGGTTGGTCATCTTAGCCACCAGGTAAACATCCACGGAGCTGTCAGCCTCCAGCTGTTGGAGCAGAGTGTAAAGGGCGCAGAACGTCCCAGCCGTCACACCCCCGTAGCTGCACACACACAGTAACAGAGCTTTAGATCTCCAAGGCTGAGCAGGGGCAGCAGTTCAATTCTGTTTCTGTGATGACAATAATGCTGACATCACCCATGTACAACAGCTGCCTGTACTGATGTGTGAAACCTGATCAAAGGTTCCTGCAAATTTACACAAGCAAATCATTTCAAGATATTTTACTTATTTTTGCATGTTTTGAGACATCTTTATATCATTTCCATAATAATATTTACAGCAAATCTCTTGAAAGACAGGACTGAATTTACTGAACTTGTGGCTGGACACATGGAAATAAAGGCATACTATTATTTAAAGATATATAGACTGCATACAGTCTGCACTGAACGAAGAAAGTTTCAAAAAGCACGTCCATTTATTTACCTTTGCAAAACACCAGGCCTTGTTGTACACTCATTACATTTACTACGTGTTATGTGCTTGATTTATTTTAACGACAACACAAATTTCTCTTTTAACAGAGCAGTTTGTAAGACTTCTAACATTCCAAAATCAACCAAACAGAACGTGAAGAATGAGCAGTTTTGATGGGACCTCAAAGGTGTCTATGTCCCGCGTCGTAGAGATATCTGCTATAGTTAGCGTGCTAAGCAGCTGGTCCCGGACCCAACCTGTCTCCTTGTATCTGAAGCTTCTGTGTTTTCTAACCTCTTGTTTGTCATGTTAAAGGTCCTTTTCCTATTAGATCATTTAAAGACAGGTAGCCAATGAGGAGGACAGTATATGCAACAATGGCACTCCTGGCAAGGGACCATCGGTGTTCACTTTTCTCAAGAATTTAGCAGTAAACAAAACAAATTATATTTCTACCCCTTGGAGTATAAAGAACTGATAGGACTGATCAGAAATGAAGAAGAAGATGGAGGGACTGTGCATTTTCTGGTGCCCACTATTGTCTGAAGTATGGACAGCCTGTGTCTTCTTACACCTTGTGTCAAATTGCTCCTTTAAAGTATCCTGCATTTTTGCAGGGTTTACTTTCTTGTAAAACAATGTGTTTGTGTTTTAGGGTATTTAAAAGCCCAGTGCCAGTTTCCAAGACGCATATTAAGCCTAAGCCTACACTGTACAGAATAACATTAAATAGCTTTACTTCAGTCTAACATTAGGCCTAATCCATTTCTTTCAAACCAGTCCAAATCATCTTCCTGTTTATTTTGAGGGTTCGTTTCCCAACTAAATTTCTGTGCCAATGCTGGATCACCATTGAAAACTTAGCCTAGGCTTAGGCCTAATCTGCGTCTGGGAAACTCTTCTCGAATTTGTATCAGCGTGGGGGCGCTCTTTGAGAATTCGCTTAAAGAAACTGTGAACACCAACTCCTGCTGGAAAATGAATTAGATAACCTTGCTGGTTGTTAGCAGCTCTTAGCTTCTTTACCTAAATGAAGGCATTTATTACACTAATGCTGTGTTGGATTGCTGTGATGATTGTATGAGTAGGTATTCAGAAGTCAGAGTTCATCAATTCAATACAACAAAATAAATACTTTATGAAAAAGCTCCATACTCCATACTTCATAGCATCAAAAATATATTAAGAGCTTACTCATCATGTACAACAACGGGTCCCTCTTTACAACCTCGGTCCCCTCGGATAATGTTGATCAGTTCAAATGTGTTACTGATGGGGCTGTCTGGGTTTGGCCAGCGAGGGGCACGGTAATGTCTCACTTCCAAAACGTAGTCATCCTTAAAACACAAAGAGAGAGAGAGAGAGAGAGGGGGAGCGAGAGGACAGAGAGAGAGAGAGAGAGAGAGAGAGAGAGAAAGAGAGAGAGAGTGAGAGAGAGGACAGAGAGAGAGAGAGAGAGAGAGAAAGAGAGAGAGAGAGGACAGAGAGAGAGAGAGAGTGAGAGAGAGGACAGAGAGGGAGAAAGAGAGAGAGGATGTAAGTAAAGAATGAGATCTTAACACTATGAAGTAAAAATGAAAGAACACAAAAGAGCATTTGTGAGCCTGTTTGTGTGTGTATGTGTGAATGTGTATGCACTGAACAGTGCGGATAAGAGTGCGTGTGTGGTATATATCCTGCACTAATTGCAGATACAGATGGAGACGTGTTAAGTTTGTGAAAGAGAACAGATGTGTCCGGCTGAGGCATGCTCAGTGTTTACCAGGCTCAACTCTCAGTCTTTTCAGCAGCCATGTGTTTCCCTGAGCCAGCTCGGCATACGTATGTAACTCCCAAACAGTATTAGGCAGATACATAGCCCTGGGAAATGTATTCTGTAGTTACAGATGTAGGCTAAATGATGTCGCGTCTTAAAGCTGCCATAGATTCAGCGTTTTAAACTGTTCTCTGGCGTCTACACAGAAGGTATGTGACTTTGACTGAGGGCCATCCCCCGATGCAGTCCTACATGCCCACCTACAACCCCATGATATGAAGCTAGAATTAAACAAGCTGTTTTTACTTCTGTGTGTGCTCATGAAAATGCAGACGAGCTCTGCTCTGATTGGTTGCTTTAGAAGCAACACATTAAAACAGACGCTGGTAGGAAAACAAAAGAATCTCAACTGTACCACTGAATTAAAGTGCTTAATAGCAAAAAGAGGGTAAAAACGCACATCAGAGTTACTACATACAGGTTGCTGTTGGGGTTGTGACATTTCTTAAGGTGGAATTTCCCATCTGTTCCCTTCTATTTGCTGTGTGAAGTCTTGACATTGTTGAAGTAACTAAAAAAGGTTTAGGTAACTGTCTGAAGTGAAATCTGCAGAGCAAACTAACAACATTGAATTAAACTGGTTGGGGATCTTGGTTGGGGAAATGGTTGGTCTTGTCTCTGTTCCATCTTTCTGTATTGCAGCTACATTCTGGCACCCAGCTGTAGCATTTAATGTGGAACAAAAAAAAAGGAAGCCAACTTATAAAGATTAACATTAAATACTCCCAATTAGACTTCCTTAAAAAGGGTATGAAAAGTGTTAACATCCTTTAAACCCTGGAAAGTACATTTCTGCACAGTCTCTCGACACCTATATAAACTATAGCATTTATAGTGGAATAGAATGTTCAGTTAAGAAGCTGGTGAACAGGAAGCCAACGTCAGCTCTTTTGAATATGAACACCTTCCCTGTCCCCTGGAAAACGCAGACATCCCCCTCGTAGCCTGGAAAGGCAGATTTCTGCAGGTACAATCCTCCACTGCTCTTGATCTGCTGTTGGTGTGTCTGCTAGAAATCAACTGCGAATCAATTTGGGGTGCATGATTTTGGGTCAGGATTGTTACATGACGGTGTAGGATGTCAGACATGACTCGTTTTGCTGCTCTCTTACAGATGTGTATTTGAAGAAGGAGGTGTGTGAGGTTCACACTATGTCAGTTCTATGTACCAAACTCTCCTTCTTCAGTTATGGCAATAATGGCAACTACAATTTCACTTTCTATGACACCTTTGTGCCACAGCCCGGTTACCAAGAGTGAAACTGAAGTACCTACTTGATGTGCCAAGTTCAGGCGAGCTCTACCATTTGAAAACAAAACATGCCAGAATATGCTGCCAATATTTAACTGGAATATGTCTCAGTCTTCTCAGAAGCCATGTGTTTCTTTAAAGCACCTCCTCAGCCTATAAAGGGGATCTGCACATTTATTTAAATGAACTGCAATTACAGGTTATGCCACACTCCATGGCAAAGCTGGGCGATTCTTTAACATCTTGTGGCTGAATGCTATAAAATCCTAACTTCGTTAGGTAAATCCTTCCCAGGCAAATACAGCCTGTTACTGCAGCAAAGGGCAACTTACTCCATAATAATACTCCTGATTTTGGAAGAAAGCCTGGATTCGCAGGTTTTCACAAACTTTCAGATGACGCAACATGGCTGTGAGGATTTGACTGCATTCAGCAACAAGAGCATTCGTGAGTTCAGGTACTAATGTTAGATCAGGAACACAGATCACTGCAATGCATCCCAAAGCTATTTGATGTGCTCCATCACTTCAGTGAACACCATTTCATGCCATCCTGACTTGGAGCCCTTATTTTAGAGCTAATTGAAGAGGCATCTGGATACTTTTTAATATCCAGTCAAAATGTATATAAATTACTCAGCATCATTGTCAGTGTCAGGAAAAACAGGAAGTATATTTTAACACAGTCTGTTTAAGAGAATTGCCCTTGGTTTTTCAGAAACGTCTGCAGGGATGATTCGCAGACTCTGTTTGATTTGCAAACATTCATATTTCGCCTGTTTCTATTCATGATTGGACAGCGACAGGGTTGGTGATCATTGTATTTATCTAGGACTTCAGTTCAGTTCTGTACATACTACAAAACATAATGGAGAATATATCGTAATGTGTTTGAGGTACACTACATCATTGCAGGAGAAGGTTAATGGGTGTGGAGTTTCGCACCTGAGTAGCTTCTAGGATGTAATCCTGAACAATCAGCATCTCCTCATTAGACAGACACATATGTTCCTCCCCTCGTAGGGAGACTGTGAACATCTTACAGCTGATTAGCTGGTCTCTTTGGGGCCAGAACATCATTGTCTCAGTCGCCTCTGTCTGAAAGAAGAGCAGAGAGAAATAAGTGAGATATCTCACCCAACACAGGACACAGCTAGGAACAGAATCATAAATATGTTGACTTACATTAATAAGGCTTAGCAGTATCATTCGCACACCAAATCAACATAAATCATTTTGAACACAGAATATCAGAAAAGTAAGTTTAATTCAAAGACCAATTAACTCAGCAGAAACAGGCTACATACCAGGCTGCTGGCATCAGGCAGTGACACCACGACCTGGGCATTATGGTCCCAAATCATCCTCCAGAAGTCCTTCACTGTACTAGGCAAAGGTTTCTGGGTAAGTATGTACTCATTGCTCTGGCGATACCCCTGCAAGAAAACCCCCAACATGAATATGTAGAAGGAAGCAATCAGTATTTAATTCAGAAAAACATCATATAATAGGGTCATTCCCCAAATTTATCACCATAATATAAGAAGCGTTGATGTAGTCTGAGGTGTCCTCTGCTGATGTCGACAAGCACACTCTGGAGCTCTCCACTAAAACAGACCAAGCACCATCAGACATGATTATGATATGGCTGATATTACAGCCTTGGTCACATGAGAAAACATGTCAAAAAGCTCAATTCACACATTTGTGATACTGTGATACTGACTGAAAATATTGCTTACTACTCACCAATCTTTGGGAACTTACCAGGTATTAAAGTCGAGTTCCTGTTTTTCTCTCTGTTGCACTCTTTCAGTGCAGTAGAGTAATCACACTGCTTGGCACTGGACTGGCTCACCAGCTACAGAAGCACGAAATAGCACAACCATCAGTTATAACCATCACTGCACTCAAGAATCAAGTATAAAGAACAACGGCACGGCAGTCAAATGTAACCTGTTGCACGACAATCTTACATACCTTGAATTGCTTCTCCAGGCGAGTCCTGCATGAAGGGCCAGTAGTCAGCAGGTCATTAACATAACTATGAATGTGGCTTGTTGGCACCTCTGTGTCCTTACTCAGAATGGCCTCCACCAGTGCATCATGGGTGAAGATGTACTGTTCCTGCAGAAGAGTAACAACATTGGCTTTGTAGAAGGACACACAAGTTTACATTGCATTGTATGCTGTAGATAAATATGCAGTAATTATATATGATATTCTGACTGTAGCTGATTTCACAATTACAGTTACTAAATGATAGTATAAGACAGTAAGTACACAGTGTTTCACAGACAAAGGCTGCATTCACTTGATCATATCATGAAGTGGATTCAGACATCAAAGCTGCAACATTTCCTCGATTAGGATGGAGGTATTAGAACACTTCACCTCAGTCTGCACAAGGTAGTTCCTCTGTGTGCGGATGTGTTTGAGGAAGCCCAAGATGTTCACTAAACCCTGCTCTTTAATCTGCTTCATCATACTGTCCAGCACGATGTAGGTACCTGTTCGTCCCACACCAGCACTGCACGCGCATACACACACACACACACACACACACACACACACACACACACACACATACACACACACACACACACACACACACATACACAAACACACACACACACACACAAACACACACACACACACACACACACACACACAAACACACACACACACACACACACACACACACACACACACACACACACACACACACACACACACACAGACACACACACACACACACACACACACACACACATACACAAACACACACACACACACACACACACACACACACACACACACACACACACACACACACACACACACACAAACACACACACACACACACACACACACATACACACAAACACACACACAAACACACAGACACACACACACACACACACACACACACACACACACACACACACACACACACACACACACACACACACACACACACACACACACACACACACACACACACAGTACAAATTATAATTAACACAAGTGCTGCAGAACTTAATATATAACAATACAATGTTAATATTTTTAATATAATAATCTGTGTCCCTGTTTTCAATAAAAGTTGAAGATGTAACTGAAAACAGAATGCGATGACGTGTAAATCATTTAAACCCTATGTTAAAGTGAAAATAGTACAAACAGTAGGAGATTTTATTGTTTTTGGAAAATACTTGTTCATTTTGATGCCAGCAACACATTCCCAAACCCGTCAGGACAGCTTAATGTTTACCATAGTGTTCATCACCTCTTCTTTTAACAACACTCTGGAAGTGTTTGGAACCTTTCTCATAGTTTTCATTTCATAATACACCATAAGTTTTCACTAGGTGACAGATCTGGACTGCAGGCCAATTTGGCACCCATGTAATGTGCACTAATGCTCCCCTCCCACACCATCACGGCTGCTGACTGTAGAACTGTTCGTGATGACAAGCCATGGTCCCTCTCCTCTTTGGCCCAGAGGGTGCAGTGTCAATGATTTCCAAAAAGTATTTCAGATTTTAATCCATTGGATTACAAAACCTTTTTTTTCTTTTTCAGAACACTCTGTCTTACATAAGGTCAGGCCCAGAGTATGTGGCAGCGTTTCTGTATCCTGTATAAACCCGGTTTCTTCTTTACATGGCCAAGTTTTAACTTGAATTTCTGGATGCAGCAATTAACTGTGAAGAGTTCATGCAGTGGCTTTACTACAGAATTATGTCTGCTTTTAAAGCAGCGCCACCCAAAAATCAAAACCATTCAGTACTAGTTCTGGACAGGGATTTCTCAGGATTCTCTGAATCTTAAATTGATATTATCTGCCGTATATGATGATACGTTCTTCCCCAGGTTCATACCTAGTATATGTTAAGAAATGTTATTCTTTTGCTGCTGCACAGTCTTTCACGGAGTAATGAATCCTCCCCATCTTCTGTAAGACTCTCTGGAATGCTCGTGTTATACCCATATATCTATTGCCAATTAACCTAATTGGTTTTGGGATGTTCCTCCAGGTGTTTTTTTAGCTTTACACAACTTTTGTTGCCCTGTCCCATTTTTTAATGTGTTGTTGGCATCAAATTCTGCCATATATTTAATTCTGTCATTGTCATAACTTACATATTTGTTTCTAGATTTTACTGAATGGTTAAGATTAATAAATTGATTAACAGGTTTATAGTTTAAGTGGCTACAAAAAAGCTGGAGTTATCTCTCTGAATGTCTGTTTCTGAGACTCTCACAGAAGGTCTACCTGCAGTGCACCACCACAGGCCCCAAATCTTCTGTCCAGGCTCTTGATGACCTGCGGACGAATGAGAGCACTGGCAGCACATACTCAGGCACACCCATGTCTGGCCACTGTGTGTAATGGAACTGTGTTACCGTTCGCTCATTAGCACGGCCCTTCTGAGAACCCTAAAAGGACGTTAGAAGAGGACAAGAATAAACAACAACTATTTTACAATACAACAGAGAAGGACAAGACGAAGCACATTACTGCTGAAGAAAAAACAATAACTTTATAAAATAAGACAAAAAGGGTTTTCATTTTAATAAAACGGACATAAAAGATTTACAATATGTCCTGAGTACACAATTTGATTGAAAGCATAGGAGAAATGATCACTATATAGGAGAGCATTAAAGTAAAATTTTACTTTAAGTTTCTATTAGTCCATAGATCAGGAAATAGTGTAATATTGTTTCACACAATGAAAAAGGCAGCATGCATTTTAAAAAAGTGTAAAAAAATAAAATAAAATGGTATAAATAAAGTGTGTCATATGACAATGGAAAACTACAAGTTCGAAAAGCAACACAATGAAATAACTGGTCATTACTATACCTTCTTTACATTTGTGTTTCTAATGGAGAAAGTTCTCTGGGTGTAATATGCCATAACCTCAGTGCTCTTAACAGTCACAAGGAAATGGCCATACTCCTCTTGGTTCTCCAAGGGCCAATACTGATCACATTTTCTCTGCAACAAAAAAAATAAATGTTACCACGCGGGAAGCCATTCATTTACCAGCAGCATTTCATCTATTATTAACATGGAGTTTTTAAAAGGCCTAAGAGGAACACCAAGAACTATGCTAGACAGCACCTGCTAGACTGTCTCTTTAACTGATTGTGTATGGTGAACATAATGACGTGTTGAGTATGTCTAGAAATGCTTAGAGACAAGTGCAAGTGCAAGATGGCTCACTCTTCCTTTCTCCACAAGGTTTGTGATCATGACGATTACTCCCACATTCTGCTCCCACACCATCCTCCAGAAGTCCACTGTGCTTGACTTCAGAGGGCCCTGAGCTGCTATGTAGGCTCTCTGTTTATTAAAGCCCTGTGTGGGCAAAAAGAAAAGGAGATTGGGGGGGAGTGTTAATGATGTTAATAATGCTGCACGTGTTAATGACGTTAACATAATTGAGCTGATGTCCTTCAGCCCACTGGCTTCATGTTAACTGAAACATTATAGTTTGTTTAGCTTCTACTTTAGTATCGCAATAGCACCTACCCGAGTCAAACTTCCAATGATTAAAAGAATAAGAGCATTTTTGTCAGGACTTGCCTGTGGAAAGGCACGATAAAGCTCTGAACAAAAAGAAATACTCACATCTACATAGTTGGCATTGATGTAGTCCGCTTCATTCTTTCCATCTCTGTCAGATTGGAGTCGTACTCGGCTGTGGTCGTCTGAAACAAAACATGCACAGAGTAGCTCAATACTATTATTATATCACTACTATATATACCAACAGAAAACTACAAAGAAGCCTTAACAACTGGATATCATTTTTTAGTTTTACTGTTTATCAGCATTTAGTGTGTCCACCCTTCATTACAGCTTCCAAACATACTTTCAGATTTTTAAAGAATTTTCTGCACTTCCAAAGCTTCGTCTATAGTGATCTAAAACACATTCAGTGATGTTGAGGTCTGGACTCCGGGGTGGTCAGTCCATTGTGTTGCGAATACCAGCAACTTTTTTGATTGATTTGCTAATGTTTCTCTGGTTTTATCTTTTTTCATGTCCTACTGGAAGCTTGCTGACATCTCTGAAGTCTTTCACAGTAAATGTACAGTAATACTTGTGGATTTTTCAGTTCTGAAGAAAGAGTGGAGCTTCCTTTCTCCTCTTCTACCTTTTTTTAGTGTTACTGTTTATCTAATGTTGACTGTTTAGTTGGTTTAACAGGTCTTACACAGTAAACAGGAGTCCCTATCTCTCTACTCTGAAGTACTAGAAAATGAATTACTTGTACTGATTGGCCATTTGGACTAGAAATCAAATTACTGAAGGGTGATCCCTGACATATATATATATACATATATATACAGCTAGGTCCATAAATATTTGGATGTCAATAAACGCAATAGTTTTGTAAATTCCCTCAAATTAAAGCAGAAATTCTGCATCATACATTTAATAAATAAAGAGGTGTGATGTTCGTGTGCATTGTTATTATGTTATGTCTTGATGTTACATACAGGCTAAAATGTTGACATATCGGTTCTTGTTCTTGTTGTCTGGGTGGTTGGAGCTATCGGTTGTAGTTCCCAGATCCACAGTGCATGCCTGAACCTCCTGCAGATAAGCACACACAAATTATATCCACTGCAGGAACACTGTACCATGAGAGCTTATAACCACAGCCACTGTCTCTCTCTAAATAGGTACACATTGGTGGATGAGTGGTACAAACGATGCATGCTACATATATAAATGCAATCAGATCAAAGAAATCAAATGGGAGATATGGCTTACCTCAAAATACTCTTTCAATATCTAATCAGGGGAGTGAGAATGTAGAAAGCACAGCAATGAAATTACATGACACACAGTGCACAAACACGTGACAAACAAATAAACATAACAACACAGCAAAAAGCTACTAAAGGACACTTTCAGAACATGCTTCATGCACTGTGTGTGTCTGAGCTGGCATAAGCACAGGGCTTTCAATGTAGTCTGGGGTAGTTTTCTGTCCAATGTCCTTAATATCCCCGTAACAATATACAGTAAAGTACAAGCTGTGGATTACGTCTTAGGCTTGTTTAGTAACTATTATGTAAATGTCCGAAATTTCAGAAGACACTTTTTTTAACATATATATTTTTAACGTATATTTCAGAAAAAGAGTCTTAAATATTTGAGTCATTGAACTACTGGCAATATTTTGGTGAATTTAAGGACATTCAGAATGGTATGTGGGTTGAAGACATGCTGCTGTGGTGTAGAGCGGCCAAGCACTTTGACATCAGTGTTCTTGCACTGCTTACAAACCATGCATTTTACACACAGAGAGGGTGAAAAAGAGCAGAGGACGAGTGCCAAAAAAAAAAAAACTTGCAGTCATAATATAATCTTTTATAATGACAGTGCTCATGTAGATGCCTCAGAATATTCTCATGTGACCATGGGCAAGCTTACATGAAGGTTATGCAGATCGCCAACTCACAGCACTTTCCATCTATCGCTATTAAAACTCATTTGTGCTGAAGCCTGCAGAATCGCTTTATTACAAATGGAAGCATACCTAATTCAGTGCTAATTATCTAATCAAGACCAAATAAATGCAACTCAGGAGTGGGGGTGGTTCCAATTTGACACTGATTGACGCTAATTAAGCTCTAATTGTGTACTAGTGTATTATTGTGTGCATCTAAGTGGAATATTGGCATGAGAATCAAAAGCAAGTGAGAACATGTGAGTGATTTAATTATTCTTATTCGAAAAAGTTATCTACAACCTATCTTCACACATGACTGAATATGGACAGGGCAAGTGGGCCTGAACTAACTAAGGGGGCAAAGTGTATTTTGCAGTCTGTACTGCCTGAGTTTAATTAGGGAAAAAGTGTTCCAGTAAGAGAAGTCAAATGAGGCAGAGATATCTGCAAATTCACTTTAATCTCTTTCAGGATAAAGCGGGTCACCAAACTAGTTTATTCACACGTGCAGTTGCTCAAGATGAGAAACAGACTGAGCAATGTTTTGCATGTGACGTTACAGGCAACAAGAGGTTACAGAGAACGCACCTCAAACTCTCTGGAGAAGGAACTGTTGTTGTGAAGTTCTGCGACGTGTTTGACAAACTGCTTCAGTGAGAGAGGCTCATGCTCTTCTGCAAGGTTGAGGAGAAAACAGCTTATGAGTGGCATCTTCATTCATTAATGCTGATAAACAGTTTTAATGAAGAGCATCCTCTCGCCTTTACCATGTCAGAGCACCTCCAGGTTAATGACTTCTAAAGGCATTCTTGCTTTTGATGCATACAGTCTTTTCTTTAGCTCCTGGAGATCTATGTTCCTGAAGAGTTCACTCTGAACCCCTACTGAACATAACTGATCTGTATCAGTAGTCTATTTAATCTGTTGGATCAGGTGAGATGTGGGCAGAAGCAGATTTCTGCAGGAGGGTGGATCTCTAGGTGTTTTAGGTCACTGCTGGTGAGCAACAACAACACAGATGTAAATATACCAGGTGCTTGTTTTTTGACGCAGGATTAGTCAGATAACCTAAAGCTTAGTTTGATCTGATTTTGCCAAATCACTATAGCAACACTATGCTTAATCAACTCCAGGATATATTAAGTTCAGGATTACAGATCACAGCTCCTGGACCAATCAAGGCTAATCAGGGACAAGCTTCATGACAGAGCATCTTCAGGTCCCTTTTTAGACTTTGTGATGTCTTGATAAAATGAAAAAGTCAGAGGAAATGACCCCAATGGAATATATATCAAGAATATGAAGTAATTATAAGCAATAACACGTCGTAAAAGGCTTTTTACTATTACAGTTTCTTTCAATTCTACGTATTTCCATATTGGGACTTCCTTGCTTTTTTCTTGCCGCTCAACTGTCAAAAAAGAACATGCTTTCTTGTTCCTGCACATGAGGATTAATTAGAGTTAGACTATCTAAGCCTGGGTTAACAGGCACTGTTGTTGACTGTCATTGTAAAGCAAAGTTGTATTTAGCTTTAGCTGAAACTTGTTTGGCAGGAATCCTGTTGAAGGAGCTTTGTGAGACAGGCCTCAGGGTCTACATCTCTTGTTGCATAATATTTCTTCATCAGGGCAGACCCCTAGAGTGAAGTCCTCCAAATAAAGACCTCACAGCAGTCACTAACTACACTGCTGACAACAGGTAAAAACAATTACACTGCTTGGGTACATTTTCACCACTGGGAAAAACAGCATGTCACACTTATTCTGCGTTTTCCATTGTGATAGGTGTGATTTACCTGTGTGGCTCAACAGATGAGCTGGGGAGGTGGATATGACTCTAGGGGAAGCGCTGTCCTCTATGTAGAAATGAGCAGTCTGAAAGCACTTCCTGTACAGAAAATTATAAGTCACTCCCATGTAAAACTGGCACCACCCCACATAAAACACAAACACGAGCTAACAGCAGACAGTCACATGAATACAGGAACAGTAGCAATGTTAATAAATAAATAAAATCAGAGCAAAATGACAAAAAGCATTAATGGCTCATTCTACCAAGAGTTCTGTACACAACCCACCTAAGTGCAATGATCTGAAGGAGCTATTCCATGAAGAGGCCATTTCTTAGTTTTTCCCCTTTTTTCCCAATTGAAAATAACAAAAGGCCACAAAACATATCTCCTTATGTTTGAGGATGAATTCTAAGCATTAGAACACAGAGAAAAAGATGTTCGGTCTAATCCACATCCAGTCTTTAATAGGATAGCCCCAAAGATATTTTGATTAACCTGGACTTGTGCTCATCCATAATAGCAACTTCTTGGAAGGGATTAGAGGAAACAACACAACCCGACGATGTCTCTGCTGATTAATCACTAACGTTTGAAGATGTCCTGAAGGCTCGCCTCAAGTGCGCAGCTGTGCGCTACCCAAATGAGCACCATGTAAGTACAGAGGAACATGCAGCGGAACATGCCGCGTATTATCACAATTCCACCACCCACCGCTGTGCTGACAAGACGCCAACACAACTCTGGCCTTGTCATACATAATCAAGCGCAGGCCCTTTCTTCAGCGCCTGCTCTACTGGTTCTACTGGTTCGGCGTGGGGCCACAAACAACAGATCAGCATCTCAGAGACTTAATCACCCGCTTCAAGATTAGTGACTTAATCTGGTCCAATACCCGCAGTGTAATAACATAAGTCAAGCATGAGGAACAAGCAGACGAGCCGAGAGCCCTGGCAGGATGAGAAATGTACAGCCTTATGCGCTCAAACTGTTTACACAGAGTCATGTACTTGATGGGATTGCAAAAGTTGCTTATTTCACAGTTCAAAAATGTGTTCAGTGTGTTCTTCTCTGCTCTGCAGTGGCAAAATGTTAGTTTAGGGAGCCAGTCAAATACACATACAGTCTGTCAAACACATGTATATAAACAAGTTTGTTTATATACAATAATATAATAAGGTTATATCGTCGCTGTCCAATGAAAAACACGTATCTCCACTTTTGTCCATTTTCACTTTTATGCATCATTTGGACACACCAGCTGCTGTTTACACTGAGTGAGAATCTCATGATGAATGGACCAACAGAAATGGCCCAAAAGTAATGGGAAAGATGTCTGGTTCCATTGACTTGTATTAAAGTTAAATGAGGTTTGTGGCCTCTCCTGTAAAGTTGCCATTTTGGAGAAACTTGTTTTGCTTTGGACAGCGACAATATACAATATTACTCATATATGCATGTGTGTTATATACAACTACATACACATATACATAAATTCATTTTGGAAGTCTAACACTAAATTTAACCCCAATACTGTAACAAAACCTCGTGTCTCAAAATGGCTTATTTTAGGACAATGCTTTTTTTTTTCATCTGAATGTATGTATGTCCAATGTAGGTAATTGGAACCATTCATTTCAGTTCATCTATGATATACTCACACAAATTTAAAGGTAGCTCATATGAAATAAAAAAGGAAGGTGTGCCATGTTTTTCTACAAAGACAGGTCATGTCTGTTCTCGAAATGTATGAATATCACATACATACAAACATACTTCCGTCTTATAGTCATTCAAATACAGGGACTTGTCTTGTGCTCTTTGACTGGTTAATAGGGTGGCATAGGACTGAGAATCACAGTGATTAGACCATTCGCCTCTGTAAACAGGAATTTATTAAAAATAATACGCATCATCAACAGCAGTCTCTACAGAAATTGTTTTTGTCATCATTAAATGTTCGACCAGCCACACTGTGTGACACGTCTAATTATACACTGAACCTACTTCCTACATTAGGAGGGCATTTCATTTAAAAACTCAATCAATTTAAATATGAATATTAGTTTTGAAAACGTGTTATTTGAGTCGTATATAAGTAATTTGTTTCTCTGACACAGAACACATTATCTAGAAAACAAAAATGAGCCTGCAGCACAGTATATAGAACTCACCTCCAATAGATAAGAATACCAATCAGTATGACAAGACAAAGGAACGTGAGGGTAGAAACCACAGCTAGAGGAACCACAGCTTTCCTCTGACGCTCCACACTGCCTACCAGGCCCACGCGTGACTCGTGACTACTGTTACTGGCATCTACAAGCAAGAAAAAGACTGATATGAGAGAAGTTGTATATGTTATACCACAATGCTGTCCGAGTGCTGTCCCTCTGGGATCCTTTATTTCTTAAATTTCCAGTAAAAAAAATGGAAGTTATTTATATTACAGGGTATATAGGCTTTCATCTTTCAGAGAGAGGAGAAAATCAAGTTCCACTCATGCTTTAGATCTAAAGTCCACAGGTGTTTCTACCCATCCTTCCACTGTGAGAAGATAACTAAACACTGTGGGTCTGAAAGGATGTGCTGGTGTTATAAACATTACTGTGGAAAAAGAAGCTGCTGGTGTTCTCAGTATTACATTCTGACCACCTCAGAGTCCTACCTCACTGAATGTGTTTTGTATTACTTGCATGAGAAGCAGAAGATGCAACCAACTTGTAAGACTGAACTTTACGGGAATGGAAATATATCCCTGAAGATTTCTATAAAAAACTGAATGCAAGCCTCCTCAAAAGAATGGGAGTTATATCAAACAACCTACAGTGTACACACTAAATACTGCACATACTATTATTTTTGGAGGCCTTTATATATTGTTTTGTTATATATATATTTTGATGCTGAAAAATAAATCACTTGTACCTAATCGTCATTTTGACTGGAAATTAAAGAAATGAAGGGTAGTCTCTGACATCGGCACAGTACTCACTATCAGGTCAAATAAATCTCAAAGTGTAGTTCATTCAACACAATTACAACATATTATTAAGTCACTTATGGGCAGATAAAGCTTATTGTTCATACTATGGCGTTGTCGTTTGCAAACCAGTGGAGAGTAAGATTAGGTACACATGTGAAAAATAAGCCAAGAAATCTGACTTACCTCTTAGCTTAAGCGAAATAAGTTGCTTGATTCAAAAATATCTCTCTCAAAAGCAACATGTACCAATATATACACAGATGAAAAGTCGAGTAATGAGATGATGACTATACAAAAATAAGCATGCATCTATATGAAGCAAGCATGATCTTCCCATTAAGATGTGACTACAATCAAGCAAAATTACATGCCTGCCTTAATGGAATAACAGGAGAGTTGATTAGTCCCATTGAGTTCAAATATTCCCTCAAAACATGTTTTGTGAATTCATTGTTCTGTTAAGTGTAATTTATATTTCAAATGTCCAAATAATAACAATTTGACTTAGTGTCTCAGAAAATAAAATTCATATGAATCAAATACAACGAATTATATTAGGCTGGTAAACCTATTTCTTTAGGACATATTTAGCGAATACATTATGAGGCTGGTTAGTTCACACTTCATGATTTGTAGCAGACAGACTTTTGAAAGATTGGGAGCTAACCTAGGAATGACAAGGCCCTCTCAGTACAACCCAAACACAATGGCACCAGCTGTCACTTACTGATGTGCCAGAGTAGGACCTCTGCTACCCTCTATTGGACAAACCTTGCCAGAGCGGGTGCATAAAACGAAAGGCTGGTGCAAGAGAAAACTTGAACACAGACATGTGAGCACAGATGCGAGTAATACGAGTGACCAAAAAAAGTTATAATGTAATGGATTGTGTTAAAACTGAGAAATCGGTGTTCATATCAGTTGTGAAGCCTGTATCATTTGGCTTTTAAAAACAATAGACAGTCAAGCCTTTCCGGTTTTTATGAAAGCATAATCTGGAAGTGCATATTTGGGGGTATTATGGAAGAAAGACACACAGAACAAAACACAAAATAGGGTTAGGGATTAACACAATCAGTGTGATGATGGCTGTGGGACAGTCAGGTTTAAATGGCTGGTCAAACGGACTGAATGTAGAGCAAAACATCTACAGAGATCATGTCAATAGTTGTAATGTTGTTAGATAATGGAAATACTATCAAACCACCCATACTTCACCTGGCCCATGTGCTACTATGTTATAAAGAATGCTTTCTACAGGGAATTTTAGTTTACAGACACAAACACATAGAGGCTTATTAGTCATCCTTTTGGCAAAAAGAGATTTCTTCATTAGTAAGAAAGAAAGCTGATTTTAGTCCAACTGGCTCCAACGGAAGAGCAGTGATGACAGCAGCAGTGTAAAGTTTTACCTGCCACCGGTTCTTCCTCTGAGTCTTTGTTGCCACGCTCTGGGATACTAAAATCGGAAGACGTCTCATTATCCGTGAGGCTCTCGCCAGAGCCGCTTTCTTCCTCCACACCTCCCAGAGCCCAGGGTGGGCTGGGGTGGACAGCAATGATGCTTGCTGTAGCCTCGCTCTCTGTCACGCTCTCGTTCTCAAAGTAGAAGGATGAAGAGTGCTCCTCCTCCAGTTCCTCAGGCAGGGCCTCAGTGGGGACTGCATTTGATGCAGAAGTAGCAGAACTCCAGTCTCCAGAAGCTGAAGTCTGGCCCCAGTCCTGGTCCACCACCCAGCCTGAAGCACTGCTATCCACAGGACCTTCAGCAGAGTGAGTTGGCATGGAGGAGGCAGTCTCTAGACTTAAGGTAGGCCACAGAGTGGGGGGTTCCAAGGGAGTGGAGATACTTTCACTGTGTATGATGGCACCAGTGGTGGCTGCAATAGAGAGGTGTAGGTCACTAGAAGGCTCAGTAGAGGTAGAGGAACGGGAAGGGGCCCCAGTGCACAATTCCCAGTCTGCTGCACTGCATTTTGTAGAAGTCCCCATAGTGGAAGAAGACAGAAATGAATGGCGGTCTACCAGGCTAGACAGGTCACCTAAAAGGCCTTCCATAGTGGATGAAGGCTTTAAGAAGAGAGGAGAGGCATGCAGAGAGGTGGAACTGAGGCAGTGAGAACAAGGGCCCTCACCCTCTTGGCTAACAGTAAGAGATGCTGCAGGGGACTCTACCCAATCCACTAGGTTTCCAGTGGTACCTGAGAGTGAAGAGCTAAAGTCTGGAGTGTCCGTCACCGAAGAGTAGCCACTAGAAACGGCAATGGAAGGCCAAAGAGTTGGGAGAGTGCTGACAGGCTTAGAGAAGTGAGTCTGTTCGGACCACTCCAAAAGCCCAGAGTCAGTCAAGTCAGGGAAAGTTTGTAGAGGGAGAGTACCTGAACTGCTACAGAGCGGAGCACTAGAGGTCGACCCAGACAATACGTCACCATCATCACCATCATCATCACCACAACCACTGCTATAGACAGATTCCCCAACCCAATGAGACACATAGCTGGAGGACTGGGTGGGGTAGGAAGGGAAGGATGCAACAAACTGCTGCCCATCAGACGCCACTGGGGTAACAGAAGTGTGCGGGATATCCCACTCAGAGATGGACGCAGACTCATACAACAAAGCACTAGAGGAGGGGAGCGACACAGGACTGACATGCAAAGACTCAGATACAGGAGGTGGAGAGGGGGAGCTCTCACCCTTGAACACCGGCTGAGTGGTCTGCAAGAGGATGGCACTGAAGGCAGTGGTGGTTAGGAAAGGCACACTGGGAGTTGTAGGCAGCAATGGGCCCTCCGTTGGGAGGAGAGTTGAGGTTGATGCTGCAAGGCTTTCAGGAAGGGGCATAACTGTAGTAACTGACACTGTGCTTTCTCCATAGCTATCTGAGCTAGTAACCTCCCCTTCGGTTGTCGTTGAGATTGATAAAGATTCTGGATCAGGAGTGACAGCCTTAACTGTAGGATCTACAAAAATATAACTAATGTCATCATCACCCTCTGAGGTCAAACTTGGTGCTGTGCTGCCACTGAAGTATGAGTCAGAAGTGAGTAAATACGTTGGCGCTGTGTTGCCACTGAATTCTGATTCAGAGCTGAGTTGATCGGTTGTGAGAGGGGTGCTAGTGGTTGTGTGGGAAGATAGGGGAGTGTTTTTCACTGGGGTCTCAGCGGACGTTGTGGCAGTGGTTGTCGTCACACCAAAGACTGGAGCCACTGGAGGGTCTGTGGTGGTAAAACTGGGCCAAGCTGCAGTGGTTGGAACGGGATAAGGCGCCTGATTCAAATTGTTTCTGACCAAAAAGGGGTTGGATTGGTACTCCACCTGGAAGACAAATAGACAAAAAGAGGTAGGGAAGGTATACATCAGGGATCTATTTTAGACTACAATTGTTTAATGTAATGTTAAGTAAGTACATTTATAGTTACCTCCTCCTCAATATCAAAAGAATCAGGATCAGGGTCTGTTTCTGAAAGAAAGGCAAAAAACAATAAAACAATTAAAATAGACTATAGATTGAGTCTTTCATTTCATCCAAAAGATGTACAGTAAAAGACAACAAAACCGCTAATCCTTTTCAAATAATGACACTCAATGTATGCACTTACAACCTAGACACACAGAAATGAAGATACATAAATAATAAATGTATGTATGCAGTCGGTTCAAATAGTTGCAGTCGGTTCAAACAATAGGTAAGAAAGTCCGCTGAAGAAAAGGAGGGGAAAGTACTCCACACCAGCAAGTCAGGCATTTCAGGTCACACAGCAAAACAAACAGTAGGTCCAGGTCAGATGACAGGTTAATAATGACCACAGAAAAAAAAAACAGCACAGGGGATATTGGGCACTCTCATGCACCAGAGTGGCTCCCCACACACAAGCAGAGAGGTTGTAGACTCTAACTGAATCTTACCTGCCAAGTGGGAGCAACTGAATGACACAAAATGCAGACATGACTCCAGCATTGTCATGAGGCAGGCACCAGAATAATTTGTGAAGCAATTTTTCAGGTCATTATGACATGCACAAAGAATGTACTGAATGTAGAACTAATACTAAAAGACAGCGACCTGTTAATGACTGCTCTGGTTTGCGGGTGGTGTAACGGCAGTGATGTATTTCACTGACAAAAATACTCTTATTAGTCACTTGAACCACAAAATGCCAGGACTGCATGGTTTCAAACATGGGAACACACACATTCATAGACACTGAAATATGATGCAAATAACTGTATGCAATATAAGTTAGTTTATTATAAACAGCAGTAATACAGAATCCCAACAGTTCAGTTAACAAATATACAGCAAATATACTGCTGTGAGAAAAATGTCAAACTATCTCTGTTAAGAGGGGTGTTTATATAAGAAATGACAAAAAATAAACATGAACTCAAATGTAAGAAGCTGTAAGAATAGAAAGTATTGAAAAGCAAATACAAAATGACTGAAAATATGATCATTTCAAAGAGGCAAAGATGTACACAGTAGACTAGCATGTGACCTTAAAGTATTAATTATACAAATAGAAGAGCAGTCGGAATGCACAGATAAGAGAGGAACAAAAGCAGATGAAAGCGATATAAAAGGGAAAAGTGGCAAACACGTCAGACAATTTTCTTCAAGAAGAGCGCTGTGTTTGACACTTGAAGACTCAAGAAACTTGAAGCTGACAGAAATCAGCTAAGGGTCATTCCCCTTGAAAATGAAGTGAGAGTAAAAACAGTGGTACCTTTTCTAAACCATGGTACATAATTAGCATGACACTTGTGATGTTACTATGCATCTGAACAGCTACTAAAGAATTTCAACGGTTTAATCTTTCAAAAAACTTTGTCCTGTTTAAACTGGAGCTCTTATCCAGCTAAAAAGTATAAAATCTAATTCTTAGTTGAAGATTCAATATGGAATCAATAGTGATACAATACTGGACGCAATACTGGTTAATAGAAACCTGCATGAGCCTGCCAACATCAAAATGAAGTGCAACTTTGTATACCAGTCAGTGACTGACAAATATAGTTTGTCAAATATAGGTGACTGGACTTTGTTCAAATTGCTAACTAGCATTGGCCATGACTTTTCAAACACAATGCCACTATCTACAAAAAGAACTGGTTTGCAAAGGATCAATCTACAGTATAAAGCTTCTGCTCATTATGGATTTATCTAGTTTTTAGCATAATAAAACTAAGAGTATGGTAACTCAGTTTCCACGGAGACGAGGACGGCGGGCACGAGTCGTCTTACCAGGGTCATTCACGGGCATGTCCACTATCAGCTGCTCACTCGTGCGGCCATAAAGCCCATTAGTGCACACGGCCACCACCTGCACCATATAGCTGGTGTTAGCTGCCAAGTCCTGGATGATGGCTCCCTGAAGAAGAGGGACAAACGTTAAGTACAGCAGACCTACGTAAGTATCTGCATCATGAATCATGAATAGCACTGTCCCCACTGCAAAGGTGTAGAAAATGCATAATACTTTCCCAAAACACTAAAAATACCTCAATACCTCACTATTAAAACAGCACAATGTTTAGGTCTCAAATGCAAAATTCAATATTACACTGATAACATTATGATGACGACAGTGGATAATATAAGATAATTAATCAAGCTTTGACTGAGGTCTTTTTAAGTACTGTCCCACAATCATAATACTTGGTCCAAAGCACAACCCACTATACAATTTTTTTTTACACATTGTGTGCAATTACAGGTTTCCACCAAAGAGGTCTCCAAATCCCCAAAACTCACATAGTGTAGCTTTAAATATAAATGTATAAATTTCACTATATTGTCCCCTCCTAAATCTTTGTAAATTTCTTTCAGTGGGTAAAAGAAAAATACATTGGTAGTTGTTTTTATTTATATTACACTGTTTGAAAGATTAGTGAATTAGTGAAGGCAGAAAAGCACACAAATCTAGTCTAGTTTTTTAACAGTGTTTAAGTTCATGTATAGTTTATTTACCACATCCTGGTCTCCGTCAGTAAGGTACTCAAGTGTAGGCTGGTCCTCTCCCTGTGTCTGCTTGTAGGTGACAGAGTATCTCTCTATGCTGGCATCATATACGGCCCGTGGCCTCTCCCAGATCACCAGAAGACTTGTGTAGTTATGTGGATATGCTTGCACATTCTCTGGTTCCGAGCTGCAAACTGCAAACAGGACAGCAGACACACTTTAACCGCATCATTTCAAAATTAGTATCAGATTTATTCTATTGCAAAAACAAATTTGCTCATTGTTTAGGTTATCTGAGGTGTTTTCTATGGATTTTTATAAAACAATAGCTTGAAATGAATTGAACTGAATTTAAACTGAGTTCAGTTTCTTCAACTGATATCTATCAAATGCTACATGATTCATATAGTATATTATTTTTCCATATGTATATAAATTCAGCATAATGCTACTTTAACAGACTCATACAAACAGGGAGCGCTTTTCATTCATTTCCCTCATTCACTCTTTGTTGGTCCTAACACATGATGACCTCACCATGGGGGGGCATTCTTCACCATCTGTGCTCAGTGTCTGAGTCTAAGAACCTCCAACAAAAAAACAGCACTCAGACACACTGATAGGACCAGATTAAAGCAGATTAGACTGATCCACCAATTATACTAACAAAAATGCTGATTTGTTCTGTCACTTTTAAAGCTGTTAACAGATTCAGTAAACTGTGGTGCTTTCTAAACTCAAATAAATCATATATTCATCACTGGCTCATCAAACATGAGAAATGTAAGAAAACATGGAATAAACACAGATGGGTTGATAAGAACCACTTTCAACACCAGAGGGCAGAATGTGGCTGTGCAATAAATCGCCTTGAACGTATCATTAACCATAATCATACCAGCTCCCAGAGACCACCTACTGCATACCAGTCTTCATCCTAAAATTCTGTGCATTAATGTGGCACAAAGCCCCGTTTGCATAGCAAGGTGTAAAAACTGTCTTAAACACAGCTTTTATGTACAAATTGTTGGGTGTTTTAACTCTATTAAAATAAACAGTTAGGTAATCTCATCAGTCATCAAAATGTACACACTGGAGTGTGTATCTAAGCTTTTAGACTTTAAGACAACTATAAAGTTTGAAAATGACAGCTTTTGATAACAAACAACTATCACTGCAGATATGTGTATATAGGACACTGTTAAAATATATCTATTTTTTAATGAACTCAGGTCATACATATCTATGTCTATATTTCGTATATATATCCCTATATATATATATAAATGTAGGTGTTCATTCAAATAACTAACCAGACCAAACACATTCTAAATGAACATTTCAGCTTCATGATATTAAAGGTAAGCATTTCCTGCTGTTAACCAATCACACGATTAATGGCTTATTAAGCGTTTTAATGCTTTAATGCTTTCAATGTTCATAATTTTAGTTTTGGGATCTAACGTAACAGATTTACATGCTTCAATTGTCCCAAAATACAACACCTTTCCTGTGTGGTGAGCCTGCTGGTAGGCAGGCAATAAGGATTGACCTTGTAATAAAGAAAGGGCTGAAATTCCAACAAGGTGTATCAGACACCTGAGAAAAAGAGTTTCTCCCCCTGGGATGTACATTAGTCGTTATAGTTTTGCAGACCGCTTACATGTACAAAAAGCTCCACAGCACAGACATTTCAGAGAAAAGAGAAAAACTGGACAAAATTAGTCCCCTTTAAATACAGGTGCTTTTCTTTGGATGTTTGTGAAGAGACACAGGCTTCACTGAGGAAGACATGTCTAAAATAGGACACTGCTGTGCAAACAGCTGTTTTCTCCCTGTCTCTGGCAGGAAAATGCTGAGGGCAGACCAGTCCACATCATGGACACCAGTACAAACCAAACCACACAGATTCCTACAATGGGGTTAATAGGACACTATTCCAATAAACTGGACTGGGGCACTAGTAACTGAATTCTCTATTCCACTAAAAAGACTTCTGTTTAAATGTGTTTACTGGCAACAGCAATGCTATCAGTGTGTGGAAATTGTGGAAAATGTAATTAATGACAAATGAAATTTTGACAAATACAGAAAGAAGCACATTCAATCAATCAATGTGTATGAGACATGCAAGCAGGTCAAGATACAATTTTTGCCACCTACTTGTAAATAGGTCAAATTGTTAATTTTGTTCATACAGAAAAGATTAAAGCCTTAAGGACAGGCTTACTACCAAAATAGAAACTTATTTAATTGGGAAGTGAAGTGTTAAATGTGTCAGGTTTTTATTGTAAGTGCTTAACAGATAATGAACCATTTAATTTTGATATTTGCTCAAAATTAAGAGTCCGGTGTAAAATGTATTGTGTGAATGCAAGTGTAACAATACATACTTGGTGTGAGAAGCTCTTCAGTGCCGGTGTATGAAGAAAAGACCTGGCCCATAAACTGAGACTGCTGTTCTCTGTAGTTATTCTGGAGATAGTCCATCAGCATCACATAGCCAACTTGTTGCATGGTCATCACCTCACAGAACATCTCCAACTGCACCAGCATGACAACATTCACTTTCAGAACACTCAGAATTATTCAGTCGTCATATGAGATAAATGATTAGATCATTAGTGTGGTGTAATAGACATTTACGCCTAATACATCGTCGCTGTCCAAAGATCCCAAAAAATGGCAACTTTACAGGAGAGGCTAAAAACCTCATTCGATTTTAATGTAAGTCAATGGAACCAGACATCCTTCCGAGCACTTCTGGGCCATTTCAGTTGGTCCGTTCATCATGCAAATTTTGCAGTGTGTAAATGGCAGTGGTTTTTTTCAAATGATGCATAAAAGTCAAAATGGACAAAAATGGAGATACATGTTTTTTGTTGGACAGCGACAATATAAAAGAAAAAGGGTTTCTGGTGACTATATGCTTGGGGAACATTTCCACACAGGGTAAATAAACAACCAACAAAAAAGGCTTACCCCTGAACCATTTTTTAACCCATAACAAGACCCACACAGTTTTCAGAGGTGCTGTATCAAAATACAGTGAACCCAGCATTGAATGTTATATAAGTGATGCCACCAATGTCTTCTGTGCCAAATGTGTTTGGTGTTTGCATGTTTGCTTCTTTAGGTTTGGAACTGACCTAGCAAAAAAGTAAGGGAAACTTATACCTCAACATTTAGCACTATGCAAACTGTATAGCTAAATCATTTTACAACTCTTCTACAGTATAAAGGTAAAAAAAAGTCAATCAAAGGCCACTGTTTATTTATTTACTTTCCAGTGGGAGTTGGATCTAACTCAGATGACACAAATGCATTCATTTTTTTAAATCCATTTTTAGAAACTTTAGTCATTAAAAATAATATGCACTTATTGGCAGCTTTGACTATAAATAATCTATGTAACTGTGGTATCTTCACAGTACAAGAGTTCACAGTATATGTATGTAGCATATGTAAAAAACATCAAATTTCAGCTTTTAAGACACTACTGTTGCTTTTTGCTGTGCAGATTATGTAACAGTACGTCATATGATGTCAGGCTTGGGGCAAGTGATGATTTGGACACAGTTTGGACAATAAATGTAAGTTATGAATATGCGTTATTACTTGGAGGCCACTTTAGCCCTACAGTGCCAGTGTAAAACTAAAGACTGAACATCTTGGCTAAATGCTGGGTAAGAGGGGGTTGGCATTCTTCTTGAATTATTGCTTAAATGTTTTGAGGCCACTTGCTCATATTATGCCACAATTCGTTGTTCGCTGTTGTTGAAGCTGTTTTACCAACCTTTCAGAAGACAAAGAGATTTTGTCATGTTTTGATCCAGAATTCAACAACCATTTAAGTGCCTTCTGGTTAATAAGTACAGTGGGACAATTTGTCAACAGAAGTTGTGAGAAAGAACAAAACAGAAAATAAGGTTAAAGGCTGGTGTGTTTGGACAAGGCCCTACTTGACGTGACCTGCTTAGGCACTGATTGACTCGTCCTAAATAGTTATATGCATCGGAACATTCTCCATTGTACTCAGACTTCCTTGCCTTCTTGCCGGATCTAATGTGTTTAAGAAAGAGTCTGTGATACTGAACGCTACTGTGTTTAGTTTTGAATGAGCAGGACCACCTGTATTTGCCTTTCTTCTTCTTCCTAGAAGCTTTCAGGCATTCAGCACTCATCTTATTCAACTACACCCTGTGTCTACTTGTAACTTACTTAAGGGAAATCGCCTGAGGTCTAAATGACACACAGCAGAAAAAAGTCTTTAAGTATTCACACCCTTTTGATGTGGGTAACCTTACACTTACTCACTCCCATTCCGGCTTAATGACAGTGTGCTTTAGAGCGTTAGACAGGCTAATGCCATGTTAACCGTTCCAAACAAAAAGGTTCAAACGCGGTAGTTTCTGTGTCGTCTGAAAGCCAATGAATCAGTCACCATACAGGCAGTTCCTTTCTGAAGGTTTCTTTAAAAATATTTGGGAAAAACAATGGGGATAAAGGGACAAATTAACACAACTAACTTCAACATGTCTATGATCAAGAAATGTTATGCACTGTCTGATAATCTGACTTGTATCACTTAGCATTTAGTTAATTATTTCTTAGAAGAGCGAGGCAAATAACTGAAGAACAGCTGAACCTGCAGTGAACACAAATAATAAAACAGTTTCACAAAGCACTATCAACATGAACAAAACCACTAGCTGCAGCTCCAGTTCCTAACTTCAAACCTGCCAAGCTGTCAGCAGGTGAACCAAAATTACTGGCTTCATGACGCCGACTCTTTAAAAGCTGCCTTACAAATAACAAACAAGCTCATGATCATTCACACACAAGCATACTCCCACACACAGATTTCAAAACATGTCAAATCAATGTATGAATTGTGACAACATCATATGTGAATGCACAGTATATTTTATGTACCATCTGTTAAGCTGCCATGTCCAGACTGTGTTCCCAGAGGTAAAAGTCACTGTTTGGATGCTTTCTTAGGAGTAGAGTGTATATAGTACTGTAATAAAGACCACCGTGATTGTCTCAAAGACCACTCTTATTAAGTTAGTCATTCTTCAGTGTTGGAAAAAACAACCTCAAAAAACTATAATAGTTCAGTCTTACGCGGTGTGTGAAGGAGAGATACCGCAGAGCCTTCCTTCCGGCCGCTGTCAGACTGTATAACATCCGCTGTCCTCCGTAGTCTATTTCTACAGTAGTCTACTTCTACAATAGTCCATTTCGACTATGTGCAATAAAAACTCAGTAGTCTATTTCTATTTTTACTATGTACAATAAAACTCAGGAATTTATTTCTATTTCTACTATTTATATTTTCTATAATTTTTTGTATATATATAGATCTTATTTATTATTTGTATGTTTCCTGACACTTCTGTTCTTTCCTTTGTGCTGCTGTGGCATTGTAAATTTCCCCACTGTGGGATCAATAAAGGATTATCTTACAAGTTGGTTACATTTTCTGGTTCTTGGAATTCAATTAATCTTAAACACATTTAGTTATTAGTTAATATCTGGACTCCACTGAGTCCAATGTTCTGAGAACACCAGCAGCTTTAGTGTCTATTTGCTTTTCTTAGTGAGGACCTCTTAGCAGACACACTTCCTTTCAGATTCACAGTGTTGTCTTCTCAAAGTGGAAAGATGAACATAAACACCTATGGATTTTTCATTTGAAGCAGGAGTAGAGCTCAGTTTTCTCTTCAAGAGAGGACAGATTTAAGTACTGTTTACCTGGAGTGCAATGATATAGATACATGTAGTTTTCAATTCTCTCTCTCCACAGTTACCACAGTGAGTGTTAAACATAGTTCTATGTGGTTTCTTATGGTCAGCCAGGTTCTGTTAGTCTCCTTTTCTCTATATTATTAATGATTTGTAAAATCATATTTGTGTATTTACTGTATTATTAAAATAACTGTGGATATGCAGGGAATGTGTGGCATAGTAAAGCCCTAATAATACAGTGCAGGGTGCTCACCTGTGCCTCAGAGATGGCCACAGTGTTCTTAAAGACAATCCACTCCACTGTCTCGGAGCAGGGAGGGGAGGTAAGGGAGCCATTATAGATGAAGTACTTCTCAGTGGAGTTGGGCAGGAGGCCTTGCAGGGTAAATGGAGACACACTGCCAGCTTTCCCTGAAGAAAAGAAAGCGCATAATAGTTTGGTGTCATATTTCCTACGTACATAATTCATGCTGGAGTAATTTTAATGAGCAGCACATCGCATTAGATGAAGGTCATGATATATATATATATATAAAACGTGGCTTCAAAACGAAGTCTCACTAGACAGCATAATAAGGAGGTGGACGTCTGAGGATTTGATGGATCTAAAGACCACTTGACATGTTAGCTCATCTTCTCAATAATTCCCAATGCAACTTTGAGATTCCACTAAGTAGCATCATTTAAATAAACACATTACATCATTTGAAGTTGGAATATACATACCATGTCTGCTGACACTGTTGACTGCATTAATGATGGCTGCATAGTTTTCATTATCTTCAATACTTGTCTGTGAGAGAAGGAGAAATGATATCATACCGTTACATCATATTGTCTCCGTCACATCAAGACATCATAACATTGTTTTCTTATCTTATTTACACCCGGTGGATTCATTTAATATAAAAAAAATACAAACCACATTCTGAACTCAACGTTATATAGGTTTTCCTAAGACAGTGGACCCAAAAGCTATTGGGACACACAAACCGCTTAACCACTGTTGAACTTTAATCAAGACAATTTGGTAAAATTTGTTCTTTTGGAATAATTGAGAAAATGTTTCTGGTTTCATAACAGCACTTTTAGCACAACATAAACTCTTATTTGGTAGACTTGGGGAATGCCTAGGGAGAAGTTCAAACCAGACTTCACTAAGAGTACTGTAAATTTGAGTGGTGGAAAAGTGGAAGTCTGTGACTGTTTTTATTACAGTGCTGCTGGTGAAGTTGTATTGAATAAGAGCATCATGATCGTATACAAAAGGCATTTTGGATGCAAACCTGCAGAAGGTCTGCAAAGAAACCGCTGAACGATAAAAAACAAAAACACCAGCCACCGTACCTTACCAAAAAAGAAAATGACCATTTTGAAATGCTCTTTTTAAATAAATGGCACCTGGTTTGTCACAATGAAAGAAATGTCAAATGTCACAATTTGTTTTTACATGTTGCTCGTAACCCCTAGCCACACCCTCACCCTTAACCTCAGACCGCTGGGTGTAGTTAGTATAGGTATAACAAGCAATAACGAAGACCTCAAATATATAACCTTGCACAAATCTAAACATTTTCTAAATGCTTTTTTAAAGGATCATAAACAACCTTCTTTAATCATCTCACTCCAGAGATAATGATGTGTATGACCAAAATATTGCATGTAAATCAACATAAACAAAAACTCAACACTCGTCAACATGTACACTCTCCAGGCAATCTACTCATGTACACACATGAATACTCTACACCCCAAGAGATGCTATGTGTGTTTTAAACCGTCTAGTTCCTCCACAGAGATAACATGTTCATACAGGCCATGAACTTGTACTAATACACAGAACATCTCTGGGTCTACTGAGAAATCAGAGACACACAGATGCCCGGATGCTATTTTCCCACATGAGTAATAAAATAATGACTATTACTCTCCATCTCCACCCAATCTGAAGTCCATTCCTTAGGCTAAACTGTGGGGTGAGGAAGGTGTTGTCAGTATTAACTGGCTCACACCATGTTCGCTACAGCATTGAGGCCAAAAAAGAGGGCCTTTATTTGATTAAGCCTTTTTAGTGAAAACAAAGTCAAACTAAATAAATGGACTGAACTGTCAACATTTCTAAATGAATGCATTCCTGCTGTAACAAAACCTTACATCCCTAAACAGAAACTTTACAAAAGAAAAATAAATATTAGTTTTAACGGATATAGGCCATTGTACTATTGCAGTGGTGCAAAGGATGTCCCAAAACTTCACTTTAAAACTTGAATTAAATGGAATTACATATCAACATTCAACAGCAGAATGACCATGTACTGTATGTGGTACTCCCATCAAATTAAATTATGCTCAAAGGGCAGCAAAATCACTGTCAGTTATTTAACAGCATGATTTATCAACAGTTATTTATCAAGGGTATGATAGTGTTCTAACGTTTACTACTCAGCACTCACCTCAAACAACACAGCGAGGGCGGTAATTTTTCCTCCATCCCTCAGGGCTGCATCAATGGAGCTCAGATGGTCTTCATAACAATATATCTGCATCTGTGTGCATCATTTATTCATGAACATATTATACACAGGCTTAACGTTCATAGACTGGCCACACATTTAACTCTTTGTAAGTACAGTAAATTAAAGGTAAAGTATATCAAAGGGATATCTCCTCTCAGGTCATCATCCAAGTTATATTAATAATGTAAAACCTGTTTAAGGTGTTACAATGTTCTGTGTGTCCATGAAATGACTGCATACTGCAAAAAAACAAATTCCCAAGAGGCGAGTGTCAAGAGGAACGGAATGAAAGAATGTTGCTTCAGGGCTTCAACTGCACAACTGCAGCACACATAGCTTTAAACAGTCTAAGAAATAGATGTATAAATACAATCATATATATTGTTTGATTATATATAATCAAAAAAAATATTAATGTGTGACAGGTTTATTAGAATCTGTGAAGAAAGATGAGAATTAAATTTGTGATTTCTTATAATGTTATGATTTCATGTTGTTACTGACTAGACTGAACACCAGCTAGTCACAGTTTTTAACGTAAACTCACAAACATAAACGTACAAGTGAAATGAAGTGCAATTAAACCAAACACTGCAGTAGACTACAGGAAGAAAGCATACAGTGTTCATTTATTTCATATGTGTAATGCAGAATATGCACTCATTGTAAAACGAATAGTTACTTCAAGAAGGAAGTTTTGGACTGCAATGCTATTCTGAGGGAAAATTAAGGTCACTAGGAAAATGTAGACTGATATGGGCAATATTTATGAGCTACACATACAGAAGTAGTGTCTCTCAGTACAGCTCCGGGCCATGTCAGACGACTCAGCATGGAGATTTTTCAGATTTCCTGCAGATAGGAGTGGAGTGACACCAAGCCTTCTGGGCCTGCAATGTGTGACAACAAACCGTTGACCACGGTGCCCCCACACATGGATTTGTTGGTTGTCTCCATCAAGACAAAAACAGGACCTGTCACTGAAGACACTCCATGACAGTGTGGCACGACACCATTGCAGTCTTTGGCGAAGGTGATGTGGTGTTAAGGGCAGTCATCATAAATGTGTGCATGTGGTTCTACGTCATCCAGTCATCTGGCAATTGTGCTGGCACGAACAGCATGACTCATGAAGGGCATCACTGCTCGCTGAATGTCGGTAATCATGGCTGTTGGGTCACTCTACATACGTCAGAGAATCCTTCGGTGTAGGTCTCCCAAATCCTTCATGCTGTTGGTGCATGCCTTTTTCTATCCATTACCACCAACAGCATGCTATGATAATATCCATACGACCAGTATGGCATGCAATAGTTCGATAAGACCAGCCCCCAACTGCTTCAAATCCTCTCTGGGGCATACTTTGAGGCTTGCTACTAACACAACAGAAAGCGCAAAAGGATTACCTTTTATAGACAGTCCTTGCCTTTGCCACCTGTGCATCTGGGCTTAAATCATCGAATCATTGATTCCTTCAGTTTCATTCTTTTAGGTTGATTCCTTCTGGGTGCAGCTATTTTGACAATAAGTACACATGGGTAAATATGGAGTAAAGAATAAGACCCTAAGACCTCTTACCTCCAGAGGGAATTTAATTCCATTGAGACCATGCTCAGAACCATCAGAAGAGGCATTGCAGCGCCCCCAGTGAAAGGTGATGCGGCCCACCTTAAATCTTGACCTCAAGCCCCCTCCGCTCACATAGAAATCACCCCCTACTTCTATGGCCACTGGAAAGAGAGAGAGAGAGAGAAAAAAAAAGAGACAGTGAGCACATTGTGCATGCATTACTATTAAATACACCCAGGACAGTCATGGTACTAGCAGAACTAGCTTTTTAGCAACTTTGAGCTGTGAGTTGTAGCATTAGCACACCTGTCTTGCCATCGTTTTTCATTGTAGTGGACACACTGGTCTGCATCTCCCATCCCTCTAAGTTTAGCTTCTGGAATTGGACTTTGACCTGCACCAGACTCTCCTCGATGTCTATAGGTGACTGTTTGGCATTATTACATGATGGGTATTTCTTGGCCCAGTTGTTTTGGTTTAAAGTTCCTAAAAAAAGAAAACATGAAACTGTAAATACATGTAGCAGTTCAAAGACAGGATCCAATGAAACAGCAACATCTACACACATATACACTTTCACTCAGGTATATCATTAGAGAGAGAGAGAGAGTATTATAAGCTAAAAAGGATGCTTAATCTGGGTTCTCTCAAGAGACATGTCTTTAACACGAATACAAAGCTAATGAATGAGGTCACCCTTAGTTCTGGGTCATAGCTATTAGCATGTCAATAGCTGATAAACAGTAAAGTAGAGCAGAGCAAAGCAGAGCAGTGGAGAGCGGTGCAGAGTACAGTACAGTATTACAGAGTACAAAAGCATTAGACTACACTTCAACCTCATCCTACACACTAAGGAGCTATATAAGCAATTAATACATATTTGAAAAAAGGAGACCGTGGTAGCATGTATAATCTCATGTGTGGGCCAGACAAATATAGGATCGGAAGTTTTTCATATTAAAAATTCTAAAGGTATTTTTTAAGCATACATTAAAATTATAATGATATTTTATTTACAGCCTTAAGAAGAACCTATTATGCCTTGGCATTTTTCTCCTTCCTTTAGTGTGTTAAGTAACTGTTTGATCAGACAAAGAGTCTGAAAAACTTTAGCTTTGGATAAAGCCCAAAGTAAATGCCACATGGTGAAACTCTGAAACCCTCTCTTTCTCAACGTCCTGAAACACCTTGTTGGAATTCCAGCCCTCTTCTCAGTTACAATGTGAGGTTATCTCGTAACAGAACCCTGATTGCACGCCTACTGGCAAGCTTCGTAGCACGTAGCAGCTCATCTCAGAAGCAGAATGACTTGATAGTTGTGAAAACTTACTGGGATACACTGTACACCTGTTCGTGCACAAAATATGTTTTTTAGTGCAAAACTGAACATTTTTACAGGCTTTTTGGTGGGCTAAAACAGATCTTTCTGGAACTGAATACATTCTACAGTAGAAAACATTTCCCAGGTATAACTGAAAACTCATTGTGTTTACACTGAGAGAGTGTGCACGAATTCACTGCGCAGAAAATGCATTCAAATGAGAGGTAGAATACAGTGCTAGAATAAAACAGACTTCGATACAAAAAATTCTTGTGTAGTCAGCGTCCCATGTACAGCCAGCATGTGAGTGTGTGTAGGACGATGCAATGGATGTGTCACTAATGGTGGTATATGGTGTAATGTGAAGTGTGTGGGCAAAGCATGTTTCAAACAGCATTACATAGGTTTGCAATGAAGACTCAATGAGCACTGCTGTATATTACTGCTGCTCAAATAACTACAGGCCTGACAAGCTCAACTACTATTAGCTCACTATAGTAAATTTGCTGGAGACAGAAACAAGTTACAGTCGTCTTTGTAGCCATGCTATCTGTCTTTTCCAGCCAAGCCCCAGTGAGGGGAACAACAGAAACTATACAGTGTCTTACACTTACACACAGAACGACTGTTTTTAATTATGTCAGTGGATTATTCCCTCTTTTCTCTACAGATCATGGAAGTAAACAAGTAAACAAGTGTTGTGTACTGGAAGGGGAAAAAAGAAATGACAGAAAGAACAAAAGTTATTTCAAGCCATTGTTTGCTCTGTCCTAATGACAAACACACGTTCATATAGTATAATGAGTTATCTTCTTTTCTGGGGGCATTCATCCAGCTTTTGAGGCTGGAATCACATGAACGTATTCTCAGAAAGGGGCATTTTAAACGAGCACGGGAATTTGAGACGTGTGTTACAGAGCCAATACTCTTAAAAGAGCGCATTCTCTCCAGACACACACACACGCTGTCTACCTCCCTCCTCATGTCCTCTCACATGCATTTACCCACTGACAGAGACAACGCTCAATCTTCCATCATCTTTAAGTAGGAATTTAGCAGCTTAGAGTTTGTGAATACACATCTGAGTAAAACCCTTCAATTTCCCTAAAGAACCAAGTTCACTTAATTTAAATGTTATTTACCAATTTAAGGTCTGTCTAGAACATTAACATTGCGTGGAGAAACTAAGATTTGCATGCTTTACCTTAAAGATCTTTACTCATTTGCATGTTTGCTTAGCACTGATTTATATTGGAGATGGCTGATGATGGGTTATCATTTGCTAATGGTGTTTCTCCTTCCTTGGAGAAAAAACATACAAAAGTAGAGATGAAAGTTTAGTTTCAGATATACATGAACTCTAATGCTATTGCAAAATCTGACCACAGAGCTGTAATAAAGCACCAGACGCAAGAAGCACAAGTCTTCTTGATCTTTTCATCTGATTGCATTGCTGTCCATGAAAAGATACATAAATATTGAGGAGATAAATGGTTATTTAGTGAAACAAGAATGTTTCTGCTATGTCATTAGGCAAAAATCCTTTCTTTAAGAGAGCCAATTTATGACATAAACAAAATTCTCATCTGCTACAAGTTCCCACAGAAATAATGGATGTCATGTTACTTTAAAGAAATGCACAAAAGCCTGAAATAAATAAGCCTGTCTACAAACACCTGAATTCTGTTTGCACTGAGAGAATGTAATTAAACGTAAACTCTACATTACAACTGTGTAACATCTTTAATATATTTACACTGAACATATTTATTTCAGTGCTGTTAGTTTGCTCTGCACATTTCACCAAGGTTTCAGTTTCTCAAACTTTGGACAATATCGAGCAACTTCACTCAGCAAAGAGACTGAACAGAAGAGCAGTTCCACTTTTATTAGTATCACAACCCAAAAAGCAGTCTATAGGTAGCAGCCAAGCTGTGTGATTTCATCCACTGTCTGAAGTCAGATCATGTTAGACTGAAAGGTTCTTAGTGAGTGACAACATTAACTTACTTTGTATTGTTGAAAACTAATATAGGTGGGATTAGCTACTAGCCAGCTTTAAGGAACTAGCTACTATAGCCATCTAAATATTCTGATGGCATAGATTTATATTTCAACATGCTGCTTCTGTGAAATCACCACATAGTCTTGCTGTAAACTAGCCAATCAGAGCCGAGCTAATCATATGATTCACAAGTTTACCAAAAAAGGGAAAACAGCTTGTTTCATTCTAGGGCCAAATCCTAGAGCTGTAAATGGGCATGTAAAACCTCATCTGGACATTTCTCACCTTAACCAAAGACACACACCTTCTATGTGAACATTAGAGGACTATTTAAAATACTATACGCAACTTCTAGCAACTTAAGTATTTTCATTCTTAGCCAAGATGTGGGAGCAGCTTTTTTGTCTCAGGAGGCACAAATGTCTTGAAAAAGAAGAAAAAAATTCATTAACACAATGAAATGAACACATTAACACATTATTCCTGTGTACAGACCGAGACTGCATTGTACGGTATGCTCTCTCTGACAGTGCTTTTGGTTAATGTCTTATACTTAGTTTTTAAGGTGTCACTCAGTCAGGCTCAGGACAAGAACTAATAGAGACTGACCAGTGCTTAAAAGCTCTCTCTCTCTCTTAGTCACAACCCCCTCCCCATTTCTATGGCTGAGAGCACATAACCATATGAGGAATAATGGTCTGTCAGGCTGTAAGCTGGTTTGAGTATAACATGCCATTTGCCCCAGCTGCTTATGGCTTCTAATATTCTGCTGTATTAAGGCACGAGCCTTTATCCTGCCACTTTCACTTCATTACAGAAAGACCACAGTCTGCCAACTCAGTAAGCCAAAATTAGCGTACAGGAATTGATTAAATCAGGAGAGTTTATGGGTGATCCTGAAGTTATGCAATAAGCCAGAAAAGCGGGTCAGTTAGGGGGAGGAGGAGCTGGCATTCGGGCCAGTGCTGATGAACAATGCCCCATCTGCCTGGACGCTTGTCAGCAAACTGGGCACAATAATGTCCTCATTGTCGTGCCAACCTCATGTGTCACCCAGACGTTGTTTGTTGTGACGCGGAAGAGATGAGAGGCCAGAGAAAAAGAGAGAAAGCGAGACAGAGTGAAAAAGATACAAAGAGAGAGAGTAGTTCCATAGAAGTTGTTCTATTTTTTATGTCTATTTTTTTTCACCGAGTATGAATTTAAAATGAAAGTACAAATACCAATGAGACACCTTTCTCTGACAACCTGCAATGAACCAAACTATCCAACACTAATTATATCCACTGTGAGCAAGCATACAACAATAAAGTGGAAAGTCAACAGTAAGTCATTTCGACCGATCTGGTGTGAAATGGTGCGCTGTACAGAAACACAGCAGGTCAGATTTGTACAGTTGTGGTGATAGTAACCAGAAGTCACAATGCCATAATGCATAATGCAGTCTCTTTACCATCCTAAGCCACCAGTCATGCTGAACATGTTCTTTGTATTCTGATATGTAATGTTATTGGTAAAATAGTAAGGCTAAATAGTATGGGTGCTATTTCGCTTTACAACACCTGCATCTATATCTCTGCTACAAATGAATTAAAAGACACTATATACCAAAACCTTCTCACAAAATTCTTTCTCTCTTCTCTCTTTACTCTTTCAAGCATCAGGCAGCGCAATCATTACAATTTCCATGAGCTAGTTTTTTTAGGCATTAAGTGTTTTGGATGCCTAGTTCCTATCACTTTCAGTATGAATTCTGATTGGCTAAGTTTGCTAGAATCACATATTTAAAATTAAACTACTCGATTACTTTGTTTACATCTCAATGATTAAATTATTCAGGGATGTAGAAAAATCAGAGGAAATCCCAAATAAGACACAGCAAGCCACAGTAACTAGAAATCATTTTAGGCACTCTGGGTCACAATGTTATCAAATACCTTTTTTTGTAATGGCTATAACAGGTCTTACTCGCATCTTGCCTGGACAGGGAAATATCCCATGGGTCAGTCTCTTGCCTGTTGGTTGTTGGCACAACAACTCTATTCAGCAATTCCCAGTTAAAAAGACTTGTCAGAAACATCTAAATGCCCATTAATAACATTTTGATACTTTGACCTTGGTGTAATAATACTACTTTGTACATCTACAATATGCCACATAAACCATTAGTTAGCAATTTAGTTCAGCATAAAAAATGAAAGAAAAAAAAAACAGAGCTGGTTTTCATATCTGGCCTATTTTTTAAACCGGAGCTGGGTGAGAAACAGGGGAATTCTCCACGGTGCTAAAATGAGACGGGGAAGATGAGACAGAAATGTGTCACAGATGTTATTCACTGCTGAATATATGGACTTTGACTGCATTAAATTAAAATGTGTGCTTAGATCCAGGAGTCACTGGAAGTTCAGCATGCATAGCAGATTAACAGCTGTTCAGTTCAGCTCTATTCTTGTGGGATAGCATTTAGAGTGCAGCTAAAGATGTCGTCATATCATAAAATAAATGGATCCACATAGATGTGAAATGTAGAAATACAGATATAAGCACCATATGACAAAACAAAGCTATAACACACGTCAATTAGAGGGCAACTTTTTTGTGGTCCTCACACGTCCACACATTCCACACATCATCAAAACGGTCTTAATGAAAGTAGCTTTCCTTTTTTAATTGGCCTCAGCTCAAATAATTTTAATGAGTACTGCATGGGCCATAGTCAGAATCAGTATATGACCACTTGACAAAGAAAAACCGCTTACTGCCAAGGCCCCAAAGCAATAAAGCAATATGCCCCACGCTGTAGTACATGTTATATTCCACCTCCAGCTGGACGATAACAACCTCTGTTATGCAGAATTAACATTTTTGTGCCCTGAGGCCACATTATTGCAACTGTTATTAAACACTTTGGTGGGAGTCAATGTCGAGTTTTAAAAGGACTGCAGTACTGAAAAGTTAGCTTGCCTTAGCTCTGAAAGTTCTGATGTTGCAACATTAAAGTTGGTGGATCTAATTCCTGGCTTTATCTCAGTGCCCTCAAACAAAAACAGGAGTGAGAAGTCCTTTCGTCTTTACCATCTTTTAACTAAAATTTAATTCCAGTTGCTAATTTATTAAGAGCTGTAGTCAGGTACCAAAAACAATCATTTGAGTGAAGCACCAATTTAGCACCTTGACAAATGAGAAAATGAACATATAAAAAAAGTTATGTGTTATTTTACTCCCATTTAGTAAGAGACAAAGAGCTTAACATGGTCCACAAAGCAAGAACTCAAAAGGCACTCAGACCAAAGCAGACCTGGCATGACAAGTCCAGACCGATAAAATTGCCCCATTTAAGAGGATAAGGGTGACTCTAATCTCTTGTGTTATGTTGTGCATGAACCAACAAGATGGTTCCTGAGCTTTCGCTGCTGTTCCACAACAGCTGTCAGCATAGATACGTCTCTTTTCACTGGCTGCCTGACTTTAACTAAACGCATCTCAGCAACACCTACCCACATATGACCAGTCTATGTTTTCTGCCAGCTTCTTCTGTGATCTGAATCCATAGGCTTGTGACACGTCCACTGGGAACAAAACACAGAGAAGAGATGTCGTTAAATTTCACATCAGCATTTATCATGATGAATCACACAATTTAATTCTTTATACAGTGTAATAAACTTACAAACTGACAGCAGAACAGAATACTTACAGAACTCAAACAGTATTGTTAACAGCAATGACTGTACTGTATCTTAATACATCTAATACAGTACAAATTCTACCACATACTCAGAACAGTACTGTAATCAACAATATCAATATATGATGTGCGTCCACACATCCCTGCTGAAAGAAAAACAGATTAGACCTGAATAAATTACATACAAAAAAATAATAAATATTTTTTTAAAAATACAAACAGCTCTTCTTTTAAAAGTTAACAAGCTGACAGGCTCTTCTAATAATAATCAAGGTACAGTTTTATTTTGAAATTAACTTAAACTGAAATATATATAGGAAAATACTGTTATGAGTATGTCTTTCAAACTTTATAAGTCAGAATTCAAGAGCTGTATGGTATTAAACTTGTCCAAGAGTTTCCTGCAACGTTGGGAATTATAGCGCTATGCCGGGCAATTCTGAGTAGAAGCTGTGATGCAAAAATACAGGTCCTCTGATTTGTAGGTGAGTATGGTCTATGACAGTCCACACTACGTTTCTTCCGAGAACCCTCTTCAGTACAACACGTATACAAATAAACTCTGTATGAACTTGAATATCCACCGCTTTATTTTATGCAGGTACAGGCTGTGTTAGGTAAGCTTACATGCTATTAGACAGGTAGTGGTAGGTAGCTAGGCAAATGTTAACTAACTATACTGCTAGATAAGTATATCATTTATCCTAATTTACACGTGCTAGTTTAAAGCATCAAGTTTAGTTCATTTCATATCAAAATAACAGAAAAGCTAAATGAAGTTACAATAAAGGCAGTTTGATGATACGGCATGTTTTGATATAGCCTATTATTTTACTATTGCTATTAATTAGCCATATAATATGGTGTTTAAAACACACTTCAATCATCATACTTGGACAGAAGTCACATTTTTGTTTCACAGTGTAGGAGTATACTATGAATACTGAATGCAATATTGTAGAAAACAGGAGAATAATACAGCCTACATGTGGTGAGGAAAACCTCTGAACACGGACACAAGAAGAGCAGAAAGGATAAGAGCATTCTTATTTAAAAGTAGGAATCTCTTCCAGGAAAAAAAAAATTCCGAATTTAAATTAAGAAATGTTCATAAAGATCTTCATCTCAAAACTTGACCTCTGTGGAAGCCAGAGACATTGATTTGTGTGTGAAACGAGGAGGGTTTTTTGTGTCTACTTCAGGTTTAATGGCCCTTTAATGTGCCAAACTAGCTGTCATCTTCTGTCATCAAGCAACTTTTATTTCGATCAGTTAAAATTTACAGGTAATTGTAAAGTAAACTGTAACAGCATGCACCACACATGGGCACCTCAGCTGAAATGTTCAGCTCTACATTTATACCAGGTACTAGGTTCACAGGAAAACAGTTCTATAACATGAGCAGCCATCACTTATTACACATGTGGTTAAACTGTTATGATGCATTCCTGCACTTCCGTCTGTGTGCATTTTAAAGAATTCCTACTGAATGCAGGCACATGAGCGAAGTCCATTTGAAGCATATTTCCCTTTGCACCTTTCACCCGCTCCCTCTTTTAAACACTCTCCCTGCTGGTTTAATTCATACCCGTCTTTGTTAACCATTGCACACTACACACCATTACAGAAGCAAAGGTTAAAAGTTCCCCCACATAGCACTTTGCTATCCATCATTTTGTAGACTAACACAAACCAACCTCTAGTGGTGAATGACCTCAAAAAAAAACCCTTCATATCTTTTTATCCCCTCTTAAAGCCATCAGTCACCACAAACGAACTGCTGGAATAAACAAACCTTGCAGCTAAAAGGACTGAAGCAATTATTATTGACCTTGAATTATTAAAACTACCGTAAAGTCGTACAGTCTTGTCAAAATCGACCTAAGGTTTAGACTAAGGTTATCAGAAATTCTCATCAACCTGCAACAAACGTCTAATTCACACAGCCTAAACTCAGAAGAGTCAGATGCAGAGGGCGGAGGAAATAAATGCCAACAGCCTTCCTTGTTATGCTCTAATTTCCAAATGATTTGCCTGTGCAGCCGCTATGTGGGCCAGGTCTTTGACCCATAGCTGTCAGTTTCTAAAGTGTCTCATTTTAGTTTTAGCTGCCCATCCAACATCACCCTTCACATCAGAATATCAGCACACTATGGAAAATCCAAGAAAAGAATGTTGCCTTCATGAAACACTGTCCCTTCCTCTTTAGGTAAAACCAGGTGTTAACATAAACTCTGACTTTGAGGAGCTAAAACTAGTTCCAATAGTTTCAGTCAAACTTGTGCTTCATTGAACCGTCAGACTAGAACTCACCCGACACATGAAAAAAAGCCATTTATACATGAACCTAACTTTTAACATTTACCATCACAACACCAAACATGTAACCAAGAGTTCCTTTGGTGCTCAACAGTACAGTTGCATGCAAATGTTTGGGCACTCCGGTCAACATATTTACATGTCAGCCTGTCAATTTAAATGTTACATAAGAAGCATGAAGCTATTTTAAGCACCTACCAATTATACTGTAATATGTAACAGTCTGAATAGCCAGTTACATGTTTTGAGTGAAAATAAGTTACATATGCACTTTGTATACTGCAGAGAATGCACTTCTGCACATTCTGATGCACAGCTACTGTTTGTTTGCTGAAATTAACACATTGGGAAAAATCGTTAAATGGCCTGAGTATAAGCAGTGGCACATGTTAAACTAAAATAGCAAAAATGCCACTTTATGTACAAAACAAAGTTAATAACTGGACCGTCAACATGCTAACTTTGCATACAACAGTATGTTTGGTAGATACACAAAACAGCATCAGGTTTCTGGGTGTCATTGGTGCCATATCAGTAGGATGTCAGTCAAGGGGGAGAACATGCTAAAATGTGGTGCATGTGCACTATGAGTCTTCCTGTAAGGCCTGAAACAATTTAAAATTCAGAGGTGTTGGTTGAGATCCATTAGAGGTTTTCAAACCAACATAATCATAAATATGTATTAACAAAAAAAGGCCTGATACAATGTTCTGGTCTCAAAGGCAAAGTCTACATCACACTGATGAAGATATGAGAGACGATAAATAGACAATTCAGTCACATCCTCAGAGGACACATCCTTTACCAAGTTTTGACTAAGTTTTAACTCTTTCAATATGCTTACCAACACAAGACCCGTCCCCTTGTGAAAGGTTACAAACCACAAACAGCAGACTGCTCTTCCGTACACTGCATGCAATTCCACAGTTCCACAAGAGAGGTCTCCCAAACCCTCTAAACTTACACTGTGTAGCTTTACCCTCATCCGATTTTAGCAGCAAAGCTATCAGCATATATCCTGGTGGGTGTTAGTGTTGCCACTTTTTGTGTCACTAAACTTCAACTGTCCCGTCACTCTCCACTGTAGCATCATTGTGTGAAGCAAAGTGAACAGTTCAAAGAGCACTTCACATCACCTTTAAACCCCTCGTCTCTTCTTTGTGCATCCAGTAGCTCCCACACCAGACTATGCTAGCGTCCTCTTTCTCCACATAAAAGAGCAGTCCCCAGAGAGGACTTCCTCCTTTGGGTGAAAGAAAACAATGTAAGCAACAATGGCCTGGACATGAAAGACCTCCTCTGTACTAGCCCTACCATGACAAGGGAAGATACATTACAGTAAAAGGTGAGCCAAACGTACCTGCCTACCTATCCAGTATCAGCAGAGGATTATGCTTTTGGCTTATCTTACTGTTAGCTTTGTCTGGCAAACAACATGACTGAGCCCCTATTGGATTGTTTGTGCACCTGTGACTACACAGGCACATCTAGACACATCCAATGGAGATCTTTAACAATGCAAACAAGTTGTGTGATGCTCCATTAGACTACAAGTCTAACATTAGCTCAGTGTCCTGCTCTTTATTTGAGAATTAAATGTTCAGTGTTTTCCCTTAGATTTTTTTCCATATCTTTGGAAACTACTAGTGTTGTCATGCATGTGGAAAGTTTCGTACTCAAAGAGCACTGACCAACTGCCTGTCATATTACAAAGACAGCATAACCAGCCCCCTGTTTGACTGGATTTAATACAGCGCAGCTGTATTATTATGTAGCATGTTTAAAAATAAATTTATTGTGGCCTAAATATAAGCACACATAAAACATGAACACAAGAAAGCAAGCATTAGCTTGTCAGTTAATGCCTGAATATAATTCAACCCAGAGTTCTTATGGCAGTGGAAATATTGCAAGTAATCATGAAGAAACTCAATTAAACAAATATGTATCAAATTCATTATCCTTCGTTTGTGTTTTAGCAGTGCACACACAGATGTTAAACTGCTGAGCATAGCTAGCTTTCTGCTTATTTGGCTATATGTATTTAGTTTCTATAAGGCTTTTTCTATAGTGACTTTTAAATGACTAATAAATAAGTATGCTGTAAGTTTACTTTTTAACTACTAATCAAAGTTATACTAAACAATATTATACCTAAGTAAACATATACTGCTTATACTTGTAATTAATCCTTTGACAAAAATTTGAATTTTGGGATTACATCTGAAGGTATAGTAAACTTGGTTTGTAGTTTCAGGTGGATAGTTGGACTAGAATGTTAATTTGAGTTAATATGTGTTTATATTTTGCCACCCAATGCAACATTTGTTGATTTATGTGTCTCTTGTCATTTTTAGACGTGTAGTTCACTGGTAGTGTTCATATTACATTAAAGCCTACTTAAGGTACAGTTAACAGTATACTTTTAATATAACCAATAATATATAAATATTAGAACAAGCTTTAAAAGTCCTGCACGTACTGAGAATGTCATACTAGTACATTAATAAAAGAAGTACTACATAAACTTACTTACACTTAGCAAAATGAACATTTTGTATAGTTTTCTGGATGAGTCTTTAGGGGCTGCTTAGCATTTATAATAGCTAATTTCAGTATTTCCTGAAACTGATTAATCTTTAATTACCTGAAAAGAAACTGACACGAAATTATTATAAATACAACTAATGAAAAAACTCACATGTACACAGCTGGTTTTGCCCAGTCTCACAAAGCCTATTTGAACACCCTAAACTTCCTAATGAGCTAAATATAAAGGCTGTTAACAGCTATATGGTGTGTCTGCAGGTAAGCTTACACAGTCTCACACTGCCTGCTTGATTACTTTAGTCTGGGAGGACCTGTATTCTCTTTCACTCAATCAACAGACATGCTCACCACCAACTGCACTGCTGACGGCTCAATTTCCTGTTTGTAGTAACATAGTGTGAATGGAAATGTACAAAGACCTGCTGCTCCCTAACTGTGGGAGACTACGGCTATTTGTTTACCGTCTATTGTCTAATGAGACATATAAGGTTTCAACCCATCCATTCAAATTGGCTCTACCTTTTGTTTATCATCTACTTTGTTAAATGGTTAATCGCACTTGTCACTACAATTATCAGCTGCCTGATGGCAATTTTACAGTCTCTTATTGTTATCATGATCCACCATCTATACACATGCATCCACAAACACATACAACTGCCATGTTGTTGGAAAAATTCGCACAACAGGCAGTAATAATGGTGCAACACAAGGAGCTTTCAACAGTTCTCAGGGAGAACACGCCAATGAAAAATGGACAGGGCAGAGATCTCAGACATCCCTGTCGTTACTATTGGTTCAATAAGAAAGCAAGTGGAAAGTTAATGGAACTGCAACAGGCGGAATGGCATGTCCTTGGATAGGTGAACCATCAGAAGACTTTCCAGCCTCCAGACTAATATAAAGAATTTTGAGAGAAATCAGCAATCATGTCTGGAGAATGAACCCCTGTGAATATAGTCCCAAAAACATTTACCCATTGTTGAGGGCTGATGCATCATGATATGTAGCAACTTCTCTGCAAGCAGTACTGGAGCATTACTTGATACATAAATGGAGTGATGCACCATGGCATATTAGAGAAAATTTTCATCTCATCTGAAACTAAATTGAATTTGAAGAAAAGATGGACACTTCAACAAGACATAACCCCAAACATGCAGCCGGAATATCTCAAGGCTGGTTTGTAAAGAAGAAATTACCTGCATGACATAGCCAATCTTCTGACTTGAGCCCCTTTGAAAACTTGTAAAGGGTTCTGAAATTGCAAGTCCATCAGATAAATTGGATGGACGCGAAGTGTGCCAAAATTGACCCACAAAGTTACAAAAAGCTATTGGTCACCAAGATTTCGAAGCTGTAATGAAGGTTTTGCAACAAAGCACTAACATTATTTAATTTGTGGTGTCTGAAATACTTTTTCAGTTTTGTTTCCTATATACATAAATCATGCTTATGAATACATAGATTTGTAAATAAATACATATTTGTTTGTCTGTTATATATTGCTTAAGTAAATGAAGTAACCAGGAATCATTTTAAGCAACAAAAAAGTGAATTATTATTTACCCTCACTGAGAAACAGAGAGAGTCAAAGGAAAAAGAGAGAAACAAACAAACAGAAAGAGAGAATAAGAAAGCATGAAAGAAAAACTAAAGTTATAGGGTGAGAGAGAGAGAGAGAGAGAGAGAGAGAGAGAGAGAAAGAGAGAGAGAGTGAGAGAGAGAGAGAGAGAGAGACAAACAAACAAACAAAGAAAGCTGAAAATAATTCCCAGTTTTGGTAGGCATGGCTATTGTCCCCAGTGGGGCAGGAGTGCATTTCTAATACAGTGAAGTACCTATATGGCCTTGAGAAGTCTTACTGCCGTTGTTACTGACCAAACAAACAAGATCTAAGGGTCTAAGGGTAAAGTGTTGCTAATGTCTCATTCTAAAGCCTAAAATTAATTCACTAGAATTCAGCATACATTGTAAGGGTTACTGCCTGGTAGATAAAATCGTCATATATTAGAAGTAAATGAAGTAACCAGGAATCATTTTAAGCAACAAAAAAGTGAATTATTATTTACCCTCACTGAGAAACAGAGAGAGTCAAAGGAAAAAGAGAGAAACAAACAAACAGAAAGAGAGAATAAGAAAGCATGAAAGAAAAACTAAAGTTATAGGGTGAGAGAGAGAGAGAGAGAGAGAGAGAGAAAGAGAGAGAGAGTGAGAGAGAGAGAGAGAGAGAGAGAGAGAAAGAGAGAGAGAAAGAGAGAGAGAGAAAGAGAGAGAGAGAGAGAGAGAGGCAGAGAGAGAGAGAGAGAGAGAAAGAGAGAGAGAAAGAGAGAGAGAGAGAGAGAGGCAGAGAGAGAGAGAGAGACAGAGAGAGAGAGAGAGAGACAAACAAACAAACAAAGAAAGCTGAAAATAATTCCCAGTTTTGGTAGGCATGGCTATTGTCCCCAGTGGGGCAGGAGTGCATTTCTAACACAGTGAAGTACCTATATGGCCTTGAGAAGTCTTACTGCCGTTGTTACTGACCAAACAAACAAGATCTAAGGGTCTAAGGGTAAAGTGTTGCTAATGTCTCATTCTAAAGCCTAAAATTAATTCACTAGAATTCAGCATACATTGTAAGGGTTACTGCCTGGTAGATAAAATCGTCATATATTAGAAGTGCACACACATACTAAAATGTAAAACTCAATCAGTTTCCCATATCCCAAGGACCCGTCTAATGGGTTTATAAAGATGTGAAATGAAATGTCCAAAATAAAGAACTGAATAGCAGGAAAGCAACAGCAAGTAAAATGAAGAGGGCAAGGTAAAAGAGCAAGGCCTTCCTCACAAAATGAAGTCTACACCTCTTCAAGGCATTGTAAGGCAGAGAGAACACACCGCCTGTGTCCACAGTCCTTCATGTGTCACTTGGTAAAATCCAGTCTATATAAGCCAAATTAAACTGACACAGCAGAAGGGGCAGATGAAGAGCAGGGCATTCATAGAGTGAACTCAACGTTCCGACTGTAAAAATACTCCTTATGTAATGAGATGAGGACACCGGGTCAGAGGTCAGACAATTACTTGAGATACTCCACAAAAAGTCAATGTTATATTTCACACAGGAAACATTGGGCCCATGTGTCATGGTCGTCTATCATCTCAAGGACATTTCCCATTTCCCAACAAAGCCTTCAGAGTGCATCTAGCTCATAATGCAGCTGTGACATATAAAGCTTTCAAAATGCTTCTTACATATTACATATTAGCATACATACTACATATTAAAAAGGAACACATGTGCACATTTGTATCTGCAAAGATCTATTCAATGTGTTAATTCTTCATAGACAATAACTATAATAATAAAACTGTTATATTACACAATCTCATATTCCAAAGTTATTTCTTGCTACTTCAAATGTGTAGAAACTTCTACACTACAGGTCAGGTCACTTGGGGTTACCTCTATGAGGCAAGGCAAGATTAGTTATATAGCACAGTCCACACGCTGCAGCAATTCAAAGTGCTTCGGAAACGAGAAAATAAAAAGATCATTTTAAATTTAAAAAGATCATATCATGGTTAAAATAACAGAATTTAAAGAGAAGCAAAAAATGGAAAGAAATTCAGAAATTAATTTAGGAGGAGTGCTGTTACAGGTTCAAAGCTCAGTAAGCTAACAGTGCTTTAAACAGAGCTAAAAGCTGCTCAAACAGAAAAATGTTCAGCCCAGATTTAGAAGTATCCAGCATCCTCATCGGCTCAAATTCCTGCAGTGCATCAGATAAATAAGCTGGTACTACACCATTAAGATCAGTAACAGAACTTTAAAGTCTATTCTGGAATATATTGGTCTGTGGCCAGTGTCGTGGTTAAAGACTTCTAGTATGAACTGAATTTTGGGCCACAGCATTTTGGACCAGCTGAAGCTCTTTGGCTGTCTTTTCTGGTTGTCCAGTCAAGAGATGATTAGAGTAATCAGACTTGCTAGAAATAAAGGCGTGGATGAGTTTACTCTGGGCTATTTAGAAAGTCTCCTGTTTTGTTGATGTTCTTAGGTGATAAAATGTTGATTTATTAACTGTTCTAATGTAACTGCTGAAACTGAGGATCAGGGTCTATTAGAACATTAAGGTTACCTGCTAGCACCTTAGAATTTAGGGCTCTCTAATCCAGTGAGCTAGATAAGGCAATACACTGCTAACTCTTTCTTAAAAGTTTAAAAATAGTTTGTTGTATGGCATTTGAGGAAATTAGAATTTATGGCTAATTTTTTTCTTTCAGTGATTTAAAATCTCTTTATTTTGCAGCATCATACAGTCTAAAATCACAGTTAGATGAATGTAACTTTTTTTAACATGTTTAGTTTTTGCCAGGCCACAATGCTGAAATGAGCTTTATTTTGATGCACTGTATTCAAAGGAGTCATTTTAAAATAAAGGGGGATACTGTATGTCATATATTTATTAAATGATTTTACAAGAGAATGATGCACCTAAAGAGTATTGTTAAGACATATAGACACAAATATGGTGTACAGGTAAAACACTATTTCATTATTTTTAAACCAAGCAAAAAACTTTATTCGTTTTTAAGACCAAATGGCTGCCACATATGATCCACTGAGCAAGAGTTAGTGAGCTACTGTATGTGTCATTTAGCCTTTCCAACTTTAGCTAGAGCATGGCATTGCACAAGAAAAAAACTTTCTACATGGTCTTATTTCCCATAGGAGTTCAGTGCAACCATAGAACAATGGAAGAGGACTTTTGCCTATTTGAATAAGAATCTAAATAACCTCGTTCAGTTTCACATGTTATATTTTATTAGTACTGGACATTGGAACACTTTAAAGCATCTAATATTAATAATAAGTGCATGTATGAGCCCAATGAAACAGCATTTACATTTGCAGGGTTGTAATTTTGAGCGTATTCTTGTCTCAGCATGTTTAAGTGTATTCATGGGAGCGGGATGCTGTCAACAGACACTACACAGCCTGCCAAAACACCATGCTCTGTCTGTGTGTGTGTGACATTAGCCCAAGGCAGTGAACGCATCTTGAAATGTTTGTGTATAAGAGTGTTCGTGTATACACTAGGGTTGGGTATATATACAAACACTACATTGCCAAAAGTATTTGCTCATCTGCCTTCATGCGCATAAGAACTTAGGTGACACCCGATTCTTAACTCATAGAGTTTAATATAATGTTGGCCCATCTGGGTTTGGGAGTGTTTATTGGACTTTCTGACCATTCTTCCAGAAGCGGATTTGTAGAGTCAGACACTGGTGTTAAATGAGAAGGTCTGGCTTGCAGTCTCCGGTCAAATTCATGGCAAAGGTGTTATACCGGGTTAAGGTCAGGCAAGTAAAGTTCTTCCACACCAAACTCTTATCCATGTCTTCTTCATTGACCTTGCTTTGTTCACTGGTGCACACTCAAGTGGACCATCCTCAAACTTTTCCTACAAAGCTGGGAGCATGAAATTGTCCAAAATTTCTTGGTCAGCTGAAGCAGTAAGATTTCCTTTCAGTGGAACTAAGGGGCCAAGCCCAAATCCTGAAAAAGAACCCCACACCATAATCCCCGCCTCCACCAAACTTTTACACTTGCACAATGCAGTCAGACAAGCACCCCCCTCCTGGCAAACACCAAACCCAGACTTGTCCATCAGATTGCCAGACAGAGAAGCGTGATTCGTCACTCCAGAGAATACATCTCCACTGCTCTAGAGCTCTATGGCGGATTGCTTTACACCACTGCATTCGACACTTTGCTTTGGTCTTGGTGATGTAAGGCTTGGATGCAGCTGCTCGGCCATGGAAACCCATTCCATGAAGCTCTCTATGCACTGTTCTCGAGTTAATCTGAAGGCCACATAATGTGCAAAGTTCTGTATAGAATATTACACCACCCACATAATACCTGCTCTGTGGGGTCCTGACTATAAAGAACATGGTAAAAGGGAATTAACAAAGTATACATAGTCTACGGCCTGTAGTTGTAGAACTACATAGTGCCCCTATGTGGTAAGTGGAGCTATAAAACTAAGTTTAGAAAGTGTGTTTTTGATTGTATATTACTGAGTGTAGCACTACTGTTTTAGCACTATCTTTGACCAGAAAAAGAAAAAAACAAAATATTGTAGTTTTTTAAAGTATCATGACTTCAAAAGCATGTAGCTCACCTCTAGAAAACCCAGATCTTTATGTTTGTCAAGGTGAACAAATGCCAGCACAATGATGGAACACCGTTCCACAAAAGCGTTCTGTCCCACAAAACATCTTTTTTCTGGTCCTCAATTTTTTTAATACTTGGCAACTTTTATTATAAGAGACTAAAGAAACAATCAGATTCAGCTGTGAAGACACTATTACGGAGACACAGTAAAATTACAGGGCTACAGTAAATTGTAATTAACTGAAGTGAAAACTCCTGTGAGGACAGTAATACAGCAGTGTGCGTGTCTGTGTTGCATGAGCTTATCCGTGAGAATATGATATGATGGTGCTAAAGTGTGTGTGGTAGTTGGATGTGCTTATAATTGCAACGTTATCGCTGTCAGTGATTCTCTGTCTTGTTCTGATAACACACCACATGCATGTTTGGCCAACATGGGCCATCACACAGTTCACACAAAAATCACGTAGATCCCTTGTATTTTATACTCACCAGGCGAGCTGTATTATGCAAAATCAGAATTTAGGCATGTGCCATGCAGCAGTGCAGTGCGCTTTCTTCAAAGTCTGAGATACGAAAATACTGAGATATAAACAAAGCTTGGGCTGCACAATTTAATGTGTCCATGATGCAGACATAGATTACTGAACAGACCCCTGGGGCCTGACAGGGGCCTTAGACCACAAGGCCCGAGCTGGGGACAATCCACTACAGACGCAAACATGAGCCTTTATTGCATATGTGCAAACACATACCAGATTACCTGGCTCAGCAACCATTAGGCTTAATTTTGTTTCGCTTCTGGATTTCTCAAGTCATTTGCCTCCTATGTGTGTCCCATACGTTCATGATTCCCTCAGACATCACCGGAGGTTGGTGAATGTTTCATTCAGACTGTCAGTACTAGCCGATGTGTTTCAGATTCTCACAAGGCTCCAGACTACGTTGATGTCTGATGCAGCTGACTGGAAAAGGCGCACCACAGGCACTAGTAGTAGCACAGCTACCCGGCTGCTGTTCTAAAGGCTAGCTCCAGGCAGTCTATAATTATCCCTCAACAGTTCAGTAGAACCCCTATCGTTCACTCTCTGATAACAACTCAGCTATTCAGGTTTTATGCTGTGCTGTGTAAATGCTTATTCATGGCTACCACCTTCCAAAGAATTACAGTCATACTGAATCCTGCTACTGGTTAGATCATTCAAGGACAGGCAGCCGATGAAAGGCCGAATAAACACAACAATGGCTAAAGCTCCAAGCAAGCGACGTTTTTATAACAACCGCCACAACCCTCTCTAGTCAAGAAACCACGTTCGGCAGCAAACAAAAGAAGTTTTATAAACAGAAGCAAAACAGGAGTAACTTTGGTGTTTATTTTCTCCAGTGGAGATGTCCTTGGTGAGTAAGGGGATGATGTTTGATGCTGAACTCCTAACGTTTCTACTAGGGAGGTAGGGACTAGGAAGAAGGAGGGACTGGCCAGTTCCTTGTTTCTTATGGTAGGAGCAGACACTACAACTTTCGAGTGATGAATTCAGTGAATTTGTGAATTATAGAGTTGCGCCATCATACAAATTGCTCATTTAAAGACGAAATAAACCTGTTAATGCATATATTACAAAAAATTTATTACAAATAAGCATGTCTAATCTCTTTTTTCAGTTGTAATTATTTATTTTTTTGTTTACTTTTTTGTTTGTTTGTTACTGTCGAAGTGTGATGGACCGCCAAAAATTCTCAATCCAGCCACCAAATTAACCATCAACCATAAGCTGTCATTTTAACAGTATATCGCTATTAGCTCAGGTTATATAGCCCAGAAAGCTGCTTCAGCCAATCAGCATGCAGGCAGTGTAGCAACACTAGTCCCGGAAAGCAAGCAGATCTCCACATGGCCTCTGGCCACTGTGACTTCCCTCAATCCCTCACTCATCGCCATGGACACAGCACCAGTCCAGCTCCATTCAGTCAGACACTGCACAAGTTTATATCACTTTACCCTGCTTTCTTTCTCTTCATTCAGCTGGACGACTCTTACTAGTCAACCTTTCTACAGAGAACAATGGCTCCTATTCTTGTTGTTCTCTGCCATTAGGAAGACTTTAGAACCTCCTCCGGACAAAAAGCTGCTTCTCTTTTCACCCAATCACTCTGTGAAATATCTGTAAACATTTACAGTGGGCCCGGGAGTGTTTTAAACACGAGGTCCATTTAAACCTTCTGTTTATAGTGTGACAGAGAGCCTTGAGGGATCCGGAGAGAGGTTTTCACTGAGGAGGTTTATTTAGTTAAAACCTCTCTCAGCTTTACGAGCCTGCAGTAATGTCCCTGTAGTATAGCATCCATGCCAAATGGAGGGAACCATGAAAAGTTGGACCGCAAGAGAAACATCAAGAACCTGACTCTTCTAATCCACTGTAACTCTACCACTGGGAGAGGAGTACACCTTTTTACTCAGTGACCTGATGCTTTTTACAGAGACCTATTTTATTCACAAGACTGCAAAGAGTAACACGAGTACAGACCCACGTTTCTCCCCACCTTCCCTTTAGCAGAGCTCGAGTGGAACTTCATTTCTAAGGGGACATTTTTTGCAGCAGCAGCAGCAGGCATTAAAACAGAATATTAAAGGCCAGCTCAACACATATAGGATTAACAGCAATAACTGTACATACTAGTCTAATACTAAACTATACATTTAAACATTATTTACAAAAGCAAAAACAGTCAGATACAATATTTAGTCAGATTCTCCCTGAAGAACCTTTCAATAGACGGTTATTTAAAGGGTTATGTTTAGTTACTAAATTGCTCTACATCTGTTCTGATGCATATACACTCAGATAACACACTCGGATAGAAATTATGGACTCACTCTCAGATAGAACTGAGTATTTTCTTTAGTATCGAATGCAGGTTCTGACTGAGATTTGACGACAGTTGGGCTTGAGTATGGAATCCTTGTGGTGAGTGTTTTAGTCCTGCTTCTGCTGTAAAGTGACATACTGCCCCAACAGCTGGGGTGAACATTTGGGATGACATTGCATACGACAGTCAGTCACCCCCTAGTAGTGATACGTAGGATACTAACAGCTCACTGACATATGCAGGACAACCTCCGGCCACATGTGTTGCCTCTCATGGCAAGGCTTCCACCGGGCATTTTTCAATGGGATAATGTTCTCGTGAAACCACAGGAATGTCTCTGCTAGGCTGCAACACTTCCCTGGCCTGATCAGTCACCAGATTTATGGTATGCAAGCTTCATGCCAACAGGATACCAGTTGGGTATGTCAAAGCATCCAATTACTGGACAAAGGCCTGTGTCCCCATAGTCATGGTTAAAATTACCCAACAATTTAAACAGACATTTCTTAGAAAACACGTGACATTAGATTTTTTTGAAGCTGTATTATGTGGTCTTAATAGCACAACAGCCCACTCATTAGAAACAAATACTGTACAAAGTAATAATTAAAATGGCTGTCTGTGAAGGACTGGCGGCCCGTCCAGGGTATTTCCTGGCTTCCTAGGATAGGCTCTAGAACCCACCACAACTAAAATTAATAAGCGGCTTTGAAGATGAATGAATGAATGAATGAATACATTGAAAAGGCCTTCACTTTTGGTCCTAATTAATAAAAAAAATCCTAACTTCAGGAGATATGGACCAAGACATTCAAAAGTACAAAGTCTGCTCGTTGGCACTCATCGTTTACTGACTCAGGGAGCCTGTGTTGTCAGTATGTGTCTAACATGACAGCTCCTTGTAGCACGGATAGAGGATATCTATGTCTTGGTGAAAGAAGACCTGCAGGAATTGGGATCAGTGTGAGTATAAGAGTCAGCTGTACAAGGTTCTCAATTCTGAAGATGCTATAAGCTTTGAGACTAAAACTCTGGATTAGTTTTGCTGAGCTGGTATTAGAATTGGAGCCGGATTAGATTTAGCAGGGGAGGTTCCGTAATGTAATTTGTAGGGGATTTGACTGGCCGATTCGTACAGGATAAAGTATTTGTGTAATTTCCCCCAAATTACCACAGATAGCCCAGATGGAAAGTTTTAGCCCAGACATACATCAACATGTGCTACACAGGTGCTACACTTACCAACAACACAGGGGTGTAATGATACAATCATGTATTCTAATATTTTCTTCAAATTAGGAAAAATTACGATTATAATCTTGTTACAGCATAACTTACTAATGACACTCAAAATGCGAGGCAGGAGGAATGCTGGATCAGCTGGTGATTAGTGTTCAAACAATGCAACTGTATTAAATGCCATAATTTATTGAGAATTTTCACAATGTCCCTATTCCACAGTGTCACATTTTCACCATGACAATGTCACAACACATTACTACATTCCAGCAACACTCCGCCCCTATCTTACCACGATTTTGTTTCTGCAATACTGTGAGGCAGATTTGTGCAGGACTACTTTTATAGTGGGATTCAACCAATTACAGATGCTCATTCACTTTAGACTTAACACAGTCAGACTTGTAAAACAGCATGGGAAGTGCAGATGTGTGCTCCATTCAAATCAAAGATCTTATCAAGATCCCTGACAGAAATCTGTGAAACGGCTGAAAAGCGGTACCACATTGTAGCTCCTTATTAGAGCCTCAGTCAGTTCCACACTGGAACCCACAGCCATCCTTACTCATCTTTTTATTCATCAGGGGCCCAAAATTAACCAAGGGTATTAACCTACTTATAACTGAGTCCTCTTTTGGCCCAGGAAAAATGTGACAGGAGGCTTCAACTGGCATTACAGGAGTTATGTATTACTTATGTAACTCTAGTTTTGTAGCACTGCCAATAAGGGAGAGGAAGTCTACCTCAAAAAAATCTGTTAAAAATATTTAAACTATATACGTTGTATGTTGTAAACAACACTATTTTCTTGCCATCAGTTTAGTGTATTCCCCCAAGTATGTAATGAATAGATGAAAGAAAAATATGTATGCTATGCATTATACTCCTCAAAAGCATTCTGGAAAAAACAGGCTGTTTACAGGGCATGTTATCTCCCTTGATGCACTATTCCACATCTGTGACAAATCGTTTTAACCAGATTTCCACATGCATAAATGATTCATTCAGAACATGCAAGCTTGTGTCTTTGATTTGGCATGAGCTAGTTTAGATGGTGGTTAATCTAATCTACGGCCCACCAGCACTCTGCAAGCAGCCCAGAAGAAAACACAGAAACAATGAAACCACATTAGGACAAGCTGACAGACATGTAGTTAGCTAGCATATGTTGTCCTAAGATAGCAATTAGCTTTGGAGACTAGGGATGCACAAAATATCGGAATCATGGATATTTATATACTTATTTATTAAAAGTTTTAGATACATGGATGGATAGATTTGGTTGGTACTTCAAAGCAATAATTCATGGCATATTTTCTGTATGAGCAGAATGTGTACGGCATGTGATGCCATTAATGGCCACACCACTAAAATGTCATTTTACTTCATTTTGAACCTTCTACTCTACTCTCTAAAAAATTAAAAGCCTGATAAATGCTTACATATCACATCAACATTCCATTGGCAGATATGAACATTAAATAGATCAGATTTCAGTACTGGCACACACAGTTCCCACAGTGCTCAAATGGAAGCCAATAATGTGCTTTTATGGGTTGGATTGATTTTTAACAATCCAGTTTCATTTGATTGGTAGAACAGAAAGAAACTTCCTGGTCATCAGCTTCTGATTTCTTAAAGCAGTGTTGATATCTTACATTGGCCCCTTCATTTTTCTGCTTGTAAAACACCTCCAGAATAATACTACATAAAAATACCTGTTGTTTCTGAAATACTGACACAAGGCATCTTCATTAAAGAGATTAAAGCTTATCCTTAAATTTGTTCTTGAGGAAAGTCCTATCAAAAAAACGTACATCAGGTTCATGGACATGTTCCTAAACCGAAAAACCGTTACTGTGAGTGTCCATAGATTGCGTTCAAGAACAAATCCCAAATAAGAAAACGTCAAATTCTTAGCACTTACCACGCAAGTGGTTATATACCAAATACACCAGCAGTGCACTGTAGACACAATACAAGTACAGCCGCATGTAACTTGAACTTTATACATTAAATCTTCATGAGCTTAATCATGGTCGGGGCCTTTTTGCCAACAGCTTATCCAACAGCAGGGTGGTTTACTGCTGGCAACAAAGCTTTTGAAAATACCATTGTTTTCATTTATTTTCTTTTTTTTAATGTAACCCACTTCCATTTTACTCCAACATTGGTAATTAGCATCTTCTTAAGATTATCTGCTGCGAAATGGGCTTGAAAAAATGAAAATCCCTACAACCAAAACTAAGAGCCATGATAATCAACTCTAATTAGCCAGACAGAACATTGTTTGAACGTTTGATCAAGCAATTACTTGATCTGCTAAAGCCCAAAGAGCTGGCTGCCAATAAGAAGCATACTAAGAGTTCTGAGGAATGTGAGAGGCACTCGACAAAGCAGCCCTCTACTACTTTTTGTGCCTTTTATTCACAGCAATGGTTTTGCAGGCTCAACATGGTAAATATTCACAACCATAAAGGGAGAAAAAAGAAAAGACAACGGCAGGGGCTCGGCAAGTAGGCTTAATTGCTAATTGCTTTTCACCTGCTCTAAGCAACAGTGGTTTTCCCTGGACCATACGGCGCAGACAGGGTGAACTGGATTAACGAGAATCAGCCTCATTAAAAGACTCTGAAGATCTCCCATTATTTCTTTGATGGCCTCAAGTACCCAGGCGAGTAGCTATTTGGAGTGGTATCCTAATTGAAAAGGGCACAGATTCTCAGATGGGGAAGAGTGGGTAACTGGAGGATTGTTAACCACTCTGGGCAGGCTTTGTCCTTGACTGACCCTGAAAAGTTTGCAGCCGGGCTGCCGTGCCAACTCCGTGAACCACACTATCACACCATCTCCTGACTGGGGGAGTTTGTTGGCCCTAGATGGCTGCTCAACCAAAACTGACTTTTTACTCACAGTCCTCTCTCACTCCCAAAATCTGTCCCACAGCTACATGATATATTGGCAACAGGGCCCAACTGGAAAAATAGGTCAGTAAAAGCGCCACAGATTTATATTTATCAGTAAAAATAAAGCACATATCAAACATTAAACCTGCATGTTTTATATGCTAAGGAATTTAATGGCAATGCTCCTAATAGTAGTCTTACAACGGTCACCAGCTGCTCACCTTCATTTTTAGCAATGCACGTCAAACTTGTAACCCTGAACACAAACAAACATTATATATCAAGCTCACTCAATCCTATTAATTAGCATTAGCTATTGTTATTATTATTATGTTATTACATGAAAAGATTGATTTTAATTTAAATTGGAACTAAAACATGATCATAAATAAGAGCTTATGAACAGAGGCCAACAGAATTGCTACAAATGCCACAAGATCCACCACTAAAGCTCTGGAATTATTATTTATTTAATTTAAGGATTACTAATATTACACATTGCTTTTATATACTTATCTATATCTATATACATTCATAAATTTTTGGCACAAATTTTGAACCCCAATTAAACCCCAAAAATGTGACCCTGTTGCACACTGACCATCAATATTAGCTAAAGCCCAGCTGCTTGGGTACTGTATGCACCTTAGGCAATGTGGGCAGGGAATGCTGGGTAGTGCTTTTGAGAGATCTATAAATACATAAACAAGCAGCAAACAGCAAACTAGCAAACGCAACAGTACCCCTCGAGAACCCTCACTGTTACCAGAATCCACTAACCATATAAACAAGAGCAAAGAGCTGCAAAAACAGAGCCGTATGAACCACTGACTGAATATATATTATATATGATATTTACATTCATAGGTTGAAACATGCAGCTATCAGTTCATTTTATAGCAAGTCAATATTATCCATCAGCAGAATTGTAACTCCTTAATAAACAGTATAAGTGTTTTCATATCAGTCAGGCCTTAATTGAGAACAAACCTCAAGGACGTTATTGAAAATATGAAACTTTGTCCCAAATATCTGGCACACAGTTTAATACCCACTGTTTGCTCTTGTCACAACACAACCTAAAATCTCAGTAATAGTGATTGGACTGAATCTCTAAAGGCTAAGCAGTCTAATCACCTCTAATCACAACTTATCACTGTCCAGTGAAAAAAGCTCTCGTCTTCTTCAGTGTCCTGCTCTGAACAGACTGAGGCATGTTTTAAACGCAGATGACTATGTGCCACCTGCAGCTCAGCCCCAGGCTCAGTCAGCTGCCTGCATTAGGCACAGACGTATGACCATGCTACTCCGCCAATGAGAATCAAGCCTCCTAACTATAGTTTATAAGCTGTCACAAGCGGACGGGTGTCAAAAGCGCCAAGGGCAAGCAAAACTGGATGGTCAAGAGAGAGCAGTTTTAAATAGGCATAAGACCAGACAGACACTAGAGACAATGACTAACCCTTCAAACTAAAAACAGCACCTGTAATCAACAAACAAACATCAGGGCAGCAAGCCAGGCTAACTCAGCTTCATTCTCAGCTCGCATCACTTGAGAGATTCCTTTGGGTAAGCTGTCAGCTATTAACAGAAGAAAGCATAACCCAGAAGAGTGTGTGACACAATCTGCTACATCATAGTTATTATATTTCCCTCAGCCACTGTAACTTTGGGTCACAAGATTTTTATATACCAAGTAAAAAGGCCAACTGTCCTTTACACTGTGAGAACATTTCTTCACCAATTGACCAATAAATAAGGGCTTTAATAATATTTATTACGTTTTTTGAAGTTAAGAATATGTATCAACTATTCTAGATACACTTTAGAGGTTTAGTCATGACTTATATTCAATTTCGATTCACAACCACCTGAAAAAAGCCTGAGCAATTAATCCAACCATCAGCATAGTGAAAGTCACCACAAACTCAAAACAGACTTCCTCTTTCTCTTGCTCATCCAGAACTCATCAAAGGCCATTACCATACAAGCTTTCCACTAACTTTCATTTGCATTCCGGTCTCATCCAGGGACCATCAATATCTGAGACACTTCTAGACCACACACCTCAGAGACCTCTAAAGAACAGGAGGAGAACTCAATGCTTCTTTACCAGCTCCTCAACAGGCCTCCTGTTGTTCCCTCAAATTGCTGATGGGAGAAGGCCTTTGAGGCAGCCCTGCTCCACCGTCATTAATTAAGTGGCTAGTCAGGGCCACTGACCCTGCTGGCAGAGCAGCACCAGGGCACCAGCAGAGCCTGTCACCCCACACACATGATGATGAAGATGCCGAGCCCATGAGTGAAAGAGAGTAAGAAAAAAAGGGATAGCTGATGGTACACAGCCTCAGTGAGAAAGAAGATAGATGAGAACAGTATGCAGAGAAAGAGGACAAATGAGAAATGCCATGAGATGAGGAAAAAAAAAAAGATGATGAAATACTGCAGCACATAGAAATTAATAAACATCTTTAGTTATTAAGAATGTTTGTTGTAACAGAAATCATTACTGCCTTACATGACGTGAGAACAATCCTAAGGGGATGCACAGTAGTTTACAGCCTCTTTCTGCCTCTAACAGTAGGCGTTTGGGTGGAGTTGTGTTTTTAAGGTGTGCACGTGTGTTTTGTAATTAGCTATTTAGCTGAATGGTTAACTTACTCGTCCCCCAATTTGTGATAGCAGGGTTCAATTCCAGTGCACAAAAGCATCCAGTTAGCTTCTAATGGTTTATCCTGTACATCTCTTAATGTTTAATGTAAAAAAAATATATTGTGTTAAGAATACAATTCATCTTAGTGTAACTTATTGTGGCAAAAAGGGTCACTATGGAAATACCAATGCCAAACGTCCGATCATAACCAAGTAAAACGAGTCTAGGTAGGTCTGGGCACCTCTAACGAGTTTCCTCAACTGAACTATATGCCAACATTTCATAAGGAAACATTTTATATACCTGGCCATATTTTAACATTGTGAAAGGAGAGTAACATTTAGCCATTTGCTAAATCCCAGACACGAGAGGTGAATCAAGAACTACCCGGAATAACACAGACAACACTGAAGTGCTTTTTTGAAGTGCGGGTTTTCCCTTTCCTTTAGTGTGTTATGTAGCTTTTTGTATGTAACATCATGTAAAGACGAAGTACACGCCAGAGGGAGGAAACCACAGAAACCACTTTTTTTTCAACTGCCTAAACTGCCTTCAGCCCTGTTCTCTGTACCAAGGTGATGTTATATCGCAAAACAATCTTTATCACCTGTCTACCACCAAGTTTAGCACACCCTCACATTATAACTACCAATTAAAGCGCTGAAAATAAACCGCATATCAGGTCCCCATTAAAATACATATGAACTTAGGCAAACTTGTGTATGTAGTCCACTGCTTGCAATGTAGATACACTGCATAATTTAATATGTAACTGTTTATTTTTATTGTAGAACACTGCTTGAATATATACCAAATGTGATTAGAATCTTTGGAATGATCATGGATAGAAAATGGGGAATATATAAATAAAGAAAATTGGCTAAGAGAAGAGAAAGGAAGAGAAGAGAAGAGAAGAGAAGAGAAGAGAAGAGAAGAGAAGAGAGGAGAGGAAAAGAGAAGAGAGGAGAGGAGAAGAGAAGAGAAGAGAAGAGAAGAGAAGAGAAGAGAAGAGAAGAGAAGAGAAGAGAAGAGAAGAGAGGAGAGGAGAGGAGAGGAGAGGAGAGAAGAGAAGAGAAGAGAAGAGAAGAGAAGAGAAGAGAAGAGAAGAGAAGAGAAGAGAAGAGAAGAGAAGAATGCAGATAAGGATACTCATTTGAAAGCGTTTTTCTAGCAGGCTAAAGGAAAGCTGCTCCAAGTCCTAATGGCTTGAGCTTGCAGAAAGAGAAGGGCAGCCAGCAAGGATCTAGAGTTGTTGACACTGTCATGATGGGTTCAGATCATACACACACACAAAACACAAACACAGACACACACAAAAGTACTTGACCCCCCCTTCAGAAACTGCGTCCTGCTCCATCACTACTGGGACAAATCAGGGGCCCGTCTAAGTGTCACACTCATATGCCATATACAATGAGGGCCCCCCTCCAAGCCTGGCTCCCTGTGTCACAGTGCACCCGCAAGCACCGCCCGCCTCTTGCCAGCCAAGGCACAAAACAAACCAAGCAGCTGACAGCATAATTCACTGGGGGGACTAGGCCCAGGGCCCTGGGCTGTCCAGCATTGGGGATTTAGCTCTCCCCTGGAGCCCCCCTGGGTCCATTTAGCTACGGCCCCGCTCAGTGTCCCATGGAGGAGAGAGACAAGACTCGGAGGCTCAGTGCGTCCCGTCTGCATGCCTGAGTGAATATGCTTGAGACTAATACCAACTAATCTGGTCATCAAATGCCCCCACTGCTGCTGAGGGGAAATCTGCTCCCCTTTTTCACCAGCAGAATGGGCAGGGTGGGAGTGTGAGCCTAACTGCCCCAAGGAAGAGAAAGACAGAAAGGGATATGGATACAGTGAGAGGATATTCCTCCACCATCCAACTTCAGCATGAAATATAAGCCTATAATGGAATATCAAAAGCTCACCTTTTAAAGAATGAGCTTTTACAGTCACACTCAGGTTACATACACAAAGATAAGGCTATCCAGGGACTTCAGTGGCTGGGCAAATAAGTGGAGCATGCCCTGCCACACACCCTTCATAGGTGGATATCCACACACAGCAGTGAGATGGGAGGGGCCTATGGAACCCAAATGCGCTTCTGATTGACAGCTCCGCAGTATACAGCCACCATCTGTCACAAGCTCGGCCCTCAAAAAACAACACGGGGACTTTCACAGCGGAAAACACAGAGCAGTGCCCAAAAAGCACAAGGGGAAAAAACTTATCTATAGTGCAGCACTTGGGAAAACAGATGGTGCAAAGACCCACGTTTCATTCACAAGACAGTTCGTTCTTCTTCCGCAAAGGCTTATGAGTTCCAAAAGCTTGAGCCCCGTTCTTTGTGCCATAGATTTCATGAAAGCATGAATGAGGGCACCAAACTGAAAGGAACAGGAAAACAGAAGCTGTGGGTAGAGCTCTACAACTGAGCCTTTTCTGGAGCATAGACTGACCTGATGTCCCAGAGAGCATCACAGAGCTGAAATCAACTCATCTGTTCAGTTGCTGAAAGAGACACCAACTCTAAATTCATTTAAAACCATATTTGTGTTATAACACTGATTAAACTAACTCTGTGTTGCACATTAAGGAGCTTTTTCAATATCTCCTAAGCTAACTAGCCTGGCATCGCTGTCTTTATCACACTGGATTTGGAATTCAGAACTCAGACATTTTTTTTTCCACCTCATTATAACTTTTATGTTATGGGTACTGGAGAAGAGTGCTTTCGCACCACCATATCTGTCCTCACACGAAAAGATTCAGAGCACTTTAACCTTATCCAGAATACAGTAAAATATTCTCCAATTCAAATAATCTCAATTCAAACACGAGGCTTATTTTAACAGACATGGTCATCTTCATTTACATCACAAAACAACCAAAATAAAACCGACCCCCTCATATTTTACCCACTTTCCAAACACTTACAGCAGTTAGCCTAGTCTATTCAGGTACATACCCTTTAAAGGGGAACTCTATAAAACTCTATACAGCATTATATATGGCTAAACCTACAACAAATCTACATGGTTAGGTCTATTTAAAGTCCACATGTTTAAGATGTAAAGAAACTTGTTCAGAAAGGTTTGGTGTGAAAAGCTCTGTTCTGTGTAAACTAGATTACGGACTCGGGATTCTTCAGTGCTGGTGATGGGAACCAGACGTCTGGTAAATTTAAAGCCACTGAAATTTCCCCTCAGTAGGTTATTACATGAAATGGTCGCATACATGCTGCCTGATATATGTAGGATATATGGATTAAAATGTAATTTAATGTATTTATGTATTATTAGTCAGAGAGAGGGAGACATGCAGCATGTTCTAGGGCAAAACAGTCTGGGTTTTACAGATTTAGCACTATTTCACCATTATCAGCATTACATATAAAAACTCAGAAGACGTGTGTATATGTTCACATGGCTCTGGACAGACCCCTGGGTCCTATCACCACCACTGTAAAGAAAAGTTTCTCTACAACGTACAAGTTCACATCAGACCACTGTGGCTGTTTACCACTCAATCACTCGGAATTTCTGAAACACTGGTGGAATTCCCCTTTAGGAGAAACTGGGTACCTGAGCTTCACTCGTCTCTCTCCGAGAAGAACAGGAGCAGGTAGAAGTGGAGACGCTTTATGAAGTTATGTAATAGCGGGTTATAAAGTTCTCAGTCTGTTCAATGCCAGCAGCCCGGCTAGTAAAGAAAACTGATCCACATACACACCTATTTGACAGATGAGCAACACGGCCAGCGAGAGCGCACATTTACTGTCGAAGGGTTCCATGTTCTTCTCGGGAAAGAACCGTGAAACAACAGAACCGTGAGGATGAACACGACGGCACGGCAACAGTCCACGGGCGACGAGGAGGTAAAATCACATCAGCGAGAGGCGCGAGCTTCTGCCGCTGTCACGCTTCCACAGGCGCCATAGCGCTGAATGGAGCTCCAGCCCGGGGCCATGCGCGAGCGCTGACAGAGGGAGAGAGAGAGACAGAGAGAGAGAGAGAGAGAGAGAGAGAGAGAGAGAGAGAGAGAGAGAGAGAGAGAGAGAGAGAGAGAGAGAGAGAGAGAGAGAGAGAGACGGCGCCGCCCACAACACGCGCGCGCACACACAAGTGAACAAGTCTGTGAAGCATTCCAGTTCCATCAGCAATAAAACATTCCACCTTAAACCTTAAAATGGTTTATATACATTTCTCTCTCTAAACTTCCACAAATCTCAATATCAACTGAATCAGTATCTACTGTAATCATGTTTTCACTCCTGACAGATCAAATTCTACTCATCATAACTTCATTCTTCTTCTATACATTGGCGAAAGTTAAACGCTCAACTCTCTTTCATTTATTCTTGATTTATTTGGACATTTTCAACATTTCTGATTTTTCTGTGATGGGGAAATGCTAATCAACACAGACATACAATCTCTTGTCTTTGTCACTGTACATGATCCAAATTCTAAAATAACAAACCTGAACAAGAAAGAAAGAGTGTGCGCGTGTGGAGGCATTAGATAATTACATCTGTAGCCTCCATTCTCACTGCTGGGTCAAACTGGCCTGAACATAATGTAGTGTAATATAAATAAAGAGGAGCTGCAAAGACATTAAATCACTCATTCTTCAATTACATCTCCATTACTCTAATTAGTTTAACTCTAGTTTGACCCACAACATAACTGGAGGGTTAATGTGGAGTTAGCGTGGTGTTAGGGTGCATAAAGATTGAAGCCCCAGTAACCGTCTTTCAGACGTGCTAGAGAAGACTGCTAGAGAGAGTGTTTCGACTCTTTCGTCATCCATACAAGATCTCAACCAAAAATAAATGTACAGAAAAACTGCGGAAATAATTGTTGGGACATTGCTTAATTTGAGGAAACAATGCAGTGGTGAATATCGGCCGTAATCGAAGCTAACAGCAGCCCAATTAAATATTCGAGCATGAGACCTTTCTTTGGCCAGGTAGGTTCTATATAACACCAGACAGGGTTCTGCTGTTATGATGCTATGCTTGAATCCATAGAAGAATGCTGCTTGGTGCTCTATAGAACCATTTTTTCAAATATCACCAGGCAAAAAAAACAGACACGAAATGGTTCTATTTACAGATATGGCACTTGGCTGATGCTCCTATCCGGAATGACTTATGAGAATACATTGTGGGGAAAATGCTGCTGGCGTCACTTTTACTTCATCCTCGAGACTTCAGCTTTCGTTGAGTAATTGTGCTGTTAATATGTTACATGAAAAAACAGTTGTGTTACAGGCCACTGTCTATTCATACTTCAGCATTTGTAACAAAGCCATTTGTTGCATTCCTCTTTACTGTGTATTAAACAAGCCCTGTGCTCACTGTAGTTGATAAACAAGCAAAACTGTAACAAGGAATTATCCCAAATACTGCCTTCTCAAAATGTAACATGGACAGAGTACAGATACATCACTCGTGTACTGTGGATACATATTCCAAATACTTGTATTCCTTTAATGGCTAACCCTGAGTATCATTTCTAGTCATACAGGACATTTTCACAGCTGTACGTCCCAGTTAGTGAATAAAACCACAAGTAACCCAGTAACTTCCCCCAAAGACACAAAGAGTGTCCACATCATCTCAGCTAGCCATCACTTAGTTAATGTTAGCCAGGCTAAAAAAAATCAAGCTATAGAGGAGAACAGCAGCATGTAACAAAAGACCATTTCAAGTGGCTTGCAGATCAGCGTTTTGTTGCTAAGACCTTTGAACTCTTGACTTTGAGGAACGGGTTAAGCAAAATGGGCAACCAAAATGGCAACTAGCAGATCTTCATTGACCCTGAAAATGAAGTGCATAGACAAGGCTTGTGATAGCACACAGAGAGGGAGGGAGAGGGGGGAGTCTCGGCTAGGACCAGTTAAGCTGAAGGGATTCTACCATACTGCATATTTGCAAGACCGTCAGCATACAGATGGTTCTGTGTAGGGGGTCTATGATAAATATCACATGATTGTCTAGTAAGAAACAGAAGGGAGCACATTTAAGTCTGTGTAGTGCGACATCTTTTCAGGGTTTCCCTTGCTCTTACTTTGTCCAGAAGATATATTACAATTACACATAATGGGTGAGTATATTAGTGCCGCTGGTACTGATATACACATACAGGGCACTTTATTTCAAAGCTGTTACTTTGAATAAAGCCCTTTACTTCCTGTTGAGTGGGCTACTTATATGCCAGTTTCTTTCCCCTTGGCCTTCTCTTTTTCTGTTAATCCCAAAACGTGTCAAAGGCCACTTTAGCTCCACTCGCAGGTAATACATGTCACTGAGCAACACAGAAAACATTACTCTATCTCTTTCAACCCCTCTTTCGCTTTTGTGTTTGAGCAGGATAAGATTAACATAGCAGGTTTGTCAGAGTGTTAAACAGTGAGTCATTCTTAAACACTCCCTTCTTAGATGTCTGTTGAGGACATTCAGCAAAATCAGAATCAAAGTTAAACTCAGAAAGAGCATGTGAGGTCAGACAGCCTGGGCTGTAAAGATTAGAAAACTGCAATTCTGCCTTAAGAGTTGATAGAACCTGAATATCTTCTTTATAACTGATCTATAAAACTTACAAATAAAAATGGGGGGATACAATAACCATAATATTTAGGTAAGTTTACATTACGTGTGTATACTGTGCTGTAATTGTTAAGAAACATGGGTAACTCAAAATGACCAATTACCTCTATGGAGAGGACCCTTTGGTAATATTCTACTGTGTTCCTCATCTGGAGGCCACGCGAATACATTTGCATAATTTACCAAGGATTATCTTTAATTTATGCAGCGTCTGCACTTCACTTGTTAGATTGCGAATTTCTAGGGGGCCCACTAAACTGCTTTTACTCTCGAAGAGCAGCCATTGTTTAGTGTATGATGTGTTTGAGACAGTAAATGTAAGAGTGAGAGAGAGAGAGAGAGAGAGAGAGAGAGAGAGAGAGAGAGAGAGAGAGAGAGAGAGAGAGAGAGAGAGAGAGAGAGAGAGACTTTATGAAGCATTTAGAGGAAACAGCTGATCAATACCAGAAAGTGACAGCCTTTACGTCTACTTCAGAGGGCAGAAAGGCGTCGCATTGAGGAGCAATGCATCCGAAATGTTTCCCACTGAAGAACATTCATTCTCTAAGCTCTGTAGATTTTGTCAGTAGTAGTAAGGAGTGACCAGACAACATGCCCTTAAAACTACTATCCTGAATTCAAAGGAGTGCGGAACCCAAAGCCCAAGTGCTTGCTTTTAATTGCAGACTGTATTTCTGAACACACATTCACTAAAAACAAAGTAATCGATTTAAAAACCTACTTTATTTACATTCTAACCACTTAATAATGTGTTAACCAGAAAAGTATAAAACGAAAGAGTTTCCCTTTAAGACAGCGTTCACTGGCTGCTAACGCAACTATAGTGGCACTGATGGCAGCTACAATAGCAAGAAAATGTGGTTTAATAATTCCTCTTCTGATAATGCTCTTTTAATGTGAAGGGCATTTTACACACATTAACAGAGATCTTACACGTCTCCTCTCCTGTCCTCAGACTGAGAAATGAATAACTCTTTCCACCAACCTCTTGAGAAAATTGAGCGAGATTTCAGATTTATAAATGTTATGACATATTGTAAGGATTTTCAGAGCTATCCCGGGGATAGTTACAGTGTTATAGGCTATGAAAGACAAAATGGCTAAGCCACTTTGCTACAGTACCAGCAATGACCCCTGAATTTGTATTTGTGGCTCTATCTTTCCCTAATGAACATCTTTATATTATATAACCGGGACACCTCCCAATTTTGATTGTGGGCTGTTGGTGGTCCAAAACTTTATTTATTTATAATTAGGCATTTCATTTACATTTACATTTAAGGCATTTAGCAGACGCTCTTATCCAGCGCAACTTACAACCATGTTTAGTGTTCCAATGGATAATATTCCAGCTAGTACAGCTGTTTCACTCTTGTCATAAGGCATAATACATTACAACGTAACCTTAAAAATCTACCATATCTTTCATTCATTCATACATTCAATCTTTAAATCACATATGATATTGGAATCTCTGCTCCGGTTCATTGGACAGGACAGACACTCATGCTGGGGTTAAAATTGACTGTCATTATGCCAAAAGGAAAATTCAATGTTTTACAGCAGCAGCTCATGTATTTTTGAAAAATCAAGATTTAACACACTGAGCTGAAAGCTGATCATTTTTAATTAGTTCATGAAGGCAGTAAAAGGTCAGCACAGGCCTCTGGAGCAACAAGAATCAACATGTTAACAGGTTGGAATGTCAGGAACTCAAAACATATTTTCCATCAATAAAGCTTGTAACAGAATTACATGTTTACAGATTGATAGGACTGTACTCTGATTCCAAACAAACAGAGCTTCTCACATTTTAAGAGGCACAATGTTAGATTTTCAACATGCTTCGCTTAAATACAGAACATGTAAGCAAAAGAACATTAAAGGAGATCACTAATTAAAACAACACTAATAATAACACACTGAGCTTTAGTGTGGCCGTTTACAAACATGAGACGTCCCTCAGACTGCCAAAACTACGTGATCTACTTCCATGGCTTTTTCTCGCAAAATGATTTATTAAAAATAATTTATTTAAAACCACTCATTTTTTTATTCTTCAGCTGCAATTTTGAGGAATACTGAAGGGGAATTCTGTAATACATCTACTTTGCTAAATCATAAAATGACATGTCATTACCTGACAACAACACTGCAGCCAGTATCTTCTCCTCTAATATTTCCTAACTAGAGTAGGGAGTCTGATTGTGTATGGGCCTGTGATCCGCCCATCTCCACCCCAGGTTTCCAGATATGACACAAATTGGCAGGCAAACAGGGCATGCAACAGCCATGCAAACAAGAACAGAAACTGGACCAAAAGAGATAACATTTGATTCTACCTGATCAAAAATGCATTGGCATTTGACCAGAGTAAATAAAGCATTAGTAAATATTGGCACTGCTTTTGAAAGATGGAGGCAGCTTAGAGCTCAGAAGAACTTTAAGATGGACGCAGAGTTGGCCAATTTTCCTTCTGAAAGTAAGAAAGAACTGAGTCTTAGCTAGGGTTAGCTAAGCTTGGCCGCTTTATCACTGCTACTAGTAGGAATAGACATTTAAAGTCATTTTAGCATTCAAGTACTCACATTCATACTCTGTTGTTCATGTGCAGCTGGCTTACTGAGGCATTGAGTTTTGAGACACAGTTGGTGAAGTGAAACCTGACCTGTGCTAGCTAACACTGCCATGCTAACATAGGCTAGCGTTATATGCTATCAGTCACACTGGAGAAGAAGGCTCGGCAGCAACCAACTTGACAGAACAACACTTTTGACTCTGTAGATTAGATTTACAAATGACATTATTCTGTATATTCAAATAATTCTGATGTCCAAACCGAGTAACGTTACTCATGTCTATCTTCAGCTGTTAGTGAATTATCTGATAGAAACTACACACATAGAAGAGCTAGCTAACTTAGAGTAAGAGTTGTGTGACTAAATCAATGGATGTGGCCACATTGTGACATCCCTCCCACTAGAACCTGCAATCTCCTCTCTTTGTTCCTCTTCCTCTCTGCTCTTTGCCCATCCTCTCAGCGGACACCAGTGGAGGCACTTCATAACTGAGCTCTGCATCTGGCTGTAATAAGGAAGAACATATATATATATATATATGCTCTATATATGCAAAATTGTTTATACGTTATTGAGCGGTAAGCTATCAGGGTTTAAAAAATAGAAAAGCCAAGTCCAGAGTACGTATTTCTGGAGGTGCTTTAGCTTTCGAGATAAATCTGTAAACATTAGCTGATCAGTTTAGAGTGTATGACTTGTCGCTGCTTGTTGTTGTCAAAGTGTAATGTTTTGTTCATCTTCAGTCGAGTCTGGGGGAGTAAAGGGCAGGGCAAACAACTCTCTCCAATGTCTTGAATTCGAACTGAGGTACTTATTTTAATCACTTGCTATCAGTAGGACATATAATACCTTTAACCTGCCAAACCTTTAGCTCATTAAGGTTGAGATTCAAATCACAATTCAATCACATTCAAACAGTTTTAATAAAAAGCTAGTAGACCGATTGAGTTAGTATGAATTCAATAACTAGAGAAATACGCTCAAAACCAGGGTCATTCAAAGACAAAGACCCAGCCTCGACACATGATGCGATTCACAGCTATCACACAATTTCACTGACACCAGAGGTTGCATGGCACTGGCAGCATTATTGACCAGCAGCTGCAGCTGGTTTGGCCTTCAATAATGCAGCCCACCAAATCAAGGCCTCAGGGCACGAAGGCCAAAGCCGCTTAGATGGCATGAGAGTATCTGATGTCCTCATTAACCTTCATAAATATGCAGTACCTAATATAAAGGGTTATTAAAACCAGTGACAGAAAAATTATTTACATAGTCATATTTCCCATCTTCTGGGAACAATACAGGCAGTCTGGGGCAATCCTATGGTCTGTTTCTTAGATGTAAAGCTTCACTCTTTCCTTTTCTTTCTTCTTCTTCTTCTTGTACTTTTCCATTTTTTAATCCACTTTTGCTTTTTTTGCTTATCTTTAAAAAAGATAATTCCACGTCAGAGCTTCCCTGCAACTTTACGATGCTGAATCAACATTCAAAACCCCGGAGCGCCATTGTCAGAGCCAACAGTTCGCAAGCCCTGGTTACCATTCACACTTTATGAAGATTAACTGTCATTGTGGGACCATAATGCAGCGAGGCTTGTGTGCACGATTGTGGAGCCCCTGTTTCCCAAATTCATTTTCTCTGGGCCGAGAGTGGTGTCCACTGCAGCGTGGAGCTCTCTACATACCAGTCTCTGAACAAAACGCCCCTTCAGAGGCTCAAACAGAAGCTTTAAATCAAAGTGCTTCCAAATGACATCAGGTTCCCTGAGTCCTGGGAGAGAAAAGAGGAGAGTAGGGACTGAGAGGCCTTTCATCTGAGCCCCAGCGACGGAGCCAAGCCCGGACTCGCGTCTCCGCCACTCAACGGGGGAGAGAAGAAATCACACACACTCACACACACACACACACACACATACACACACACTCACACAAATGGATGCATTGGCTCAAAGACACACACAAACTTTACAAAACCTCAGATTTGTGCAGGTCACCGAGATGGGTGGAGGGGTGGTCCTACATTGACATCAACCCATGGAGTCTCATATCTCACATATAGCAAACAGCAAAATCACTCCTACAGAAACCTATAGAGCTAAACAGGTCTCCAGTCCCCACTGACTCTTGAAACTGGAGTTGATCCCAGTGCTCATCGAGTAGAAGGCAGGACATACACTTCCACTAACATACTCACATCTAGGGGGCAATTTAGCATCTCCAACTCACCTGACTGTATGTCTCTGAACTGTGGAAGGAAACTGGAACACCCAGAGGAAGCCCCCAGAGACACAGGGGACCCAGGGGAATGCCCCAGAGAGGAATAGTACTCAGGCCCCATCGTGCCGTCCAACAAGGTTAATAATAGATAAAGAGGTATTTTCCACTGAACTATATAAATACTGGGTGAAAGTTGTGGCTTTTATCTAGTTACGGTCTGTTTTCATCACAATCCACAGCCCTCTAAAAACCCTACAGGACATCACTGTAGTTTTCCTTTTCACTGTTGACCTTTCACATCCATAAATAACCACAACTCACAAAATTGGTAGACGCTCTTATCCCGAGCATCTTATAGTTTACATTTACACAGGTAGGTAACGATAGCATTAGGACTCCCGACAAAGGACTCTTATTGGTATACTATAGGGTGGTTGGAAATGAGCCACAGTCTACAGCAGAAACTTATGTACATCAACCGGTCTCACATGACATGTGAGCATACAGCTCTGGAAAAATGTAAGAGACCACCTCAAAATGATCAGTTTCTCTAGTTGTACAGCCTATGGGTTTGGGTTTGACCAAAATGAGCAGCTTTGCTCTATTGTACACACTGCTGGAAAAATGTCTCCCAAATTCCAGATATAAATATTGTATTAGATCTGTTTATTTAGAAAACGACTAATGACGCCTCCAGAAGCGTCTTTTTAAACCATGCTCGCTGTGTGGTTCCCCCCACCACCGCTCCAGTCTTTCTGTAGGCCACTTCAGCTCATCTTACGGCGGTTAAGTACCAATCGAAATAGGTGGCACTCATCACGGTCAGTAGAGAGTGGTTTCCGCGAAAGGTTTTCTGTGTTGTCCTGTGAGTTTGCTGCATGAGCTTGTTCTTATGAACCAGACGCTCACTGTATCTGCCAGTAAAGCTAGAACCCAACCTTCTGTTCCTCACTAAGAACCTGCTGTACATGTGGAGATGCTGATTTATGAAGAACATCGAGTAGTCTCTAATTTATTTCCATATCTGTATGCTAAATGTTAAATGCTGTCTAAATAGGGCGGAAAGCGATGCCAGAGCACATATCACTTACTTTCAAAGCATCCGCCCAAGGCACGATGTGTTAACTTAGCTTAATTAACACATATTGATTGGCCAGTTTTCTGTATCTGTGACACACAACTACGTGTAACAGGACAGGGCCTTTTAACAGAAGTGATGTGATGGACCTCAACATGTCCTTGCTCTCCATCAGTGCTGAAAGGTTGAGAAATAAGACAGCTACCCCTCAGCATTAGTGAGTCAACTGGGAGTGCTGAAAAGGTAACACTTAAAAAGCTCCAGGCTGAGCTGATGTGGCCATTTAAACAGGCCTACTTTCAACATGTTCTCAGTGGTTCAAATGAGATGTTGACTTTGGTCTTACACAGGGCGGCAGGACCAGCGAGCCGGCGAGCAGTGCGGCCCTGACAAACTGCAAACAGGGTATTCAAAGCCCTGATTGTTTTCATCTCATATGTAAGCGGGCTTCAATTAGACAAAAATGTGGAGGAAAAAGGGACCCAGACAGGGAAAAGGAACCAAACCAATGCGGAGAGGTTTCCTAGCAACTGGAGAGCACCGAGGTAAATGCCAGTTAGTGCCGTTCTTCCGTTTGAATATGAGAACAGAAAGAGTCTTCAAGCATTTTTAGCAAGCACTTTGAGCACTGCCATCAAAGTTTTGCGTCCATTTGTAAGCACAGCACTTCCCTTCAGCAGACCGATGTCAAGGGCTTCGCGAGGCTTACGCAGAGAGGGTGGCATATATGGCACTCAAAGAGGCATATCTCAGCACTAAGCCACCCACACATGTACCAAAATAAAGAGGAGAAAAGGTTGAAACCGTCTTTCCGAGTGGCAGGAGAGATGGAAATCATGCTATTTCTCTCACCTTGGTGCAACTGAGAGACGAGAAAAGCTCCCCATACCATTCCAATCAACCGATCCAAGAAAAAAGAGACAAAAAAGCACATATGCATAAGCAAAACAATGACACAGTATTTCTAACTATGCCCCCGCCTCCCCATCCCTAATTTCTTAATCTTCAAAGCCGCCCAGCGGTATTGTCTTGCCTTGGTATGGCCTTTTCCGACGCTATTCACCCCATTGAGGCCGCTGAGGCCGAGCAGAAGCATCTGCAGACAACGGCTCGGGGCGCGCTCTTTCTCAGGGCGTCCAGCTGCACAATGGATTTCTTCAGCTCCGGCACAAAAGAGGCTTGCGCACAAAAAAGGTCCAAATTCAATGGCATTCCTCCTCACAATCAGCCCAGCACATGCTCCGGCTAACCTTCTCAGACGAAAACGTGCAGATATTTGATGAGGAGTCACAGTGACCCTAAATCGGGAGCAGATTTCACCAAGAAATGCAGCCCCTGTAAGAGACAGTCAGTCCTCTGACTTCATATTCTTTAACTGGTATAAACGATTGTGTAAAGGAAACAAAATTAACATGTTAAGTTATGAAAGTATATATATATATGTATATATATATATTAATATGAGCAATTTCTTCCATATGGCCATATACAGGGTTAAATGAGGAGCGTGACTAATGTAAGTAAATGAATCTGTTATGATATGATCCGTTTATTAGTTAGGACATATGCCTTCATACTGAGTACACTTCATGTAGTGTATTGTTGCACCTAAAGGCCTGGCTGAGAGGCTGCATTAGCTCCCCTGTCACATCCTCTGTCTGGGCGGAGAGAGCACTATTGTCACGCCACACAACAGCCCCTTTGGCACCCCAGCAGCTTAACATCCCGAGGCTGCTTTACCTCAATGCCCGAGTTTCCAGCAGCAGAGAAAGGAGACTGGGCGTACATCACACCGCGAGCGGCCTAATCCCTTTGCCCTATACATCTGCACTGCCCGTTTTGCACCGCAAATCAAAAGCCACCTCGCTAATTAGCACCCTCAAGCCTTTCACGGCTATCCCACCTCTGGGAAGAGATCTGTGTTCCCCTATGTATAGCCGAACAACAAGATGCCAGTGGCCCAATGGACGGCGCTGGAGGGCTCTCCCTTTTTTTGCTTGTGCTATCTTAAGCAAGTCTCTGTCGCCAAGCCTATTTACAACCAAGGAAACCACTCAAGAGCAAAGATGAAAGTGAATGCTCTACAATTCGCTTGTCTTTTAAAGCTGGGTTGTGTGCCTCGTGGAGCACTGAGGGCCTGTGTTTCTTTGGAGGTTTCCAGCGTGATGTGATTAAAGTTGTCTAGACCTGCATCTCAAAAAAGGACACAAAGCAACTAATGCTATGCACTTTCCTGCTGCAGTGTTGTGCAGATCAGTTAACGGTGGCAGCATGAAAAGCACACCTGTTGACCGTCTGGTTCATTAGAGGTGACATGATATTCCAAACAGCGCTCATGGCACACTGAACGCTTTTGGTACCAAGGCCCGATGTGCATTATACTCACGTTAAAGGATTCAATTAAAGACGCTTCAAGATGTAGAGCTGTAGGGCAGAGGGTAGGGACATGAAAGAGAGTCTCATATAAACACCGTGATTACAGTCCTAAACTCATCTCAGAGGCCAATGAAACCTTGATTAGCAATTATGCAGTTATTTACACTCACTACTTCCGTTTAGAGGTACGGTAATGATCTTCAGGAGTGACGAGAAAAGGGCTTTTTTCCCCAAATTCAAACAGCTGTCAGGACAAGCCTAAATACAAAAAAGCACTTGTAAGGAAAAGGATAAGCACAATATGCTTTTATTCAGAGTTGACCTTAGAATGAAACCAGCTATTCTTCCTTTTTATAAAAGTGTATGAATAATTTGATGAGCTTGGCTCTGATTGGCTGGGTTATAGCAAGACACAATGCTCACACAGCTGCCACATGTCAAAACAGACAGGAAAATAAATTAACCTCTTTGTATTAAGCTAGGACTTGTGACTTGCAGCTCTCCTAATGTTAGTTGCTTGAAGCTAGCTAGTAGCTAATGAAACCTATACTAGTTGGTTGCTGATGATCTCGACATCCACACAGTAGGCTACATTGTCACTAGGTGAGACTTCATTCAAAAATATGCTAAACAAATCAATAACAACTAAAAAATAGCTACATAGAGCTACATAGAGTATTTGTTGTTCACTTACATTCATGTAATTCATTAAATACGGTTTTGGAGATTAATCTGCATAAGAATCATTTTAATTAAGCCATGACTCTCATGTTTTCATCTACAGGTCTTATTGTAAGTTTATTTAAGTTTACTTTAGAAGTTAATGCTTCCTGACCACATTCACTTTCTTATGACTGCAGGAGCACCATGGGTCTTTGAAAAATTGATCTGTAGCTAAGAAAGTCTCTAGATCTCTAGATGTCTCACAAGCCTTTACATTTCAAATGATAAAATGATTAGTGATGCATGATGAATTTTTATTTCTATGGCCGATATTTTAGAGCAGTACAGTCAGCAGTGCTGTTGCCTCAGAGCAAAAGGGGCCTGGGTTTGATTCCCTGTTCCACACCTGTATGTATCTGTATGTTCCTCCTTTGTGTGGGTTTCCTCCTACAGTCCAAAGACATGCGTTCAGGTGAACTGGAAATGCTAAATTCCCCCTAGGTGTAAGCAGACAGACAGCCCTTGTTCAGGCAGTGTCTGAGCTCATGGTGAGTTTTAGGCTCTAACCTTCCTGTACTAGCTGGAATATTATCCAACGGAACACTAAGCACGGCTGTAAGTCGCTCTAGATAAGAGCATCTGCTAAATGCCTTAAATGTAAATGTAGACATTTTAGGTGAATGTCTATGTCTGTCTGCTCTGTGATGGACTGGCAGCCTGTCTAGGGTGTCCCCCTGCCTTCTGCCCAATGAATGCTGGGATAGGCTCCAGCACCACTCAGAACCCAGAAGGATAAAGTGGTTTGGAGGATGAGTGACTGAGCCTATATTTAGATTTTCTTGTGCGTTGGTGAGCTCCTGCTGGTACAAAAAGTGACTTGTGTGCTCTGCCTCGTAGAGAAGCTCCAAACTGCCACACCTCCACAGTAAAATGAGTGAGTTTCGAAGCCATTTCCTCACCCTTTCATATGTATAAAAAATAATGTTACTATGTTATAGTGAAGGGTGCTGTCGAACTCAGCATAACTGACAGTCCAAGCTTTTTGCTAATTACCAACCAATGCAACAGCAGGATTTAACTATGCTGTCCATGGCACAGAATAAATTACTGAGCTGAATTAGGGATATATATATATATAATGTACATCTTATGAACTGAATCAGGTGTATTATAGATATATATACTGAGAATCACTGCAATAACTGGATTAATGGTAGCGTTAAGTAAAACGTCAAATTGCTGGTTTGTAGTGGTTGCTCCTTTATATGAATACACATGATTCAGAAATATGACACAAGCTATTTGAATTAACTGAATGAAAGCATAAAAATGCATCTATTTAATTCACACCAGCTTTGAAGTCCACTCTGGCCACTTCATAAGCGCTTTCATCTTGGTGCTGCCTTTGCCAGTTCAAACAGTGTCTCCTAGTGGGTAACTACAGGAGCTGCACATATAGACAGTGATGGGCACAAAACAAGTCTAACTGTGTAAGCAAATGCTGCAGCATTAGGTGTCACCATGCATGTTCAAGGTACCATGTATTGTGGGTCGTATGGCATATTGTAGAACTGGTTCCTATTACATAAAAAACTTCAAGTCAAACAAAACAGCACAAAATCCTGGAAATATCTTAAAAATGATTTCATCCCAGTGTTTCAGGTTCAGGATGAAACACAGGATGGGATCCATGGCGACCAAACTGCGGGCTCATTCACTGATGCACCACACAGAGCTGGTATTCTTTCAGTCTTACTGGTTTCCTTTCTCTCTTTAACGCAGCTCCGCTAGCTTAGAGCCCCATTCACACCCAGTCAGCACCACCAGTGTGGCCCTTTCTCTGCTCATAATTGGTGAGCTCAGGCAGAAATATCCTAGTCCACCGCACCGCAACCATCCAGAACAGTGAGAGTGTGACGCCAAGTGGCAACAGGCCAACCAGCACAAACAAAGAAGCTCGACTTCACAAGATCACTTTCCATCCACGAAATGACAAATTATTTCTAGCTCTGTAAAACCTGAAGCGAATAAATGAAATAATAATAATAGAGAAAACTAACTGGCACAGGGTTGTAATGAGTAGCAGCTAAAGCAGCAAACACATTCAACGTGTCTGGATGGCTCTGACCCACTGTTTGCCATCCAATGGAATAAAAGCCTGGAATAAAAGTAGGTTAAAACTGGGGAAGAACCCCCCTAACGATAAAGCAGCTTACCCATATCTGTGCACAAGTTTATCATCTACAGCAATAAATGCAGAACACTACAAACAGTTACGGGAAATAAACTAGAACAGCTTTTTGCTTTTACAGAACAAAACGATATTGTTTATCTTTTTGTCCAAGTACTGCAAAAAAGAGGACCCCTACCAAGGTTATTAGGGCTCTCACTGCGTCTTTGTCATATAGATTTTACAAAATGCATAATTTATATGTCAACTACAAAGATACAGTGATTAGAATATATTAATTGTATTATTGTCATCATTATCAGTAGTAGTAGGAGTAGTAGTAGTAGCAGTGGTAGTAGAGGAAGTAGTAGTGGTGGTGGTAAAAGTAGTAGTAGTAGTAGAAGTAGAAGTAGTAATAATAGAAGTAGTTGTAGTAGTAGTAGTAGCATTAGTTGTAGTAGTAGTAGAGGAAGTAGTAGTAGCTGCTGTTGCTGTAGTAGTAGAGGAAGTAGTAATAATAGAAGCAGTAGTAGTAGAAGTAGTAGTAGTAGACCTAATAGTGGTTGTTGTTGTTGTTGTAGTAGTACAGGAAGTAGTAGTAGTTCTTGTTGTAGTACTAGAGGAAGTAGTAGTGGTGGTGGTAAAAGTAGTAGTAGTAGTAGTATAAGTTGAAGTAGTAATAATAGAAGTAGTTGTAGTAGTAGTAGTAGTAGCAGTAGTTGTAGTAGTAGTAGAGGAAGTAGTAGTAGTGTTAGTAGTAGAAGTAACAGTAGAAGTAGAAGTAATAGTAGTAGTAGCAGCAATAGTAGTAGTAGTAGTAGTAACTGTTGTTGTAGTAGTAGTAGAAGTAGTAGACATAGTTGTAGTAGTAGTAAAAAGTAGTAGTAGTAGTTATAGTAGTACAGGAAGTAGTAGTAGCTGCTGTTGCTGTAGTAGTAGAGGAAGTAGTAATAATAGAAGTAGAAGTAGTAGTAGTAGACCTAATAGTGGTTGTTGTTGTTGTTGTTGTAGTAGTACAGGAAGTAGTAGTAGTTCTTGTTGTAGTAGTAGAGGAAGTAGTAGTGGTGGTGGTAAAAGTAGTAGTAGTAGTTGAAGTAGAAGTAGTAATAACAGAAGTAGTTGTAGTAGTAGTAAAAGTAATAGCAGTAATTGTAGTAGAAGTAGTAGTAGAAGTAATAGTAGTAGTAGTAAGTCAACTAACCTCAGAAATCCAGAGATCTAGATAATTATTTAGGCCATAGCAATTTAATAAATGCATTAAGATTTGCATTTGGCACCATCAGTTAAAATAAGAGGGGTAGCGCATTTTACCCCACTGGTCTTTATCTCTCTATGAACTCACACTTCATATGATCTGTCTAACTGTAGCAGTGTGCCCCCACTAAACACGACACCCACCCTGAACGCATTGCACCAGCTTTCACACCAAGACGTGACATGCTGTAGGCCTCTCTAATCATTAAAGGCTGAACGAGATTTAATTTGCTCAGGCCCATTTTGATGTATACCTGTGAAATGAGCCTGTTGATCAAATTTTGCTGCCTCCCATACAGTTTCAAATGTAATGTGCAATAATGTTTTTACAGGTAAATATAATGTTAGAATAGTACCACACAACCGGCCCTTTCCACAGATGCATGTTTCAATAGATCACAGAATTAAACCCCCACGAACATGCTGCCTCAGTGTCTTAGTGTAAGGACCTTGACCTGTCCTTACTAATGGTTTCTCTGCACCAGTACTCCCCTACTCTCTTTTCATAGGGTGATTAGTATTAACAGAAAGCAAGCAATAACCTAGAAGCACCACGCCACGCATTACAAAAATACCTCACAGGTTCCTGACATCATTTTCATTATAAAAGCCCCAGTCATCACATTGGCGTCATGTCCACCATCCTAATGAGTTGCCCCACAAACCAGCCTAGTCCAGTTCATACTCCAGTGAGGAGAACGGGTGGACAAACATTACTCAGAACTTGCAGGAGGAGATCAGTGTGACCTTCTGCACATGCAGATGACTTTGCTGTTTTTATGGCAAACCTAAGCTGACACACAGAAGACTTCACAACTGAGTGTGGAATTGCTCTGTTGTTTCCCGGCACAGATAGAAGAGATACTCCAGCGCCTGCACTGCACTTCGAAAGGAACATTCGAAGACGCAGCATGGTTGCTCTTAACATTCCTGGCCTTCACAATGGCCGTCCACTGCAACGCCTCTCCACCACTCGCCGCCCGAGCGGGATGGTTACTCCGTATAAGCCTCGAAAGACCAGAAAGAAGCTGCAGGTGATTATCTGTATTCTGTTTGTGGAGTTATTCGAGAGGTTCACCTTCTTTGGGATTGTTTGCAATATGATCCTCTTTTGCACCATCAAGTTGGGATATCACAATTACCAGGCAGCCACGGTGAACCTGTGTTTTGTTGGAGCCAGTACACTCACACCTGTTCTTGTGGGCTGGTTTGCAGAGACGTGTTTGGGAAGGACTAAAGTTCTCTATCTTTGCAGTCTGCTTCATTTCATTGGTAAGGCAATGTTACTTAACTTGGACATCTTAAAGGTTTACCATGGTTTATGCTTTAATTGTGTTGAACATGTTTGGTTATGTGACTGACATCATACGTTAGGTCTGCAAATGTGCAGTTAGAATGTTGCCACATGAAGGAAAGCTTATAAGGTCAGTCTGGAGAACTCAAGATCTGGAACTATGTTGGTCATTATACAGACTAGAATGAGGACATTTCTAAAGTCTTGTAAAATAAAATGCTAGGTTCAATACTCCTCTATCTGACCACTAACACAGTATAGAACATTTTAAACTGCGGTGGTATAAAAGGTTTTATATATAAATATAAAAAGCTTTATCTATTGTATATAAAGAGTGGTCTATGAAAGTGATATTAACAAAATTATATTAATTTCAGAGAAAAAGAAACTCAGCAGACTCTTTGTGTGGAGATATAAGAGGGACTGCATAAACTCAAATAACAAAAGTTTATCTTTCAGCAGCATAACCATATAAAATGGGTGAATAGATCATGAAATAATACTTCCGATCCTGATGTTGGAGAACAGACTATCGCATGACGTCATTATCAATGTTAGAGGTTGTCTTTAAGCAGTAAACTAAAAATACATCAATGCTGTAAACTGGTGATTTTAATGGTGATTTCTGAATACAGCATCTTCTGTTTGCATTGTGTGAAAATTGATGAATGGATCAACAGAAATAGCCTGAAACTGCTTTGAAAAAAATCTGGTTCCTTTGACTTGCATTTAAAATAAAATTAAGTTTTTGTCCTCTACTGTAAAGTTGCCATTTTGGAGAAGTAAACTCTTTTTCTTTGAACAGCGATGCTATACATGATCTATGACTTTTTTATACAGAAGAAAAATGTATATAGTTCCACACTCTTGTGACTACATAGCTTAAATATTTATTCCATGTTCGTTAACAAATTGTATATTGCAGTAAGTCTTACGATTAACATCAATAAGATCAGAATAATGAGGCTTTGTAGCTGTACTCACAATGTAGTCTAAAGTAGAAGTCAGTTTAGCTATAGAACCTAACTTCTCAGTTATCTTGCTGTAGTATTGCCCAGTTTCTAAACATGCCAGCAGCAGTGTGCCTTTCTAGAACAGGTGTCTCTACATTGAGGGCCAAACTCAGTCTTTGTATATAAATGGACTGGATAATAACGGGCAGTTAAAATCTAATAAGAAATCCTACCATCGGAAAATATTTCGTACTTTGTGTCCAGGATTGGAAAGATTTGTTTTCCTAGACAGGCAACATAAAAACCTGGACAATCCAAGGAAATCCTGGATGGGTGGCAACCCTAACATATGACCCAACCATCAATCTTAAAACTCCTGACTTCTCTCCATAGGTACGGTCATGCTCCCTGTAGTGGCATTCCCCTTTGAGGATTTCTACATCGATGCACACAATATTATCCATCGACTCGAGCCACGGGAGCAATATGTCCTTTTCTACACAGGGCTGCTGGCTGCTGCCCTTGGTATCGGGGGCATCCGTGCTATCCTCTGTCCATTAGGAGCCTATCACCTTCAGGGTTATAACCAACATCAGATACTGTCCTTTTTCAACTGGTAAGAAATGTATTATGCTTAAGTATGAGATTCTCGAAGGAATGCTAGCTTGTAATTTCATCTCCTACCAAAGAAATTCCTAATTCCTGTTCCTAACACTTCTGGAAAGTGTCCTAAAGTTGACCTTTTATACCCACAGGCTCTACTGGCTAGTGAATCTCAATTCTACAGTTGTTTTCTTGGGAATCTCGTATATTCAGCAGTCCGTGGGCAAAAATCTGGGCTTTCTCATCCCCTTCACCTCTGTTCTTTTGGCTCTCATCGCCATACATATGGCTCGTAACAATCTCATCTTCCGTCCCAAGAAAGGTAGCAAACCAAAAACATTTCCAGAAACACACAACATGACTACACTGCATTTATTATTCAGCAAGCCAATACAGCTGCTGAATAGACCCCACACAGATATACACGAGACAGCAGCACTATATCAATATTATTGTATTTGATTATTATTACCCAGTTTTGTAATTGCTTCCTTGGTTTCAAATCGTATGTTTGCCAACATACAGGCAGTTCGTTACTGACCACACTGGGTGTGTTCTTCAACTCACTAAAAATGTGCTGCCTCCGTTACCGTCATTTGAGTGGAGATGTGGCTAACTGGCTCGACCGTGCCAAGGAGAACAATGGAGGATGCTACAGTGAGACCAGTGTAGAAAATGTCAAGATCCTAGTCAAGCTGTTCCCTCTTTTTGGACTACAGCTGCTGTACCGTGCTTGTATCACCCAGGTAAGTATGTATTAAGAACAAAAGCTCTGCTACACAGTAAAATCATGTTTCCTATGAATTAGACTGAACTCCAGGGCTACATCCAGGAATAATAAGTCAGCAACCTCCCAAATATCCTGAAAGACACATAATGTTGTATTCAAGATGGTGGAGGGGGAGGGTAACAATGGTACACTGGACTAATACACAGTGCTGTTCCATTAATGTTCTTAGGCACAGAAGAACCACTCCTGGTTCTCTGGAGAATCTTAAAAAGATCCTGCAGTAGCAGACAAACTATTCAACGGGCTCCTTGATTGGTTGTGCTCAGTAGTATTTCTGAAATACCCTGAGTTCACTCAGCATAGACAAATTTACTGTCCAGTTGAACAAGCTGTTTTGAATTGTTTATATAATGTCTCTGAACATACATTTCACAGATTCCTTCGGGATACTACCTCCAGACCATGCATTCCAACCTAAACTTCAACGGCTTTCTCCTTCCCATAGCAGCGATGAATGTGATCAGTATCCTGCCATTGCTAATTTTAGCACCACTGCTGGAATTTGTTAGCACCTGCTACCAGTCTTTAAAGAAAACACCTCCTTCTCCAGCCAAGTTTATAAGTAAGGGTCTACAAGGAATTATAAATAATGCAACAGTTCTAAAGTCAACTTACCCCATGGTCCATGATATAAATGTAAGAGATGAAAAGCAGCTCTGTATTATGATTTCTTGTCTTGCAGTTATGGGACATGCATGTGCAGCTCTGTCTGCACTAGTTGCAGGATTTGCTGAGATGCACCGAAAGGATTACCCTCAGGTGGAGCAGACACTGTCGGGAACAGTGCTACAGGTGTCCTCAATGGCCTGTTTTCAGCTTGCACCTCAATACATCTTACTGGGTATAGCAGAGGCCTTTGTCACACCAGCATGTAAGCATTAGTGTCTTTAGTGTCATTTTGTCTACACTGCCCATATCTTCAAAATGATCTATGCATTATCAGTAATGTATGATCACTTTGAATGAGCTTTGTTATCCTTGATCTTCACTATTCACTCTTTTTTCTTATGCTTTCCCTCAGGCTCCCTCATCTCTTTTTGTCTGACTCCTAGCAACCTCAGAGGCATTTCTCTACACTTCCTTAGTCTCTTCTACGGAGGAGGATGTTTTCTGGGTGCTCTTCTGATTCAGTTCTTTTATCTTGTGTCTGGCGGTGAGGATACTTCGTCTTTTGCCATTCCTTAAACACTACAGAACTCAGGGACGAGGTCAACAAGTTATGTTACTGGCTGATGATTAATGCTTTGATCATTTTGCCTTTCAGGGAGCTTCTATCCAAATACACTTAGCAGTGGCAACATGGAGAGATTTTTCTTCATGCTGGCAATACTGATGGCCATAAATACGCTGGTGTTTTGGAAATTGTCTTGCAGGTAGGCTTAGACTGCATATGTTGTCCACTCTGGGTATAAACTAACATACTAAACCTGAAAAGGAAGAAATCAGTAACTTGTTATCACTAATAAACCTAATAAAAAAAACTTTCACTTGGATAAAATGAGTCAAAACAAACTCTAACAGAGACATTATAAAAGGAGACCTGGCTGAAATGTGAATGCAGATGCTCCTAGCACACAATAAAGCATCTATTTACAGAGAAAAATCCTGCTGGGGGAAAAGAGCCAGTTAGCTTACTTGCTTTTTATGTCAAGAGTGGGAAAGGACTGTCGATATTGTGGAGCTAGTTGGGAAAGCCCCCTCACTGCGGAGATTTGTGAAAGAACAGCAGCCAAAAAATCATGTCAAACCCTACAATGTCAGATTTGATCAGTGAGTTGAAACACTAAGTTGACTTTCAGGTTTGAGTATTTCGGTCTTTCCTTATTCACACACACACACACACACACGCACACACACACGCACACACACACACACGCACACGTGCACAAACACACACACACACACAAACAGTGGCAGGGACAAACTCCCTACTCCCTGAAATTCCCTGAAACTACTGTGTGCGCAAATAAACTGATAAGCTAAAACATTATGGCATCAATACATTACAAGAAGTTTGTAAGGTGTGAGGGGTAACCACTGTGGATCAGAGATGTTGTTTCAGCAAATCCTACAGATTATATCAGAATGAAATCTGAAGAATTTGGAGCCCAGGGCTACACCTTGAACTCTTCCTCAAACCATTCCTGAAGAATGTGTGCAGTGTGTTAGGGCGCAGTATCATGCTGAAAGAGGCCACTGCCATTGGGTAATACCATTGCCATTAAAGGATGTACTACAGTGTTTAGGTTTGTGAAACATCAAAAATTTACGTCCACATAAAACCCTGGACCCAGGGTTTCCTCAACCCAACACTGTCATGAGCATCGTACTCCCCCCACCAGCCTGTCTTCTTTCACAGGGCACCGTGGTGTCTCAGATAAACAGTGCACTGGTACGTGGCCATCAAGATGATGTAAACAGAAAGCAAGAGTCATTAAAACACAAGACTTCTCATCCTTCAAGGTCCCATTTGCATACCCATTGCAGGCGCCATCGACAGTGGACAGAGGTTAGCAGAGGCAGTCCTACTGCTCTGCAGCTATGCTGCCCCATATCTGGCACTGGTACTGTGTGTTGTGACACATTCCCCCCATAAAACATTTGACTTGTGCCACAGTATAGCAGGTTACTGGGACTTGTATCACTGTAGCCCAGCATAGTGAACCAGACAGGATAATCTTTGTTGATTGATAAACATCCTGCACCCAACATGCTGTTGCCAGTTTGCCCCTCCTTGGACCACTGTCGATAGGTACTCACCCCTGCTGCCAGTAACCACCTATAAGCCTTGCCTTTTTTGGACATCCACATATCTCGGCAGCTGGGTATCATGATTTTGTCCTTGTAAAAAAGTCACTCAGGTCTTTACACCTGCTCATTTCTCCCGCATCCAACATTTTTACTACGGGATCTGTTCTCTTACCACTTCATATATCCCAGACCTTGATAAGTAGCTAGCAGAATTATTTGCTTCATCTGTGAGTAGTCAGAATGTCTTGGCTTATTGCTGTATTATCTTGTCAGCATTTGGCTAATATGTTTTATATATGTTTTGTTGTACAGGTACACAGACCTGAGTGTTGAACTGGATAAAGGGGTGAGACAGAGTCACCTGACCGAAAAGCTGCTTCAGTACAAAGCCTATCTTCGATACTATGACACCGTGGACTGTTCTGGAACTACAGCTTCTTTGGAAATGATCCTTTAAGTTTTATATGATGGTCAAGACCCAAGACGCTGGCGTCGCATAAACATGAGGATTAAGCTGTGCTTTAGTGTGTCCCTTAAAAGGGAATTTTACTGATTTATCAAATATTCTGCATGATTAAATCATTAAGAATTAAGACAATGCCTCTCAGTGCGGTTTGTTTTAAAATGTGTCATTCTGACCACACATGTTGGGTCTGAATTGCTCAGAGAGTTTTAGATAGGTCTAGGTCACAGGTGATGCTGTCAGCACTTACTGGGCAGGAGGCAGGGAATAATCTAGACAGGTTGCCAGACCATCACAGGGCAGACACACCAACATACGCACTCACACTCTAACCTAGAGGGCAATTTAGCATCTCCAATTTACCTGACCGCATGTCTTTGGACTGTGGGAGGAAACACCTGGAGGAAACCCATGCAGACACGAGGAGATTATGCACACACCACTTTCATCATCCATGCTCATTGTGCTGCCTCCTCATCTGGAATTCTCGTGTGGTTTGTTCTACTTCATTTGTTTTTTTAGTTTGTGTAAAGCATTTCCCCTCAAATTGCTAGGGGGCGATCTCACCTCTAAAACAAATGTGATGTCTATTTTAAGGAAAACTTTTTTTTTTTTTAACACAGCATCAGAGGAGAACACTTGACTGTGATGGCTTAATAGCACAAGTAACCTTTAGCACAACAACTTAAAAAACAAAGTCTCATGCCGGTGCTTCTCCACAAAGTGCCATGCGTGGCAAAGAAAGACAATAGTGGGACACTACTGCCTTTAAGGCGCCTGTAAAAGAGTTAGACCCATTAAAAGCACTTCAGACCCAAACACATGCTCTGATAAAACACCCACAACTAGTTGGTACTCACATTTTCAGTGTTAACAGTTCCAAGTCAGAAAAGGTGAAGGTTCTGGTCTTCATGGCCAAAATAAACGCCCTGAACTTTACTGAAAGTAATTACTATTTATTTTGCAGTGCTAATACTGACAGAAATAATCACAGTTATATATTTTTCCCAAATCGTTCAGCCCTACTCTAACTTACTGTCTACATCGTTTCATCATGTGGCAGTTTTGGAAAGCTGCTGAGCTTCTCATTTAAAGTGGGAGAACTAATGAAGTCACCAGTACAGTTATAGTGATACTGGCTACAAGGACATCTCAGCTTCAGGTTGCAGTATGACTCTGTTTATTTATGACTTTCTTTAACAGTGGGTGATTTAATGTTTGTTATGTTACTACTATTATGTATTTCTTATCATTAAACTCCGACTTGCACACTGTCTCTACAACCGATGAGCTGCCAGGGCCAGACACACTGCTGCCTAAACACGCCCACAGCTGCTGCTAGCAACTCTTGTGTTGTTAGCATTAGCCGGAGACAGAGATGTCTGCACCATGGATCTCCCTGAGCCCATAAGAAGACGTCTGGGAGATTTTTCAAGAAATGTTTTTGTGGATCCGACGCATTCCCGACTTTCCCCTGAGGATCATGTCACATTCCTTAATCAGAGTGAGTCTGCAGCCCTGTTTGCATATCGAGCTGCGCCTTTCTTCCTAAGGCTAGCAGGCTAACTTACTCAGCTCTACCCTAACATTAGATGTTTCAGACGTATAACTAACCTTAAAACTCTCAGATTAACCCTTATAATTTACCTTCCTGGATGGGACAGAGCCCGGTGGTGTGTACGTTACTGATAGGGAGTTTTGTTTTGTTGTGTTCAGTAACTAACTTGGTCAATAGTTTCTGCCACGCCGCGGCAGATAAACGCATCACTGAAGTGCACATAACGTTCTCCGCAGACCGCGAAGTCGTATCAAGCCTGCCTCTTCAGATGTCCCTCTATTTCAACTTGTGGTTCTTTCCTCTGTGGTGGATTAGTGAGGTGGTGATGCTGCAGCTCAAGGTGAGTAGTTCCCGTTTCCATCTTTCCTGATGTGGTGATCAGTTAATATCTATAGCAGTGCTGGTTAACTGAGTGATCTGGATTCTCCTGTCTCAGTACCCTGCTCTCCCAGACTACTACAAGTTCATCTTAATTACCATCCTCATTTTAATGAGTCTCATCGAGGCTATCCGACTCTACTTGGGCTACGCAGGGAATCTACAAGAAAAGGTAAGGACTTTTAGACTGTATCTAATTGAATTTCATCTATAAACTCGGTACCTGGAGAAGAAGCACTGTATGCCTCATTACTGCAGGTCCCTGAATTGGCTGGCTTTTGGCTCCTGAGCCTCCTTCTGCAGTTCCCTTTGACTCTCTTCCAGCTCTTCAATGAAGCTATCCTCATTCAACCTTTGGAAAGAGGAGTTCATATCATTCTCGCCCTGTTGATTCTGGCAGAGGTAGAACAGGAAGCTAAAGTGCATCATCATACAAAGCCCTCTGAAAGTCATACTGTACTCGTTTATTTTGACGTTACTCATATTTGCATGTTTTTCCCACATTGGCAGGCTCTCTCCGGGTTTGTTGCCCTTCGCGCAATGGTCAGACAAACCGAAAGCCGCTTTCATCTTCGCCAGTTTAATGGAATTCAAGAACTTGGAGCGTGACATGAGCGCTCTGCTGCTGATAAACTGCCCGCACATGATTATACTAATTGAAGGACCAGACTGATCATTAATACTGTTTGTGTGAAATATTTTGGAGCTTTGAGGTTTTTTTGTCCCAGTTCATTTTTATGTCACCAGTACATCTTTGACATAGTATTTTATATGATTATTTATTAAAAAAGAAGAAAAGGAACACATACTTGTCTGTTTCTGACTGTAGATATTCAACAACAACAAAAAAATGCATATGAGTCAACTTGGAGATGAAAATGTTTACAATAGTATGCTTATTGGGGACTGAAGATTACAACTAGTTTTTCTCAAGTGGGCATAAAGGCATTTCTTCAAAAAATATACTTGGCACACAGAAAACATCTTAATGACAGTAATAAAAGTCACATACACCAATGAGTATTTAAAATGGCTGGAGAAGCACATAAAGTGGGAAACATTACAACCACAAATAGATACAATAGACGTCTGGTACAAAATTTTAGTTATATTCCAGTTTAGTGTAAAACCATCTCTCTGGTTCCTAACTTCAACACAGCCAGTCATATGTGTGGGTTGTAACGTGTAGGTCAAACATAATGTGCATACTCTAAGCATCAGAGGACTGGATTCTTCCAAGTTCTTCTCTGGAGTAGTAGCGATTTTGCGGGTCTTGTGACTATTCTTCACACCCCTTAATGAGATTTTAGCTTTGTGCTTTTCGCAAGACTGTTTCCTGCAGTCTCTGTTCAGCATGGGTCCTCTCTGAAAAGACAGAATAAGATGCAAGACATCAGTCTCATAACAGTCTTAGGATACAGTAAGTAATGGCTAAGAGTGGAACAACACAGTGTGACTGGTAGTAATGTAAAAATGCATCACAGAGAATGGGCATTTATTTACAGCATCTAATGCAGTCACATAGTAGTAACAGTTTACAAACAATACCAATTAACTATTCATTCCATGTTCATCCTACCTCCTAACTCTAGAGGCATTAGTATGATTATGTTGAACATTTAATTATTATTTGAAATGTAATTCATATATTTTGTACCAAATTATGGAGTTTGGAAAAAGAGTCTCATTATTCCCCCTGCTAAAGACTATTATACACGTCTCCATTTGACCAATTAATGATATTTTACTAACACTGAATAGCGAATTACATATCTGAACCTTTTAAATCTATCTTATACAGTTGTATACAGAAACGAGATCTTGTCTAATTTAAAGGCAAAATCCTTTTAATTTTTAGCAAGTCAACAAAATAATTCTAAGTGGTTTAGTGTGAAATTCTTTGATTTAGGGAAACTTACAGAGTCAGAATTGTTCACAGTGGTCTCCAGGAACTAGATAACAGCATAATGCCTCATTGATATTATGTATATATATGTGAAAACACATGTAGGGTTTATTGGTGATTTTGGATAGTAAACAAATGATTATATTTACATAGCAGACATCAGGACTCCTGGTTTCTATCACCACCACTGTAAAGAAAGCTGTTTCTCTGCAAATTAACCATTTTATGTCAACCACCTTTAGAATGACTTTGTTTACATCTCAAACATTAAATTATAAAAATATATGGATTTCCCCTTACAGCAAATCATACAGTACAATGGCTGGGCCATATGAGCATGGTCTTTAATTATGTATTTAAACAACAACAATTACACATGCCCATAACTGATTAAAGTCCTTTAACTATTTATAAAATATATAAATATATAGCAAATGATAAAAACACAAAAGGCATAAAAACAAAACAAATAAAAAACCTCCACAGGCTTTAGAAGATTTTCTTTTTTCATGTCAAAGGTAAGAATCTTAATATGTTTCTTAAAACACCATATATCTGCCTTTACTGTGTAGACCTTAGTGAGGCAGAATCTCCCCCAGATGTTCGTCTCCCAGCGCTCCCTCCTGGCAACTTCCCCAGCATCAGACCCCCTAGTCCAGCCTGGTTACCAGGAGACCTGTCATGACTGTAGGCCAAAACACCATACACTAGTGAGAGCTCTGAGAGTAAACTTATAAGTAACAATAAAGATGTGTTATCAAAGACAATGATAAAAACCTTCTGCCATGCATGTTAATGCTCCTCAGATCAGGAAAAAAGTCTTCTTTCTCTTGTTTTCTGAGCTGCTCTGCTTCACCGGACTGGTCAGTGTCTGGTACTGCCACACCTTTTGTAGGAGCCCCTAAGACTGGAAAATGTCCTAGCGTTACTGATAAATGTCACTTTAATGTCAATATTAGACGTTATTTATTTTACTTATTATTTAAGTAATTATTGATTTTTTACATTAAATGGGACTTGTTACACTTAGCTAAACTTTTAAATATCTGGCCTGCATTCAATTGCCAGAACTACATTAATAGAGTGAATTCATGTTCACGTCATATACCAGAAACCTCACATATTAGATCACAGTTACTTGACTTGACTAAATTATTAATCTCTTGTGTATAAACTGTCATGACATGACATTAGAGTCACCTCCTTCAACCTCACTAAAGCTCATGTTAACATGAATCATCCTCACCTGCTGCACTGCTCTTATGCTTGAGCCTCAGGGTGCCCATAGTGGACTGCATTTCTGGTATGAAGTATTTGAATGAAACGTTGGAGGCAGGGACTGTTCCTTCTTGGGTTAGGTGCTGCCTGTTGGCACTGTAGGTTGGGTAGATGTGAGCTGGGGCACAGGGCTCCAGCCCTCTGGCAGGAAGAAACTCTGAAACAACTCTGCCCTGTCTGTGATCTGTCACTAGAGGTCTACAAAAATGGGACAGAAGTGGAGGGTAGATGGCAGCCAACATTCAAGTAATGATAAGAGAATCCAAAACCTTCCACGTCTTTATGACAAAGATAAATATGTAATGTGAATCTAGTACTTACCTACACAGTGAAATGTTTGACACAGAGCACCTTCCTGTGAAATATATAAGCTAGTTTTAATCGCATAAGGAAGATTATGTTGACATGTTTTTACATTATGTTGACATATCTGTCATATTTCTACCATAAAGTTTATGGAAATTTACTGCATATTATTTCTGGTAAAAAAAAAAAAGGCCCAAACATATAATATAAAAATACACACACCTCTTAACGCACCTCTAATTACTCCATGTGCTTGGACATCTGAATTGAAGAGTAGAGAGTACTGCTGTACTGGCACAGATGAGAATCGGTGTCGGACTGCAGTAATGGTCAGGGGTTGGCGCTGCCTTTGTCTCTGGGTATGACGCGAGGCGTAATGACACATTGTCCTTCCAGTCTCATCTGTTAAGGCAGAAAAGCACAGATAAGCTATGCCCAGCAGGGTAAATGTACACTTCACCTTGGACTTTTCCTCTAATAAAAAGGTAACAATTTTTTGAATTTTGAATATTTCAATGTTACATTTTCTTTTTATGGCAAAAATATGATGGACATTTACCTGTGACAGGTCGCCGACAGGAATCAGTCAAGCCTCCATTTCTCAGACATGCTGCACTAACAGCTTTCATATATGGATTCTGAATGACAGACAGTAAATAAGTTTGTTTTTTAATGCATGGCAGAAATATGAAGCCTGAATATACAGTCAGTGCTAACCATGCAGAAGAATATCAGTAATGATTAATATGCATATAAACGCGTATCAAATAAACACAGTAGGTGGTAAGCCAAAAAACCAGAGCATTACTTGAGCATCAACACAGACCTTTAAAGCTTGTAAATTTGTATGTAAATTTGTATGTATGTATTTCATATATGTTATTCAACATTTTTAACAGACATTATCAAATATTTTACCTTGCATGTAGCATTCTTACAGTGGCCACTTCAAGGTCTAGAGCTACTGCTGTTTTTCATTTTTAATACCCGACTAAAACCTGGTTAGACTATTGGCTGGGTTCACAATCAGTCGCATATCTATAAGTATCAGAAGTCCTAAAATAACTTCTTCTGGTCCCACACACTGGAAATTGAAATGTGAACAGAAGGTTTCATTGTCAGCACCTAATTTAGTTGGTAATTAATATTATGGTTAAGGCTTTCAGTTCAGTTCCTAAATTCCTAAACAATAGTACAGCTTTCTTGGCCATATCTGCATAAACCCATAGTGAAAAAAAAATACTGAAAGTTTTCTGTTCAGTATTTAAGGATCTTAATCCTTTTCTTTCCAACACACACCGAACTTCCTTTACATATAACAAACATTATTATCTAGATTAAAAGTAAGCTAAAAATGACAGACATTTAAATAATGTATTTAAATAAAAATTATACATTATCTGAAGACCTAGAAAATACAGGGGGCTCCCCACTAACACCATCTCTTATTAACTGTAAAATATAAAGCCATACCTTATCTGGCTTGTGCTCCCATAAAGTTGCATGGTCAAGAATACCAATGCGTGTGGTGGGATGTGGGATCCAAGACCTTCCAGACTGATTAGCCCTCATTACTAACTGCACATGAACAAATATATGTTTACTGTGTTAGTGTATATATAGTATTTTCACTGGACATGGATCATTCTAGCAATGCTGAAGACTTCAAACTGACTCTAGACTTAAATTCTAAATCTATTTATAGAAAAATGTGTTTCAGTACTGACAATTCCCTAAAATGTTACACTGTTCTTCAAACTTTGGGAGACGCTTGCTTTAAAACAATGGGAGCTGCTCACCCCTTATGGCTAAAAAAAGATCTGCATACAGGCTAAACCTTTGAGTTTCAGTAGGTACATACATAAAAGTATGGGACATCATACTTTCTAAAAAAAAGATTTTTATATTTTTAAAAACAACTATGAAAAAAAGCTATATATATATATATATATGTATTACTTTCACATTTAGGAGTTGATTGAACTGATTTGGAATGATCCACAATGATTAATATATATTGCACATACACTGTATATATGTTTATACATGTTTTATGTACTTCATGTACACAATATATTTATATTTAAGAATCGACATTACCTTTTGACTCTTTTCCTTTGTGTCTTTTTCGGGAGTCACTGCTTTGTCTTGGATCCTTACTTTTACCAGATCGTCATTTAACAGTAAGGGATCCTGCTAAGAAGAGAGACTGTCAGGACTGATACAGTGATACAGCAGCAGGAGATGGTGATTTGGACAGAAAATTGGCTGTTTGAAACTTACAGTGTCTTTGATGTTACTGTTTTGAATCTTGGATGCACTCTGTGTTCGCTGCTGTCGTAGTTTATTTCTTTCTTTTCTGCTTCGCAAATGCTTCTTCTTCACCTTCATATTCTTGAAAATGTCATAGCAGTGTGAAAACCAGAGCAGACAATATGTCAAACATGTAAGTCATCATTTTTGCAATACAATGTGATGCAATGTGCATTACAATATTTAGTTTTCTGAGAACTGAAAGCAAAGAACAAAGAATCATGTGGCTGCAGAATCAAAACATATGTGACCAACATTTTTTTATTCAGCTTATCACACATCAGTAATTCCAGCTGAACAGGACTAATTATGTTCTCTTCATCATAAAATAAAGCAACACAGTGAATAACACATATTTAGTGTTCTAAGCACTGGCAAATTCCACAATATGCACTGATAAATATACTGCTTTGTGACAAAATGTGTTATGATAAGCATGAAAACTACCAGCGCACCCCAGGAAACAGCCAGGAAGCCCACACACTGCAGTGAGCTGTGCCAAAAGTATATATATTAGTAAGAATACAAATTATTATCATACTACACCTGATCTGAGCAGTTTAGAAGATGAATAGGCAGACCATCTGACTCAGTGCTATTGGAGCCACTTGTGCTGTGATGAGTCAAAAATAATGTGCAATTTTAGTGTTAATTATTCATTCTATTGTTACCTTAGAAAACACTAATATATAGTGCCACAGTAATTAAGAAGCTTTTTTGTGTGTTTTGTTTGAGCATGTTGAGGCTTTTCCGCTCACCACAATTATAAAGATTGGTTATCTGAGTTATTGTAGCCATTCTGTTAGTTCGAACCAGACTCGACATTCTCTGCTGACCTCTTTCATCAACACAGTGTTTTCCTGTCTGCAGACCTGCTACTCACTGTTTGTTGTTTCCTTCTTTTAGTGCACCATTCTGAGTACATTCTAGAGACTGTTGTGCGTTAAAATCCCAGATCAGCAGTTACAGAAATAAGATAAGATAATCCTTTATTAATCCCACAGTGGGGAAATTTGCGATGTTACAGCAGCCCAGAGGAAGGAACAGAAGTGTCAGGAAATATACAAATAATAAATAAGACCTATATACCAAAAAGTGCAGAAAGAAATATAATTAAATACTAATAATGTAAACCCAGAAGACAGCAGTTTTATTGCACATAGTAGAATAGAGGTAGATTACTGGGTATTATTGCACAAATACTCAGTCAACAATCATGCTATGGTCAGCATCACTAAGATTCCATTTGTGTCCTGATTCTGATGGAGGATATAAACATTACCTAAATCTGGTGGTCTGAATGTGCATGTGTGTTAAACATTTTTGTATAATAAAAACTACTGCTTTTTCACCTTGACTCAAGGTCTATATCAGAAAGGCCCTCCAGGGAGTCTAAGTCCACATCCCGACCCAGCTTCTGTCTGATCTCTTGCCTCAGTAAAGCCCCCAGCTCTGTCAGACAGTGTGCAATCTGGGAAGCACAACGGGTGACAAAATATTAAACCAGATTTCAGTAACTTATGTACTGTCTTACAGGCAGATAATAGAATTACACTAAAGCATGGAGTAGATAGAGGACCTTTGTCTTGTCAGGGTCACAGAAATCCAGTAATGTGTCACAAAAGTGGTATCCCATAGACTTCAGGTCCCCCATGGAGAAATGAGTGCCTTTCCTGTCACCTTTGAATGAAAATATACTTTAGTAATGAATTCAGGTGTCAATGTCTAGACAGTCCTAGTCAACCACAGAACAGTAAGATAGAAATTTGATTTAACAATTCAAGGAGTAGACAATAAATGCTAAACAAGGTTGCTGCACAGTTTTTATGGTAAAATTCAATGTTTTTCAAATACCTTTGTTTTTTTAATACTAAAACTGAACAAGGAAAAAGGAATTCCACAACATCACACACAAACTATAATATGGCATGTATTAATGTTATTAATACCCATGCAGTAAAAGCACCTCATTTTGAATTGACTGTTTCTGTGATGTCACAAGAACCAACTCTTTCACACCTACCCAGCGCAAAAGGAGTGTTTTAGCTGTGAGACACAATACAGGGCAGACAGTTCCCTACCAGTTTATGTCATACCAGTCTTAAAGGCACAGTAACAAAAACAACCTGTTTAAATCTAAGGAATAAAAATAGGTTGAAAAACAGTTATGTAAAAATAAATTGCAACCATTTTTGGTAAATAAAACCACACAAATGTTAACAGACTTCAAGGGAGACTTCAAGGGAAAAAATAAAAGTTTGTGCCTTTTTTAGTAATCTAGAAAGGGGTTTTAAGACTAAAAAAGTTAAAGAATTGCACTTCCCTTTATTATTGGTCAGTGCCTGACCCCAAAATTGCTGATGTTTGGCTTATTTGTTAGTGAACTAATTTAATTTGACTTTTTGGCATATTTTTTAGTCCTAAAACTAAAAAGTTATTTACCATTATTTTAACTTGAGTTTTAAGGCATTGCAGGAATCCTGATTAAAGTTAAGTAAGTATTTTAATGCCTTAAGTGATTTGACACAATTTAAAAAATTGCCAGGTGTGAAGTTTTGTAGTTTTGAAGTTGTGTACAGGGTATTCCCTATATTTACCTAATGAAGAGCCTCCAAACGTAGACTCCATCGTATAGCTGTTTCTGATACCCAGCCTCCACATCACAATACGGCTAGTGCCTTCTTTGCTTTTTTGCATTTTGAACTTACAGCTCCTGAATGAAAACTAGAACAAACAAGTGAGCTTATTGTAGCTGCATCAACCAACATCAGCGCAGTTAGTTAGTAACAGCTAATTTACCATACAGACAGCTTCCTAATTTTCTCACCTTGTCTTTGGCATTCTTGCTCATCATTAGAGGAAAGATTCGTTCTTGAAGATGTAGTGAAGCATCTTTATGGTCATTGCAACCATACATGAACACATTGTTTTTCCTGCTGTGGCCATGAAAATCACAATACAGCACTATCTCTCTCTCAGCAAGCAACCTAAGCAGTTAAAGACAAATTAGTTGATGGTGTTGACAGTGTTGACTCATTGTCCTGCTCTATAAGTACAGAAGGCAATTTTCTTACCGTTTTACCATGTTCCGAGTGTACCACACACAGGGGAAGTAGTCCCGCAGTACAGTGCGATAGTTGCGGTTCAGATCACAACCCGTAAGTGAGCAGCGGTAGTTTCCAACAATCACACCATCAGGGTTCAGCATTGGCACAACCTGAAAAATGGTACACTGCAGTCTTAATTCTCCTTTTTTTAAAAGACTGTGTTATTTTTTGGTGTTGTGCCCGCACACGATCACACCCCTATCCGGCAGAAGCATTTCAAAGTCATTCACTTACCTTAAAAACAAAGGTTTCTCTTAATAGCCGTGCATCTGGCGAGTCTCCCAGCAGAAAATCTAGGAAACCCTGCATCATCCATGACCCATTAGTCTCCCCTGGATGCACCCGTGCTGTGACTACCACTGCTCGCTTGGTCCTTCGCTCCTGCCAGGTGCCACAAGGTGCTGTGATGGTCAGCGCGTACACAGCGTTTCCTGCCAGACTGCGGCACAGGACCCGCACTTTACAGTAAGCTGCCTGAACTGGGTCTGACATCACACTACGCAGGTAGCACTGGAGGTCTGAGTAGGTGTAGGGGTAGCAGTGGGCTAAGTAGCAGGTGTCATTTTCATAAGGAAATTGGAGCGTCCAGGTGAGGGAGTAAAGCGCCTTGCCCTCCTTTTCAATGTGATTCCGGTAATACCTTAATGAAGGTGTCACAGAGTGTCATCAGGTTTGTATAGTCTACTTACATACCCCTGGCTTTTTAAAAAATCAGAAATTCCAAACTCACCGAATGTTGCTGCCCACACGACGCCAACCTTCCCCCTTCAGCCACGCAGCAAGTTCAGAGTACACCAGTGGCCGCATGCCTGCTTCATACAGACTGCTGGATTTCATCAGGTTGACAATAGTAAAACGATAGGTCACGTCTGCCTTCATGTTGCTCACACGGAAGTAGAACCACTGCGTATGCTTTGTGGTGTACATGTCATTGCGCAAAGTGAGCTCATAGTCATATACACCACTAAAAGAGAAAATAGCATTTATTATGCTTTACATACATAGAAACATTACAGTGAAACTCTAAACAGTGCTAATAAAGACCCACCTGTGCCTCAGTTTAATTAGGAAATCTACTCCTGAACTAGAGTCCTACTCCTGAACTAAATCATCTTATGTTAGCCAAATCAGATAAAACTGATAGTTTTCCTAATAAATCCAGTGAATAAATTAATACAAAGCGTTGGGCCACTTACACTTGGACTGCTTTTTGCAGATTACCACTCTCGAATCGAGACTCGAAGGACAAGGTGGACGTTGCCTGGTTGTTGGCACAAGATGTGGGTCCCTTTATAGGCTCTCTGCGTCCACCAACACGAGAGCGGGTGAAGTAAGATGTCTTTGTGGCTTAAGAAACAGGGGGGACAGCCTTAAGAATGATGGTTACAAACTACAGTAATTGGTAAAGCATGAAATAAATAAGTTTATTTAGCCTTCTGTAAATCGTCGCATAAGAAAGCGATACTGTTAAATACTGTTTTTTGATTTAAAAGGTCACAGGAATAAGGAACAATGTTCAACTTACCTGAGTCTATACAGTAGACAGTATGCCCTTTTTCTACTCCAACTGGCACTGGGGTGCGTTCATGGCCTGTCTGTTGGTAAAATGGCTCAGGCTCAGGAGGGTCCCATTCTAGAACAATGCATTGTAAGATGTTACATAACGGGTCAATACAGCAGTTGTTTGCTATCAACAAAAGACAGTGTATGATGTCCAGTGTATAATTTTACAGAAGACTATGACTGATTAAACAAATTCCTATTAATAGCCTGTGAAAGACACGTAGGAGGAAATATGTGGAAATTGTTAAGAATGAAAGACTTGGTGTGTTACTTGGAGTAAAAGAAATACTTATTATGTCATTGTTAAAATGTCCAAGAACGGTACTAAATGACCATCTGTATAAAAGATGTCAATTAAAATGTAAGATGTTTTAAGATGTGTCCTTGTGCAGAGCTCTGTGTAAATAGTGTAAGGTTTTTTTTTAATTTTATAAAGGACAATAACAAAACTTGCATTGTCCCTGAAGTGGTTCTGGCTCCCCCTCCAAATCTGTGCTGTCTGCAGGTGAATGGATAGCATCTGTGACCAAAGAGTCATGGGTGCGTTCCCATGTTGTACTAGTTGAGACTGTTGGTGGAAGAGATGATGAACTCTGGCCTAGAGAATTGAAGTAAAAATTCAATTACGTATTTGGGCACTTAAGTGCTCCTGTCACATCTTAAACTGCTAAATGTGAAATACTGAATTTTGCATTACATTTTCAACAGACATATGCTCCTGGTTTAACAGTATACAGCTCTGCCAAAAACTGAACCCTGTAAAAACACATTGCTACTCTTCACTGAAACAAGAATACTGAGGCATGTTGTCCAAAAAAAGCAGACTTACCAGTAAAGAGGCCATAATGCTTCAAGTGTTGCAGAATGAATTTCTCATAGGGGTCATCTAGGGCCTATTAACACATTACACATTAAAGCCACATAAACAGAAATAATGAACAAGTAAACAGACAGAAGTATCTATTGTAATTTGTGTAGTTACTTTGGTCTCCACTGAGTTATATCTGTATAATAACCTGTTATTACAGAAATCCAGATATAGAGAACAAGTAGCACATGCCAAATCTATTATTTAAATAAAAAATGGTTTCATATCAAAGTATTTCAGCATGAAATGAAAAGGTACACCCACTTGCATTTTACTGCTAACCCTAACTCTAACCTCTAACCCTACAAATGTAAATCACACATAGACGAAAATAGAAAAAATAAACGAACAGAATAATCTATTAAAGCCATCTGACTGAAAACGTGAAATTGGTGTAGTAATTTTAGTCTTCACTGAGTTAGATCTCTATAACAGCCTGTTACTAGTAAGAGCTTCACTGTGCAGTGTAACTGCTCGTTTCTCTCTGCATCACAGAAGTCTGCATCCTGAATCTTACAAGAGAAATCCACCTTTGGAGGACGAGTAGCCACTGCCTACTCTCATAGTGCATTTAAAGCGATATATGTATTTAGTCTATTACTGAAATAAAAAGAGTTTCATATCTTAGTACAGACTGCATCCCATGAAAAAGTACTTACCTGCATTTCACTGCCCAGTTACCAAGCATGAGCTACAAATTAAGTTGGTTCATCCCGACTTGGTTAGCTTAGCTTATCTGATGTTAGCCAGTCAGTTATGAAAATGTGAGCAACCGCTCGTCAGCTACTTTTCAAACAGCTCCCACAACCCCCTCCACGTTATTACATTCACATACAGCTAACTAACGCCTGACAACTGAACTACAGGTTAACACAGCCGCATATCTGACCCTGCCAGGGCTTTATTACCGGTGGTTTACCAGCTAACGAGGCGGTTTGGCTACTAGTTATAAATCTTATCGTAGCTGCTTAGCAACTGACGTCGTTGTGGCGTCGTTACCATGGTTACCCAGCGTACTTTCCGTGAGAGCTAGTAGTAATGATTGGAGGAAGTTCTATCAAATGCTCACCTAAACTAGTACTGTCCATTAAAAATGAAGGCCCTAACTAAGTTATTAGATTAGTATCTGAAGTTACATTACAAGTAGCGTCCTACTCACCAGCTTGTTTTGGGGAGCAAAAGAAGGCGGTAGGAAAAGTAGTTTCTTTACTACACTGTCACTTACAGCAGAATTTTTTCATGATTTTCATTGAGAGAAAAGATACACATCCATCCTACTAAATAAATAACAAATAAACAAACCACGTTGACATTTTGTGCCAGAAATGATTTGTAGAAGTAAATGCCATTATCAGAAGTATTTTAACATATCTACACATCAGAAGACTGCAGTGTTCAGAAGGGTGTGCTTTAAAGTGATTTATACATCAGGTGTAGCAGATCAATAGGCTCGTTATATAAAAACTAAATATTTGTTGATATGTTTATTTTCCCAGTTAATTTCTATAGAACCACTAAACAGCACAGATGGAAAAAAGTATTCTTTATTTACAACATAGAAAACTTCACAGGCCCCCATTCCTCGTCAAGTATACAACTACAAAGAACACTCCAGTGAGAGATATACATGTGACACTGCAGTAAACAGACGTAACATTCAGAAGGGGTGAGGAAAACCGAAGCCATTGGCACATACACAGAGAGGACTTCTCTGCATGCAGACTGATTTAAGAACTTGGACACATCGTTAGTCCACTGAAGTAGCTTTAAACAGAGTGGAATTGTTGCAGCCATCATGGTCATTTCATCTAGTCAAACGTGCACAAGATCTCAGCACCAGAGTGACCAGACTATAGATCATTCTTCAGGAACCCAAATAACTTAATTCTTGTGGTTATAAGTTACTCATTTTTCCTATAACTTCATCACATACATTCTAAGAAGAATCTGTTGGGGAAACTCCGCTGCAAAGTGGTTCTTTAAATGTCATCCACAAAAACATGTCCATCTATGTTAGAAGTAAAAATGCTCTAGATCATTGGGGCTTCATCTCCTAAACTGAAGTGTCAATTTTTGGAACATCCCTTAATGTCCACAGTGAACAACCTTTGACGTAAGGCTCAAGAATCCCGGAAATAACTGTGCCCATCACCAAAACAGACATAGTTAATGTCTACACTGGTCTGACTGTCAGACCACAATGAAATAAAAGGAAGGCAGTTTTGAGAATGAATGTTCTGACATTTTTGATTAGTGAGAGGGGTCTACAAGTAAACAACACGAAATAAAAAATACTATTTACAATTGGGGGCCACTTTACAAAATCAGAAAGACACCATTGCTTAATATCTTTTTACAGAAAAGTTTGTCTGTCAAATGCAAGTCTTACAAAGGACTTGAAGGGAAGATGATGAATGATGTGTATATATTAAAGGGAAAACAAAAACATTCATTCAGTTTGCTCCAGTTCATCCTGTGGGAGTCCAAGACCTGTCCTAAGTCCAAGACAAGTCTAGTCCAGATGGAAGTGTCTGAAGTGACCATGTGCGCGTTAGAAAGATAAATACAGATGTTATGAACTCTGCATCATCTTCCTCTTTTTCAGCAGCCGCTCCCTCCAGTCATCAGGAAGGGCCTCAAAGTTGGCATTCTTTCCCGCTTTTCCACTGCAAATGCAAAATTAATAACACTGTAATTGTACTTTCAATAGACTCAATAAAATAAGAAATCAATGCAAAGTCTTCTTTAACAGACTTACGAGGCAAGCTGTTGCTGTTTCCACTCTTCAATGCGCTTGTTGTTCAGCTGGTCTCGATCTTCATCACTAGAACTTGACTTCTCCTCTTCATCCAGTTCTCTTTGAATGCTCTGCCATTTCTTCACCAGAGACGGCATCTTTGTCTTACTCTTTTTCATCTAAGATAAAATATCGGGGAGAAATTGATTAATTGCTTTGGCAAGATTTTTAATGAAACACACCCTCTTCTATATTTAGAATCAGAGTCATAGAATGAAACAAACCGTCAGTAACCCACCTTGTCTTTCTTTAGCTTCTTAGTTTTGTCCACAAGCATTTTCCCAGATGTTGGGTCATTCGGGGGTTGAGGTGCTGGTGGTGGAGGTTGGGAGGGTGGTGCTGGCAATGGTGGAGCTAAATTCTCTAATGGCAGAGGTGGTACAGGTGCTGCTGGAATTCCCCAGTAAGCATTTCCAGCCATCACAGGGGCTGAGGGAACAGGCAAGTTATTTATGACTGTTAATTATTTATTTTGAAAGAAGTCGAAAGAATAAATATTCAATTTAAGGAAAGTAACTCTCTTGTGAGGTGCATTTTTGCAAGCCTCCTCCCTCACCTGAACTGACAGTAGGTTGAGTATAAAGTATAGGGCTGCTGCCAATAGTGATGGCCTTATTCGGCTGTGCTGAGGCTGAAGCTTTCCTCTTCTGAGCTTTTTTATCTGTGGTTACTTGCGCTGCTGCTGCTTCATTGGCCTGGGGAAGACAAAAGCTTAAGCCTAAATGCACAATATAAAGGAAAACTCCCTTCCACAACAAGAGCACATACATTATATTTAGAAGAGGTATCAGTACACACCCTGAATTCTTCTGTTCCAGGAGCAGGTGGCTCAGCATCCTCATCTTCCATCTCTACCTCCTCAATCTCCCCATCGTCACTGAGGGGTGGGGGAGGGGGTGGAGGGGGCGATTCTGGTGGCGGTGGTGGTGGAGGCGGCTGCTCTACAGGAGGAGGTGGTGTTTCCGGTGGAAGTGGAGGCTGATGAACAGACCAGTAGGCCTGGGTTTCTCCAAACGACACTCCTGATAAAACAAATGAGGTCATGAGCTTTTACTCGCTATTGTACATCAACATCCTCAATACTGGATACATAATTTCCAGCTTGAAGCCAATAATGCCAACAATTATTTACCAAGTTACAAGCTGGTGAAAATATTGCATCAAGAAAGAGCTGTGCAGAGGTCAGCTTTGGTTTTTTTTGTTTCTAGCTGCTCCCCTCTGACCTTTTGCTAACAGTTCTTTAACGGATGCCTACCTACTAGACCACTGGGAACCTCAGCAGGCAGATGACCTGCATTCCCTGGGACAGCTGCAGAGGGCTGAGGAGCCTTGCCATCCTCTTCTTCCACCACTACTGGAAATTCCCACTGGGAAGCATTCGTCCGGTCATTCACATAGAAGTACCGCCTGTGATCTCTAGAGGTGGAGAAACAAACACACAACAAGGTCTTACCAACTGGTCTCTAAACTGAGCTCAAGAACATGAGACCCATGGAGATTAAAAATGAGTAGGGGGGGTCTCTAGCTCCCCATTGGGGGACAAGTTGAGTTGGGGCTCACTTTAAGCCCAGGAGAGAAGCCAGATTGGAAGGGGGGCACTTGTGATGGACCCACCTTATTCTCAAAAACAAATAAACAAAAAAAAGTTACAGCAAAGCCTGAAAATGTTTATTAAAAAACAACAACAGTCACAGCAATACTCACACAGAAAAAAACCCACCCGAGATGCCTTTAAGACATCTTCAGCAAAGGGTAAAAGAAAGAGCATTTATACAATCATCAAATGGAGCATGGAAAAGAAAACAGTAAACAAAGTAGATTGGTCTGACCTTCAGGCTCCAAGGGAAAGGCACCGTCTTCGCTTTAACAGATGCTTGTGTGACACGCTGCTTCCATGTGGTCACTCTGTGTCACTCATTCTCCCATCATTTTGGGCCAGTCCTGTAAAGTTCAAAGCTCTTGCACGTGCAAGCACCTTCCTAAGAGCTAATGAACCCCTCTGTCTGATTTTGGGGTGACAGCGCTCATCTCTTTGGGGCTGCCAGGCTGGCTCTTTACAGACGCTCCCTTATACCATAACTGTGTCTTTCTCCTCGATTGGTGATTTTTCCCCCAAACACTATCAGTCAGGTATTTGCCAAGTAGCAGAGGTAATGTAGTCAATCATCACATGAGAAGGATGAGAGTTAAGAGTTTTTTTTGTTTTAGGGAGGGGGTGGCGTGATAAAGATGTGAAAGGTAAGGAGCGCGTACCTGTCCCAGTGGCAGGACCAGCCCTTGGGAGTGGCGTTAAGTTCGTAATGTTTTATGTGCTCAGCGGCTTCCTGCAACCTGCGACGAAGATAATTTCCATTCAGTGCACCTTCTCGCCAATCTGCTATCCGTGTCTAAAGGAGAGAGAAAATCACAGTACATGGTGTCTCAGCACTGTCGTCTGAAAGTGAATGGTTTAAAGCACCATATGCAAAATAAAACAAAAACAGCTTATTGGTGATTTAATTCATTGAAGCCATGTCAATACTTTTGTAGCAATATAAACAAACAGAATGCGAGGTTTCATGGTACGTCAAACTCATTCAGCTTACATACCCTTTGAAGGGGTCATGCACTAAAAAGTGACGTGTGGAAGAAAAAAAAAATTGTTTTACCAATTTTGGCACAGTTTACTGAACCATTAAAAAAAAATAAATAAATAAATAAAAAAATAAAAATAGGGTCATACGTTACTAGGTCCAAAAGTTTTGAACAAATTTGGTCTTAAAAGTAACACAAAGTGTGTTGTCTCCAATAAAACACGCTAAGGTGACTAGTTACAGTGAGGAAAATAAGTATTTGAACACCCTGCGACTTTGCAAGTTCTCCCACTTAGAAATCATGGAGGGGTCTGAAATGTTCATCTTAGGTGCATGTCCACTGTGAGAGACAATCTTAAAAAAAAAACCAAAAAAAAAAACCCTGGAAATCACAATGCATGATTTTTTTAATCATTTATTTGTGTGTTACTGCTGCAAATAAGTATTTGAACACCTATGACAATCAATGTTAATATTTGGTACAGTAGCCTTTGTTTGCAATTACAGAGGTCAAACGTTTCTCGTAGCTTTCACCAGGTGTGCACACACTGCAGCAGGGATTTTGGCCCATTCCTCCACACAGATCTTCTCCAGATCAGCCAGGTTTCTGGGCTGTCACTGAGAAACACGGAGTTTGAGCTCCCTCCAAAGATTTTCTATAGGGTTTAGGTCTGGAGACTGGCTAGGCCACTCCAGAACCTTGATATGCCTCTTACGGAGCCACTCCTTGGTTATCCTGGCTGTGTGCTTTGGGTCATTGTCATGTTGGAAGACCCAGCCACGACCCATCTTCAATGCTCTAACTGAGTGAAGGAGGTTGTTCTCCAAAATCTCGCAATACCTGGCCCTGGTCATCCTCTCCTGAATACAGTGCAGTCGTCCTGTCCCATGTGCAGAAAAACACCCCCAAAGCATGATGCTTCCACCCCATGCTTCACAGTAGGGATGGTGTTTTTGGGATGGTACTCATCATTCTTCGTCCTCCAAACACAGCGAGTGGAGGTAAGACCAAAAAGTTCTATTTTGGTCTCATCTGACCACAGAACTTTCTCCCATGAGTCCTCTGGATCATCCAAATGGTCATGGGCAAACTTGACAGGCCTGAACGTGTGCTGATTTAAGCAGGGGAACCTTCCGTGCCATGCATGACTTTAAACTATGACGTCTTAGTGTATTACCCACAGTAACCTTGGAAACAGTGGTGCCAGCTCTCTTCAGGTCATTGACCAGCTCCTCCCGTGTAGTTCTGGGCTGATTCCTCACCTTTCTTAGGGTCATTGATACGCCACGAGGTGAGATCTTGCGTGGAGCCCCAGTCCGAGGGAGAGACGGTCATGTTTAGCTTCCTCCATTTTCTAATAATTGCTCCAACAATTGATCTTTTTTCACCAAGCTGCTTGGCAATTGCCCCGTAGCCCTTTCCAGCCTTGTGGAGGTCAACAATTTTGTCTCTGGTGTCTTTGGACAGCTCTTTGGTCTTAGCCATGTTAGTAGTTGGAGTCTTACTGATTGTGTGGGGTGGACAGGTGTCTTTATGCAGCTAACGACCTCAAACAGGTGCTTCTAATTTAGAATAATAAGTGGAGTGGAGGTGCAGTTTTTAGAGGCGGACTAACAGGTCTTTGAGGGCCAGAATTTTTGCTGATTGGCAGGTGTTCAAATACTTATTTGCAGCAGAGACACACAAATAAATTATTTTAAACAATCATACATTGTGATTTCCAGGGTTTTTTAGATTAATGTCTCTCACAGACATGTACCCAAGATTAAAATTTCAGACCCCTCCATGATTTCTAAGTGGGAAAGTCGCAGGGTGTTCAAATACTTATTTTCCTCACTGTAGGTACAAAATGTGATTTAACACCTTTGTTTTAAGTGTGTAGAAAAATGCAAGATTGCTGATTGCTCTTACCTCCGTTTGTAACAAAAGCAGCTGAAAGTTAGAGATGGCCTTTTTGTTGATTCCCAAGAATTCCATTTTGCTGGTTAGCGTATTTGCAAGCTCCCCGATCTGAAACTGATTCGAATTTCAGTTAAATTAAAGTTTGCTCACTGCAATTTTCTTAATCTTATTTCTTAATATGCACTATATCTTAAAAAGTTGTAATGCAAGACTTACTTTGAGGTCTGCTGTATCTTCCTCTGGGGGTTTGGGCACAGTTTTGTCCTTTTCTTCTTTTTCTTTTTCCTTTTGCTTGTCAGCTGTTTTGGAAAGTACTAAGAAAAAAAAGGATAAAAACTTACAAATAAAAACTTACATACCAGCAACATACAGTAATACTTACAGTGTACATGCTGAAGAATAACATTTACCTAAGAACATTATCCAAACTGCACCACAAACTAAACTGTTGAGTATTAATCATGTATTTTTCCTGTTTGGTGTTCCTTACCCATATCTGCTTGTTCTGGTGTGTCACATCCTGTCTTATCAGAGCCTCTGCTGTTTGAGTCAGGGCTCTGAGCACGAAGAAAAGCTGTTTTCCACTTAGTTTTCTTTACAAGGAGACCCCTAGAGCCCTCCTGACTGGCCTCTGAACATGGGCTGGATCCACCAGCACTGACATCACCTTCCTCCAATGCTCGAAGCTCAGCCTGTGGAGAGAAGAGATTGAGTACTGCTTTGTCCTGCCTTGTAAATACTGACTTCTATGTGAACGTTTTATGAAACCAAAGATAAAAGTACTGATATTAGTTAGTCTATCACCTTTTTTCTTTCTAATGCAAGCTCCAGTTCCATGGTATCTTCCTCCGTTTCCTCTTCTCTATCAGAGTTTTCAACAGAGTGGTTCCTACTCTGTTGGTGAGGGGAGCTTTCTACATCACCAACAGCAGGGGAGCCTGAAGGGTGAGGGGCATCTCCCTCAACCTCCGGGATATTTTCCACTTTTTCCTCCATGCCTAGAACTTTCATCCTCCATTTCTCTTCTGCTTCTTTCACTTCAGCTGGTATGAGTGGTGCAAGGAGAGAGGCAGCCACACCCCTCCTCTCCTCCTCATCACTGGTTAAAGCTACCACACTCTCAATCACTTCCTGCATATCAGCACAAAACAGGGAATTATAAACCATTGAAGTAGATCAAACTGTTAACAACATATGTATATATAAACACAAGCAACAATACTACAGACATGGAACTAAAAGAAAAATGAAAGACATGCCTTCTTTTTTGCTTCCTTCTTAGATGTAGTAGTAGACAAAGCAGAATGCTGTTCAGGTTGACCCTCTGTATGATGTGCCATGCCACTGCCATTGACAGATGAGCTGTGTAACAAATGTTCAGTTGAAACATATGCAGTGTGTGTGTAATCTTTCAAGCGAAAACACTTAGGCTGGGTATGGTTTTAATAATCCAATAAGCCACCTGTCTGGGTACTGCTGAAGACTCTGCATCTGGTCTGCCAAGTAGTGAGGAAGCTCCCACGCAACCTCATTAGTCTGTGTATTCCAATAGTAGTAGCAGCCTGTGTTCTCATCCCACACCTCCTGCCAATCACCCATCTCAAGCCCAGCTAAAATAAAACAAAAGGAGCAGTTTATTTAGGATTGCAAGAAACTATTTCCTAACAGCATTATCACAGAAAGGAAAAACAGCGCTCAGTCAACACAATTTTTTTTTAATTACGCACCGTTCTAATCAATACAACAAAATTACACCAAATAAGTAACTACTAATAAATAAGACACACAATTACTTGAGACGAACACACTAGAGCACACACTACAAACCCACCTCCTGCCAGTGAGTACTGTGTGTTGTACTGAAACTCTTGTGCAGAGCCATTCTGAACATGGGTCTGCGGTTCTGTTTTGGGTTCAGGGCGTGGAGGGGTAGGTGCTGGAACACTGGGTGTTGAATCATCAGTCTGGACTGGCTGAGTGGTGATGGCATCAATTTCCTGCAACAGGCATTAAAAAGGAAAGCAGATGGGATTAACAACAGCTGCATCACTTATATAATCTAGTCAGTATATTTATGCCAACAGAAGCTGTGCAAATACAGAGAACACATCAACACAAAAGTCAGAAAGCTACAGAACGAATATTAAAACAAACCAAGCATACTCACAGCCATAAAACTGGCTAGGGTGCTATCAATATCTGCAGACCGATTGTGCTTTGCCTTTGAGGTAGAGCTGGCTTCAGATGCATCCTCCTCCTCACTGTCCTCATAGGCACCCAGCAAAGATAAGCCCTCTGCAAAATAAACACAGTGAACTTGACTTCATGCCAAGACAACCCTTTCTATGAAGAGTAAATAAAAGTTTCCCCACTCTATTCACTTCTATTGTCACCATCGGATCGTTAGCTGCAGCAAGTAGGCCTTATATCTACATGGTATTTCACTTACGTGTTGCTTTCACAGCTGGCATCTTTACTTCAATGTTCAGTTCTCTATGGTCGTCAGTGTTTCCCTCTGGCTCCTCTGCCAGAAGAAAAACAAAAACACACATGTAATCATTCTAGTAAACTTCCAAGTAGTACAAACTGATTCCAACATTACGCTAACCGCAACACATATCAAACGTGCCAACATGTTAGAAAAACACAATACAGTAATTCACTAAGTAGTATGTAGTCACTATGTTTTACAGAATATTTTTCATAGATACATGCATCACTTAGAGAAGACTGATAACAGCATTCATATAGAGAGCTAATTATCAGTTATATAACAAAAATCACTTGCTACTTTAATTATAGTCTATGTTGCAGACAACCAAGAATATTTTTTTTAATGATACATAACATGTCATAATATTTTTTTGAAAGAGAAAATTTAACCAGTACTACTACACTTAAAACAATCTGTCAAAATCCACAAACACAGTGCTGCACAACGATGAATATCCATTATTTTTCCCCGCTGTGTTGCATGATATTCAGTTAAATAGGACAACATTTGTTCTCTTTACTTTGAAACATGTAGTCGATCAGTGTTTTACAAGTGCAAACGATATACTGTACATATGTTTATAAAACCACATTCTACTGTGACAATCATCAAAATATTCATCTACACTGTCATATGGCCAAGCCCTAACAGAAGTTATCATTTTAATGCATCAATCAAATTTATGACTGAAAATCTGTCCACTGCTGACATTTATTTTTTTAGGCATCTGTGGGATATGAATTTGATGTGTTGCCAAAAATAAGAGAATGTAAGGGTGGGAGATGTGGCAAAAACATGACCTCAAAATCCCTTAAGACATTTTCAAGATACGTGACATGCATCACAATATTCCGTTGCTGGTGTTGAATAAGTAGAAACAGTGAGAAACCGAACCGGTAGAGCCACATTCTTTAAAAACACCACGATTTCTGTTCAATGTTTAACATTCATTGTTGCACTACAGACAATTAGACAACTGGACTAATTATCCTCTCCTTTCATCTTTTCAGTAAAATATCCAGAAAATGTTTGGTAAGGTGTGTGTGTACATATATATATATATATATATATATATATATATAGGTGTGTGTGTACATACACACACTCATATATACACACACTCATATATACACACACACACACACATATATAGACAGAGATTTTGACGATGTTAAGTGCCACTACTGGTTGGTTCTGTGTGATCCGATCAAGCTTATCAAACCTCGGATATCAAAACCTATCAAAGGGTATCTGAACTGACCCTCTCTGTGAATCGCTATGCTGTGTGTCACCATGTTGGCCACCTCTCCTGAGCAGTGCTGTGCAGTGCTTTGTGTAGTACGCCGCAGCGTGCGCCGTAACAAACACGCACTAACTTACTTTAAAGTCCGTTTTAAACGCTTCCTCACATTCGCTATTGGACCGCTAGCATGATTTCTATACATCATGTAACCTGGTCCTTCACAGACTGGGAATTTAATCATATTAGGAACGTTAGTTCTGTGTCTTAGGTAGCGAACTAGTTAGCAGCTAGCTAGCTAATCTAGCATGGCTCAGCGAGTGAGATGTTTGTTCACGGAGTTACTTATTTGTACTTACTTGCTGTGTCACCAGTAAACGCTGGTAAGCAAAGCTCTAACGGTGTTAGATTAGCTGTTCGTGTTATTCACCTGGATGAGGCCGAAACGCACGGAGATCTTAGCCAAGCTAGCTAACGTTAGGTAAGGTTCGCTAGTTGGCTAACATAAGGGTGAATTAACTGGGCCTGTCACACGGAACACGCGTTAAAATAGCTAATCAGGTAAGCGCCAGGTTACCTTCAGACCCAGAAGCTAATGCTTCTTCTCTTCCTGCTCCGGTTCCGCTGCGAGGTCCTGGTGGAGAAAGCTGTAGAATCGTTCGCCGCCCCGTCCCCGTCCGGGTTTTCTTTCCCATTACGGTTACAGTCTACTGAGGGGCTGTGTAGTAATGGAGCCCAGCTAGCGACAAAATGAAACTCGGTCAGGCTGCGTGAAGGCGGCGCCAATCGCCTGAATAAAGCCTTTCATAATAAAAGACCCGGCCCACCGTCACGTGTGTGCTTGTACTGCTCGCAAGGCACACACGAATTGTTTAATCCACTAAATGTGCTTTGTAATAGTAAAATATTATTAGTAAATATTTACTTAGCGTGCTCTTATCAGGGCTTCTCATGGCTTCTTCTTTTCAACCCTCACAAGGGCCAAAATTTAAAATAGACCCATTTTTGTCTTGTCAGTTCATCCTTAGTAATATTTTTTGATTTTAGATTTTTAATCCCTTATTGATTCCACAGTGGGGAAATTTACATATGAAGCACAACTTATGATTTCTTATCATATATTTGTAAACATCTTCAGAGTTTTGGTTACATCACCATTAACCAATAAAATGACATTATAATAACAGTAAACAGGAGACAGGACGTTGCATATGGTTCCCTAGCGTAAGAATCAGCTTGACAGCACTTATGATAATGTGGTGTCCTGCTACTGGCTCACCCAGGCCCTCAAGTAAAAACACTTCCCTGTAAGTAAGTTGTTGCTGTTTGGGCTGAGAGTTAAGTGCATGAGTAGAAAGGTTTTCTATGAAGCCGAATTTTCTAAATAGATAGCCCCAAAGCCAAGCCTGTCCAATAGAACGAGAGTTGAAGGACTAAAAGATAAAGAAAAACAAAACATAATCTCAACAAATCTTCTGCATATGTCAATATACCTTCTGGAGCAGTACCAGTGAATGTCTGGTATTTTGTATTGTAACACACATAAACTCTTTAAGAGACAAATACGTTCAATTTATAGCTGTGCAGAGAGAGCAGTCTACATTCAGCTCTACCACAGACCTGGAGCAGCGAGAATGATGATAAAAACCTATTAAAGGTCTTATATCAAGATGGAGACCCAAATCTGTCACATGAAACATGCATTATTGAGAAGATGAGGTGCATTGTTAGACTTTAACAATCCATCACTGAAATATATTATCGTATTAAAGACAAGAGAATCTTAGAAAGCAGAGGTTAGTTCGTACCCGAAGTCAAGGCAAGAAAAAGCCAAAGTACTTATCGATATTTTATAGGCCTTTATTTACAGTTTAATTGCTTCAGATATAACACTTGAATTAAACAGCAGTATTATTGCATTAGAAGGTGTCTTATAACACCACATAATGACATACGGAATATTAAAATTGATATTAGAGTATTAATGTTTACTGTCTTACCACTTGCGTATCATATCATGAGACAGAGCATAAGCATTTTGATCACTCTTCTACTTGTAGCACTCATATTATTCACTCTCTGGGAGCTGTCCTCTCACCTCTATGGTCATCTCAGGTGCCTTTACTTCAGATTCATTACTTTCATCTTCAGAGCAGTCAGCCCACCTACCTACCCGCCTCACACCCTCCCCTACCGATGGGGCATTAACGCAAGGGTTGTGGTCATAGATGACCAGCTTCAGTCCCCTCAAGTGGGTGAGTGTTGGAAAACGCCGTATACGGTTCCGGTCTACATCAATCACTTCCAAATAGTGCATTTCTAGGAGCACTGGTGGAAATTCATTTAGCATATTTCCTGCTAACCAGATGCTTCGGAGCTCATTTAACCTGACCAGCTCACCAGGCAAGCTACGGAACTGATTGTAGCCCAGATGAAGGGTCTTGAGGTTGGGAAGTTTACAAACAACACATGGGAACTTCATGAAGCAGTTGGTTTCAAGCCAGAGCGTCTTTAGTTCAGTCAACTGAGCCAACTCCTTTGGCAGTTTGTAAAGCCGATTATTCCCGAGGTAGAGGATGTTGAGCTGCCTCAGGCTGCAAACAACTGAGGGCAGTTCTTCAAAGCAGTTGAAGTCTAGAGCCAGAAGCTGAAGCTTTTGCAGATTGTGGAGTTCAGGAGGAAGACTGCTCAGGTGGTTATCACTCAGGTATAGTTTAATAAGTTCACTGAAGGCACAGGGTCTAATGGGAAAGCGACGTAGCTGGCGACTGCTCAGGTCCAGTGTACAGTCAAGGGGCATCTCCTGCAAATCCCCCACCAGGTATCTCTGGCATCTGTCTGACGGGATGAAGGCGGCAACTCCACGAACAACATTTCCCATTATTCCAACCCTCATTCATGATCCCTTCATGAGGAGAACAGATATAGAAGAGGAAGAGCTCATTAACGGAAATCCAAAATAGATCATCCTTTGTCATCTATAGTTAATGACTTGGTTTAATTGAGTCAGTAAGCATTGTTAAAGGGGTGCATAGAAAACCTAGAAAAATTTTACTTTTTCCAATTTTTAGGTTTTCAACATGTGGCATTCACCCTTCTGTATATGTAAGCTGCCTTTATTGTTTTTGTGATGTCACAAATACAATATATTTACATATATCCACATATTCAGCCTACAACAATGTAGCCCCTCCCACTATATATATAGTCACAGTATTAGTAACTGTTACAAAAACACTCTTTTCAATTCTAAGTGATACAGAAGGTAAAGGAAAATTGTCCCCAGGGAGAAAGATCAAATACATGGAAAATGTAGGATATGGACCCTTTAACACAAAAGCTTAAATAATTACATCACTTTCAATATTTTGTACTCAATAGCTTCAATATTTGGACTGTAATGGTTTTAAATCTTATTAAAGCAATGTACGTGAAACCAATAAATGGCTATACTTACTGAACAGCTGGAGAGAGTCTACCCAGGTCCTTCCTTCATTCTTTCACAAGACGGAATTTATTTTTCCGAAAGAATGTGGTGTTTGGTGCTCCTGCTCTCTGCTGAAACCTCTGCCTTGCTGACTCCTGAGAGTGCCAAAGATGATCTCCAGCTTGCCCTCCCTCATTCATGTTGTATGATTTCCCAGGCTTTGGAAGGCGGAGCTGGCCAGTGGCAGTGATAAGTAAGAAGTGTCCTGTGATTAAGGAATGTTGGGGGGGTTCAGAACCCCTCCTCCATGTGCATTTATCTAGCCTTTAACCCACAACCTAACAAGGACTACTTAAGTGGAGAACCTCAACTACGTCTGTCACTCACAGCTAGAGTCAATCACTATGCCACAACGTTTGTGATAGGTTAGACTTAACAGGCACAACAGTAGATAATGGTCATATAAGGAAAGTGAGATGACATGATAAATATAAATAAAAACAATATGGAGACTTGCAGGGGAGGTAAAACAAATAAATCCCGTCTATGGACCAAGGACTTTTTTCTGGTCTAAGTTCCTTTAGTCCTTGCCGCAGATAGTCTCCCAGTTATTTCCTGAATGAGGTAATCCCCCATATAACTAATGTCCTTTATATACAGATAAATTCACTTCTAACTTCCTAGGACAGTGAAGGCTTTCTCTCTTTAAGATTAATTCCCATTCCATTGAAGGTAATTAAATCACTAAGATGTAAGCTAAATCATTTAGAGTTGTGTGATATCACATGTGGCGTTCCAGAAAGTCAGACTTCCACACACTGGTCATAATAGGAACCAGATGTCAGAAGTCTCTAAAAGATCTGTCACAGAAGCTTTTTACATGAGACACGTACAAATACTTTGCATATAGATAACGATCTCTGTTGTAAATGCCAAAAGGAACAGGGTACGTTTGCGCATTCAGTGTGTGAGTGTGCATCTTTATGACTGTTCTGGGAAGGGTTTTGTGAATGCTGGATAAACGGATTGAAAAAGGTTTACCAGTCTGCCCACAGTTATGTCTGTTGGGCACTAGAGAAACTGTGACACATTTAACCAACCTTGAATACGTAGTTGTTACCACCGGCCTGGTATCAGCCGCCAGGCCTGGAAAAATCTTCTAAACTTTGATTAAGGGAATGGGTGGACCTAAGATAGAAAACCAGTGTCCATTTGAAGTAGTGAGATATGAGAAAATTGGAGGTGTAAAATCTCATTGGATGTTAGCTTGAACTTTTCTTCATATCTGCGTTCCTTGTTAAATGAGCTTGTGATTTATTTAATTTTTATGTAACTGTCTGATTACATTGTGGAAATTAATCAGAAATGATCTGCCTATTGAGGTGGCAGGGTAGTGTAGTGGGCAGTGCTGTCACCTCACCCCAGAACAGGCCTGGCTTTGATTCCCAGACCGGTGTCCTTTCTCTGTGATCCATGTTCTCCTTGTGTCCACATGAGGTTCCTCCCACAGTCCAAAGACATGCTGCTAGATGAATTGAAGAGGCTAAATTGCCTCTATGTGTGAGTGTGTATGTCTGCCCTGTGATAGACTGGTGGCCTGTCCAGGGTGTTTCCTGCCTTCTGCCCTAGGAGCAATGGGCTCGGCTCCAGCGCCCCGTGACTCAGTAGAAATGAGAAGGTGAGTGAGTATATTTTGTGGTAAAACTTTTCTCTATTTTTGTAAAATCCCATTTTTGATTTATGACTGTTTTATTATTGCAGATGATAAAATAGTTGTTTTGTTTACTGCTTGTTTTAAATGATGTAAAAAATGGATAGGTTCCCATCACTACCACTGTAATGAACTCTGGGCTAGTAAGTTTCTCTACAGAGAACCACTTTACATCAAACCACTCTGCATGACTCTTGTTACACATTACTATGATTATTATTATGATTATTATTATGATTGTAAACACAGTAAAAGCTTAGAGATGCCCTGATCCAGAAAGAAAAGCACCAGTATCTAACATGCTCTCATTGCTATGTAGCTGGCAGTTAGTTGGGCTTCTGTGTGACCGTGTGGCAGAGTGGAGAGCTTCCGACAAGAGCTTCTGGCAATGCAGCTTGGCCAACAGATCTGCACACACAGAAGGAAGTGTGTACTGGCCTTCACACAGCTAGTAGCACTATAAATCGTTAAAGGGCCAAGTCAGAAGACGGGGCACAAATTTAAAGGGCCCACAATAGGGAGAACTGGGTTTTCCTCACTTCTTTGAAATCAAAGTGTTTCAAAACATCTACTGCCAAGTGTGTACAGTCCATATGTAGAAATTACTTATCTGTATGATGCCATACAGACTGCTGATGTCACAAAAACAATGTTTTGTGATATCATTGTTTTTTGACGTCACAAAAACCAACCCATATTGTTGCCTTCAAGTCATGTCAGAAATATTGTATTTACTAAATTGGCACACATGAACATGGGCAGCCCCAATCACAGCTCTCCCAGCACAGAAAAGAATAAAATCCTTTTATTGTCATTGTACTTGCATACAACAAAATGTAGTGTGACACCCTTCTAGAAGAAACAATAAACAATTAAAAGAGCGGTAATATACAATATACAATATAGATAGGTACAATATTAAATATAGACAGTGCACTTAAAGTGAGAATGGGAATAAACTACCTCAACAGCTACAATAAAAATATAAACAAATAGGTTAAATAAATAAGAGTAATGAGTTATGTGTAAAGTGACTGTGCATGGATGTGCAAGATATGCAGAATGTACATCTGCAAAGGCTTGTAAACTGTCTGTATTTCAGTTATTCACCAGCCAAATATGAACAATAGGATACAATTATCCAAACACGAAAATACAAACATTGGGACACATTATGTGATACTTCTGATAAAAGACTCATCTCAGTATCAAGTACTCCCCAGATTGGCATGCTGCTGCAGTACTGCAGCAGTTAATACAGTAATGTAAAATGACTCTTTAATTACAATAAATCAGTTTCCAGCCCATCTAAATGGGGAAATATTGAATATTATAATGTTGAACATGATATTGTTTTGTGGTACATCATAGATTCTTAAAAGCACAGGACAGTTTTTTTAAATTAATAGGTTTTACGGAAAGACTCATGGCAGTGGTTTGTGTTGTGTTTAACCCCCTGCTAGACAGCAATGTTGTAATTCACACGTTCAGTCCTTAGACTCTCTTCCTCTCCAACATAAACAAGCTCCATAAGGCCACACCACTGACATTAACATTAGCAGACCTATGCATGTGGTGGTGTGTTTTTCGTACTAAGGCAGTTTTCCTAAATTAGATTTTTTTTTAAATCCCAACACATCAGCCAGCTTGCAATATCTCAGCGCATCCCGGTATATAAAAATAATGTATAGTGTATATCATACCACCAGGTTCTTCTCAATACACAGCCCTAACTTCCAACTTGTCTCCAAACTTATTTGAGCCCAAATCAGGTATTACTCACAACCTCCAAAGGCCTTAAATTAAACAGCATAAATCCAGCCTACAGTCATGTGGCCCATTCAAGTTGTGAAGGAGTGTTTGAGGCTGTACTTGTTTTAGAATGAGGAGCAACACAGGCCAGCCAATCAGAGCAGTGCTCATGTATCAGCCTTAAAGGCACAGTCTCAAAAACAACCTGTTTAATTCCAAGAGATCAAAATAGGTTGGAAAGGGCCACAGAAAAATTAACTCTGAAAATGTATAGTACATGAAACTACACAGTGTCATACGAGGACCTTGTGGGGGAAAACAGTATATAATATAAAATTCTCAGATACAGGCTCTTCAAGGAAACCTTTTTAAATTGGTAGATAAATCCATATTAAGCCATCATAATAGATAACCTATACCATTTAGGTTATTTTGGGCAAATTATCCACTGTATTTCAGATGTGACCTGTTACTTCATATTCCCATGGAATAATCTAACACCTTACATACACAGAATACACATGAATACAATATAAACAGTGGCAAAATGTCATATTGGTGCTCTTTTCCTGTAGCTAGGCAAACAGGACCAAGGCCATCCTGCTAGAATAGGAATTTCGGCCTAGCAAAGAAAGTATCAAACTGCATGAAACAACATACTTCCATATACTTCCACAAGCTAGAGTTACAGGTACGTCCGTAACTCGCGATTTAAGCCTCTGGCAGGGCCGTGATAGTGTAAAACAGTGTGAACTACTCTAGAGGCCAGTGTAGGGTCAGGGGGTAAAGGCTGTTCACCCAGGATTCTCGGCTGCAGGATACACAGCCATCTTGGGTCTACGAGGAGAGGGGAAATTAATGCGGTTAGTGAATTTCTACGTTTATTACCAACAAAAAACACCCCTACACACGGTTCTCCTCGAATATAACACGAAATCAGAGCCACAGCGTTGGATGAGTTTTAACCTCGCATGTAGGTTGATCTTAGACAAACGGAGGGAAACGTTTGCGAGGACTTGTACGTCTGTTTTTGTCCGAGCTAGCAGCGTTAGCTGCCGTCTGCTATCGAGCTAAAGGGCTTAGAGAGATGCAGGCGGAGAGAGCGGAGCGGCAGGCGCAGTGGCCTAAACTCCACTGCCTCGGAAGGATACATTGTTAGCGCTGGTACTAGCTAAGGCTAACTCTGCATCCAGTAAGCCTTTAAAATAAGAGATACGTTGCTGAAGTTTGAAATGGTTCACGGCCTAATAGAGACTCTAGTTAGCTAATGTGGTATCGATTAATCCGTATTTTGTCAGTAGTCGTCGTTCAGCCCTTTTTTCCTAATTTGCGTTTAGCAACTTTAGCTCGCTAGCTGATGCTGCTAGCATCGTTTAGCTTTAGCTGGCTAGCTGGTACGAGCCACGGGCAACAATCGTTCTCCATTTAATTTGCTGACGTTAGCTAGCAGTCTGTTCATACCAGTAGTATAACTAGCTAGTTAGCTAGCTTAGCTAAGCGACACACAATTCTTAGGACTCGTTTTAATCTCTTTCTCTGAACTTGAGGATAGTAGGATGTGGTAGAGGATTTGTCTGTATCGCAGTAGTTTTCCAGCTAACAAATCCAAAGTAGTAGTTCATCGATATAACGTTAGATAACAAGTAGCTCGGTGCTGTGGTTTAGTGTAGCCGGTCTCCTCACTTGTTATCGTTTGTGCATTAGCAAGTAAACCGGTTCACAACTTAGTTTTCTGCAATGCAACTTTGTGCTTACTAATGATATTTGATGTCTGTCAGTGCCAACTGTCAAACTATTACTGCAGCAAGAGTTCAGGTAAACAATAGAAATGGGGTGATGAGGAACGCATCCTCTTAGCATCTCACTTAGTTCCTCAGTGTCAAATAAGTGCGTTAGTATTGATCATTTTGGATCTGGTTTTGTTTGATTGCTGCTTCTGTTTACTTGCTTGTATGTTTACATGCTGAATTTCATCAGGGTAGTCTATTACTTGACAGTGAGCAGCCGGGGATGAATGTATTGTGGATGCCATGAGGAAGGGGCCTGTTTCACTGACATGTATTAAGTCTGGACCTGAACCTTCTAACGTTAATGCATGAAGGAAACTTTATTTGGGAAACTGCCTTTTAGTTTTATGTGACTTTTAATCTCAGGATGCATGCATCATAACTTCGTAATTGGCATTATCAGTTTTAAAACCCACAGTGACTTGTACAGCGACCAGAACCGTTGCCGAGTTTATTAAATTAAATAACTTTCCTTTTGATTTTATAAACTTTGTTTTTCCACAGGTGACGAACGGTATGTTCAGTGCTACGAGAAAGAAGTTTGAGGGGGTCGAAAGTGACTACCCTGATGAGAGCATGTACTATGGCCAGCCATCGATGTTCCCTCATCGATCAGAGAAGGATGTAAGAGAATATGTTTCTGGATGTTGCCACAGATGTGTAAAGTGTCCCAGTTGACAAGTGCTGAAGCTAATGGTTGATCTATCAAAATTTAAAAGCATTGTGCATCGTCTTTCAGATGCTGGCATCTCCCTCACCATCATCGTCAGGTCAATTGTCGCAGCTTGGTGCAAGTTTGTATGGTCCACAAAGTGAGTGTGATTAATAAATTTGACTGTGTGTACTTTGTTAGGGCAAGACTGTACTTGTTCATCTGCAATGTTGTGTTTTTGCTAGGTGCACTAGGCTTCTCAATAAGGGGCATGAACAACAACAACCCTCAGTTAAACCGGAGTTTAACACAAGGTACTCAGTTACCGAGCCATAGCACCCCAACAACAGGCGTCCCAACAATGTCCCTCCATACTCCACCTTCGCCGAACAGGTAGGCCTGCACGGTCAGAGAGGTTGTCTGTTTTTTTTTTTTTTTTTTAAATCTGTATTATCTGATGCTTATGACATGCTTGATTAAGTATTGCATATACCTTCACAGGGGGATTCTACCCATGAACTCCAGGAATATGATGAATCACTCGCAGGTGGGCCAGGGCATGAGCATGAGTGGCAGGACCAACAGTATGGGCAGTTCGGGCCTTGGCAGCCCCAACCGCAGCTCTCCCAGCATCATCTGCATGCCAAAGCAGCAGCCAGCACGCCAGCCCTTCACCATCAACAGGTAAAGCATCTATTTGTTATGGGGCAATTTACAGTGTCAGGCTCAGGGTAATGCCTCTATTTATTGGTATCTGTAGAAACGTGACGCAGTTATTGTTCAGTTTATTATGCGTTATAGCTCTGTGACAACATGCAGTAAGTGAATCAATCAGCCAATCAGGGCAATTAAATAGTAACTGAATGTTGGTTTTAATTAACCAGTCTTTATTAGTTGTAACAAAAGGCTGTCTACTATTTCTCAGTATGTCAGGTTTTGGAATGGGACGAAGTCAGGGGTTTGGTATGAACTCTTTATCGAACAACATCTTCAATGGGACAGGTGAGTGAGTGATGAAGCTATTTTGATATACTGACAGTTGTTTTGCGTTTACCACAAGTGTTTGTCTATAAATCACAAATAGCCTGGATGATTGAAGTCTTTCTGTTTAAAATTGTTGATTTATTTTTTTTTTTATTGATTTTTACTTTAGTCTCTATTCTCTGTGGGTAACAGTCTGTTTTGCATGGTCTGTGTTATAGATGGAAGTGAAAACGTGACAGGACTGGACCTCTCTGACTTCCCGGCGTTAGCAGACAGAAGTCGGAGGGAAGGAAATGGCAACCCAACACCGTTGCATAATCCCCTGGCTGGAAGGGCTCCCTATGGTGAGGGATCATTTTACTCGCCAGTAATAGAGAACTGACAGTTAAGATGTCACCAGAGAAAAAGCAAGAACATTACCATATTCTTTTATTTTGACTTTTTAATTTTTGTAAAATATAATTTTGTTACTGCTAAATAATGTATTTATGTATGTGTGTAAGTATGTCTGTTTATGATTCTCCCACAGTCGGGATGGTCACAAAGCCATCGACTGAACAGTCGCAAGACTTTTCGATCCACAACGAAGACTTCCCTGCACTGCCTGGGCCGAATTACAAGGACCCAACGTTGAGCACAGACGAAAGCAAATCAGTCAGTGTAACTTGGCTTTGACTTTTTTGAATCCTTTTAAATACGTAATTTAAGAACCAGGTAGACAGTCATATGTTTAGGGCATGACTTAAAAGATACTGTGTTTTTTTTGCTGTTATTCATCTGTTTTGCTTGTTGGATTACCCTGCAGAACTTGAACTCATCAGCCAAGAGCAGCTCCAGTGCAGATGGCCCCAAGTTCCCAGGTGATAAGACATCAGCACAGAACAACAACCAGCAGAAGAAAGGGATCCAGGTTTTGCCTGATGGTGAGTTTCTCTAGAAACCAAAACTGGAGCTTGTTGGGTATTATTTAAAACATTCTGGTGTTTCAGATTGAATAAAAATGGTCAGTTCTTTAAAGCCCTCATGTAAAGGGGGTTCCTATGATCAGCAACCTCTATTTGCAAAAAAATAATTTAAAAAAGGGTCTGGTGGACAGAAGTCCTTTATCACAATATGTGATTTCCAGTGGTTACATTTTTGAACGTATGAGAGGAACTTTGCAAATCCTATTCAAATCCAGTACAGTGATGTTTCAGTGCGAGCTTATGTCCTAACTAAAATTTCAGTTTCTGTACTTCTGTAGTAGGCAAACTATAACTGCAGACCAGTTAGTCAGACAAAGCACAAGGTGGTTTTGTATTTTTTATTTATTTATTTATTTTTTTTTTTAACCACACCGTATTTTTTTTAAATTGTATTTTCCTGATGTTTTATATAAATTATTCTTTACATTGCATCTAAGGGGGAAGAAAATGGTCTAGCCTGTTGATAAGCAGTAATATAAACACTACTGCTTTTATCTTATACCATCTTCGCCAGTGACTTAAAATGGTTTGTGGACCTTTAAATAGTTAAAGAACTGTGATCAATACTCTTGGCCAATTAAAATTAATATTTTTGAAAGAAATGTAATGGTTCTTTTATAAAAATAAATTTAAACCCATATAATTCATCTGGTTAGTGTTTTAAATTGTTCTCTGGTGTCTGCCTAGAAGTTCTGTAACGTGGGAAAATGCCCTGTGGTTTGGCCCTAGAATGAAATGAGCTGTTTTCCTGTTGCTCTGCTCTGCTTTGATTTGCTGGTTTACAGTGAGGCCACATGGGGATCACACAGAGAAATCACCCCAATATAGACAGGAAAAATTACCTCAGTGTAAAAGAACTAATTTGTCAAGAGCTTGCTGGTAGCCGACAGCCTTTACTAGCTACTTTCTTCCAGATATGACAGTAAAAGTATAGCATTTAGCTCACTATGGACACTTCCGCTTAAGTGGATTAAAAAAGAGAATGAAATCACAGCATAGCTAGTACTTGCAGGTTGTGTTTGGCATTGTGATGCTGCCCCTCTCTTTAGTGTCAAATTCTAATTGAAACCTGTTTACAGTGTAAACCTGTTTTCCAAGGCTTGAGAAATTGTCCATAGTAAAATCTGCAGAGCAGACTAAACCCTTGGAATTAAAGTTCAAAGTTCCAGGATCATGTTAAGACAGAGGTTCTGTGTACAGTTTTGTGTACTATGCTCCCCTTATTCAACTTCACTGAGATAGGCTGAGTTTTCCATTCTATGCCATTTAAAAAAAAGAAATAATCTTTTGCTCTAACTCTAATTCTGGTATATCCTTACTTTTTCCCTAAAGGCAAAGTGACGAACATTCCTTCAGGAATGGTGACGGACCAGTTTGGAATGATTGGCCTTCTAGCGTTTATCCGGGCGGCTGAGACAGATCCTGGCATGGTTCACTTGGCGTTGGGAAGTGATCTGACTACACTGGGACTCAACCTTAATTCTCCGGAGTATGAGATTTATCTTAGTTTTCATGCATGTTCCTGATTTCTCCCAGTTAGCTCCCTGACTTTGCTCATGACTTTTAGTGCTGTCTGTCTTGTAATGTTGCTGGTAAGATTTTCCAGTGGTCTTCTGTATCTTGTTGCTACCTCTGACTGTCAAATTTGTGATTGATTTTTCTCCAACAGGAATCTGTATCCTAAGTTTGCATCTCCTTGGGCCTCTGCCCCATGCCGGCCACAGGATATTGGTTAGTATGTGTGTTAGTAATCCGGTGAATAGTTCAAGACCAGCAGTTTAGCATGCCAGTAATGAGCGCAACACTTCTTTTTCAGACTTCCATGTTCCTTCTGAGTACTTAACCAACATTCATATAAGGGATAAGGTAGGTGGCATTTGTCAATTTATGTAATCATATCACAGATATGCTGAATTTGCAGTAGACTTTGAAGGTTACAAACTTTAATTCTCACAAGACACCTGTAGAATGGAGATTTTTATGTTGACATTATACACATTAGTCAGGAAGGACTCTTAGATATTTTATATATTAAATATATATATGTATTTTTTACCCTCTCACCAGCTGGCTGCAATAAAACTGGCACGATATGGAGAGGACCTGCTGTTCTACCTCTACTACATGAATGGAGGAGACCTCTTACAGCTTCTAGCTGCTGTGGAACTGTAGGCATCACTTTGCACTTCTCTTGCTCTTGCAGATAAATGACACCAGTACTTAGTAGAAAGCCTTCAGAATGTATTTACATGTTTGCAGTTAACAGCCAGAAATAAAGTAATAAATGATGTATATGGATTGTTCTGTTAAACTCATGTGACATTTTGTATCTGTGTTGCAGCTTCAATCGAGACTGGAGGTACCATAAGGAGGAGAGGGTGTGGATTACAAGAGCACCAGGCATGGAACCCACCCTGAAGACCAACACCTATGAGCGAGGGACATACTACTTCTTTGATTGTCTTAACTGGAGGAAAGTAGCTAAGGTAACGTTACGATCATCTGCCTCACACTCTTTATTTGCTCCTCTGGAGTGATCGTAGATGAAGCCTTTCAATCCAACTTGTAACCGAGCAAAAATGAAAAAAAGTGTCTGAGGGTCCCTGAGAACCACTGCTTTTTGGGGGCCTCTTGTGTAAAATGTGAGATGAACACGTGTAGACAACCTTTGTATAGTTTAGATCATATCTGTTTGATAGCAATACAACTTTTTTTTTTTGTAAAACTAGAACTTTCTCGTCCCTTCTAAGACGGGAGCTAACCTTTATTGTTAAGAACATACAACTTTCTATTAGCATAAAGACAACAGATTTGTTTGCAAAGACAAAATGACATTAATAATTTCAAATCTTACTAATGAGCCTTTTTCCCCCCTCGTATTTTTTAAAGGAGTTTCACCTTGAATATGACAAGCTTGAGGAGCGGCCTCATGTGCCAACCACCTTCAACTACAACCCGGCCCAGCAGGCCTTCTGAAACCGAGTCGCTTGGCGTCTGTGAGCTCCAGGAGCCGACCTCAGGGCCACCAGCCGGCGTGCCCAACCACAACCTGGTTTTATTCCTCACCTGTCTGGACAAGGACTATGGGAGGGGGGGAGGGATGGGGGTGCGGGGTCTCCACCTTAAGAGCTGTGGGGAGGGTCCCTGCCTTACAAATTATGTGCTGCCCAAAACAACACTCAAACACTTTCACTGTTTTTAAATACCCTCTTGCTTTTCTCTCTTTTCATTTTGAGCACGGGTCTGTGTTTTGTTTACGCCTTAGATCAAAAGCCCATTTGGTCTCTGGCAGGAGAACTGACTTGCAGTACAACAAACACACAGCGGTAAAAACAACAACGAAAAGGCTACGTTTCTTTTTCTGAAACGTACTGTGCTAGTTAACAGGACAGACACAAAATTCAATCCAGTACATGTGAATACAAAAGGGCGGAAGAAAAATGCAATGTTCATTGTTGCACTATTTAGTAATAAAAGAACACAAAAATTGTTTTGTGCTTTTTTATCTGGGGAAAAAAAATTCTCTTCTCCTGTTTTTGTCTGGAAGGGTAAGCACCCTATTGTTAACATCATGGATTCTCTTCCTTGTCCTTTGTTCTCCTCCAGAGCATTCCTTCGATCCGTCATCTTAACCCTGCATCCGATCCTTTATCCGGTCAGGTTTTCTCTGCCTAACTCCAATAATTACAAAATCAGACTGTTTTAGTGACCATTGTGGAAACAGCTTGTGGACCATCCTCGTCCAGGAGGTTGTGAGATTACTGAGCTACATTGTTCCGGGAAAAAAAAACACTTTTCAGTCTTTGTTACGATTTTGTAATAAACGTGTACATTTTTTTAATTTTTTGGACATCACATGAATAAAGATATGTATGTACGAATGTGTATATAATATATATATATAGATAGCTGTATCTATATATATATACATGACGTCTATTTTGGAAAAAAAACTATTCTCTGCTCAGCCTCGTTTTTAGGAGGTGAGCAGTGGTGGCATTATGTGTTAGAAATAATAATAAAAAAACAAACAAAAAAAAACCATAGTGTTAATAATGTTGAGCTGCCAGACAGGGCTTCACGTTTGTTACCCTGTGCACTTAAGACCAAGACAAAGAAATGAAAAAGGAAGGCCTGACTTTCTAGAACCAAGGACATCCGTATCCTGAAACAATGAGGATGGAGACATTTCAGTTGCAGCTGTTTGAATAGAAGCATTTCATAAGAATCGGAAAACCGGTACACCGCTAACAACAGCCTGACCAGTCTTGTATTTTCTGAACACATTTAAAGCTTCTTTCTTTTCTTTGTAATAAAGCAGAATGGCTTTCCTGAACCAGTGTGTGTCTCTCTGTGGGAGGGGTCTGAGGAGCAGCAAGTAGAAGAGCTGGCTGCGTGTCTGGACCAAGACAGACTAAACTTCAGTTTATGCAAGTAAGATGTGCACATTTGCAGGAGTGCAATGTTATGCGGAGTGCACAATAACTGATGGCTAATGGATGAACACGCCTGCACGTAGTAGACCCGCTTGAACTAAAACCAACATGTGTATTGGGCCACATGAATGATGTGAAATGTTTTTTTTATGTCATAACTTTCTGTGAAGTAGCTTTACATGTACATTTATGGCCTTTAGCTGACGCTCTTATCCAGAGCGACTTGCAAGGTTAATCATATTACTGGTAGGCCAATGTAGTGTTAGGAGTCTTGCCCAAGGACTCTTATTGGTGTAGCACAGCATAGACACCCAGACCGGGAATCGAACCCCAGTCCTCCCACTTGGGACCGTAGCTTCCTGGTGGCTAGTGGTGTGAACTGCTGCCCCACACCAACCACATTTGACGCTTTCAGAGGTGTTAAACTTTTGAGATGTGGTTCCTGTCGCCCATACTGTGATCAGCTTCTTCAAAACAGCATTTCTCAGACACGCACATTCTGAATGACTGTTTGCATCACAAATTTAATGCTTTTACTTGCGTAGGAATTTTTTTTCACCAAAACTGGAAGAATTTCCGTGTACTGGAAATTTGCTTACCTTGTGCAAAACATAATAGTGTGACATCACCCTCACACCACTAAGTGGGGGCTAAATAAACAAAACACAGTGGCACCACATACCAACATCTGTCTTAAGAAATCTTTTTTTTTAATAAGGTCGTTATGACATTACTCGTAATGGTTAATTGTACACAAGCAATTGATTTTACAAAAAGTGAAAAGTGTACAAGGAGCATGAAGAATTGACAATCGAAGTGGAATGTTTTTCAAACAACAAATTCTGCCATTAGGCACCCATCAAGTGCATCACTGTCTGAATACTGCATAAGGCTTGTGCAATGAGATGTTGCCTCTTCCACAGTGTTTCCGAGCCACATTCATGATGCATACATGCTGAAATGATATAAATCATGCCAAAACTGCACACATTTATAAGGTGTAGGCAGCACGAATCTCAGCAGAAAGTTTGCTACATTTCAACCATCTTCTTTTGATTTTTAGCGTTTTACAGTCATCATTTCACTACTCTGACTGTGTAGCAGTAAAACTGGCATCCAACCCTGCAGAAACTAATCTGACCGGGTCTGTTAAATGCTAAAACAATCACGGCCAGTTATTCTCTAAAGTTTATAAGCTACTTAAATTTTAGACAGCAACACAAAGGATTTAAAAAATGTACAGCTTATTAGATTAACAAATCATTTGTGACAATTAGTAATCAATTACAATGCCATTTTTCATTTTTTAACTTCAGAGAGCTATTACCATATTACATTATTCATGTAGACTGAGCGGTTAATAGTATTGTGATTTCTCTCAGTATCCCATGACAGCTGCCAAACTTGCACACCTGGCAAGCATAATAATTCTGAATGAGGCTAAATCTGAATATAGCAGGGGATTACCAATAATGCGTGGTCTAAAATTAGACCATATATGATAAACATTGGTTCCAGTCAAATGAAGTGCATGTGAATAAGCAAATATTCCTTTCTCACTTTACCTTTCCAACTCATAATCCAAAAATCAGAGGTTATATTCTACTCTCAGCAATACAAGACTCATTAACCATCCAACATATGGCACTCTATGCTCCTCCTGGGTACAGTTTCTTTACAGTCATTAATATCTCCCAAGACTTCTTCAGCAAGAACTGTAGTTTCACTTGGCACTGGATTCAGACGCCTCAGAGGAAGCAGTGTCCGCTTTAGTAACATCTTCTGAAAGATAAAATCAGCATTGAATTTTAATCAATCAGTTGTCTGGTTGCAGTCCTGTTACCAAACTGAATGACACTTAAAAAATACTGATGCATTTTTAACAAGATTAGTGAAAGAGATATTCACTTTGAGCTTGGTTGAGCTATTTAAAAAGCAAGGCAAAACAACAAATCTCAAATAATTTGGTACATAATTAAAAGTGTGTTAGGGGGTCTACATTTTTTTTTCTATTTTCTAAAAAGATACCATAGTCCCAGTACCATTAGCTGTATATTAAGTGCACCTATTAATGTTTTTTTAAAAGTCTACAAGCTAAGATTTGTGTTGTGGACTTGCTTGGTGTCAGACAAAAAAAGGTCTGCTTTATATCTATTACCAAAAATGTGATGTATGTAAATGCACATAAAGCAAGTAATTCCAGCAATTCCACTTGCTTGTCATGGTTGGAAAGGGTCAATTTTCCTCAAGGCATGTTTAGAAAAAACATAGTATTTCTAAAGTTATCAAGTTATCTTCACCCACCTTTGTCCTTCTTTTCCTGGGTTTCCTCTGCTGCGGTCTTATCAGCTCTGAAGAAGATCCGAGCACTACTCAGAGAGAAGTAAAGCAGCTCGAACTCCTGCCATAAACACAGGACACACAAAGTTATGTCTGCAAGTCAGAAGTGCAATGAAATTCCTCAAAACCTCTTTCCTGACCGACCCTCTATACCCCTTGTAAGATGAAGCACAAATAGCATGAGGCTGCAGAAGCTTACCTGCAGATAGACGTCCAGTCTCTTCTGGGTTAAATTCATGGTCTGCATGAGTTTCTCATCTTGGTTGGTGGCTTGAACGTTCTGCTCTTTCACCACTGCATTCATCTCTTTCATGTATTTCTCTCGGACTGCTTGGAACCAGTGCAATGAGTCAAACTCTTGATACTGGTCCAGCAGCTTTAGAATGTAGGCAACACCTTAGAGGCAAACATGGAAACGGATGTTCAGACACACAACTTAACCCACAAAAACTAAGATGTAGGAGACGTTTGATTCTTACCCATGGCAAATCCGTCATCTGTGAAAGCAGCACCATTTTTGTTCTTTTTGTTTAGCTTCTCCTTACAGCTGATGGAGTGCTCCACGAAATTCACCGTCTAGAACAGGAAGAAAGAGTGAACAGTGGAGAAACAGTTGAGGTTAAAGACATATACAAACTGGTGGGATAATAAAAAACAGCAACAGTATCTCTATAAGGAAAACACATGACAACCAGCAGACAAAGACACTGAGATGGATGTTTACCAAAGGAGGAACTATCATGTAGAAGTTTCTCAAGTGCATGTTCTTCACACTGCGGAACTCTGGAGCAAACACACCCACGAGCATTTTGAAATACTCTGTCCCCTCTGCAGAGTTACTGGTCAGGTCACTAAGGACGGCGTCTAGGAGGCTGAAGGGAAATACATTGTTTTCTTGAGGTTTTTTCATCCGCTGCTCAAATTCATTCTCCACATGTCTTTTTCCTGAAGTCTCAGGTAATGGAACACCATGCTACATTTTTTTAATGTAACAAAAGCAAGAGTGGGCAAGGCAGAGGTAGGAGCAACATGCTAAGTACCTGGCTGCTTTCTGCGTCTCTTCAGAGAGACCCTCCTCCTTCACCAGCTCCTCAAAGTTCACAATGTCTTCAAGGTCTGGAACAAACCTGAAACCATAAGGAAATATTTGTCAGGGTAAATTACACTGCCGTACAAAAAGTCATGGGATACCAGTATGTAAGTTGAATATGAAGTGGTGTTGCCTCTGGAAATGAATAAGGTTAATGCTCATGGCAAAGAGACAAGAGTAATCAAGAGTTTGAACGAGGCATGACAGTGGGTGCCAGATGGATGGGACAGTCCATTTCAGAAGTTATGATTTCCGACGGGCACAACCAAGGCATTCTACTATCATGCCTCACTCAAAATCTGATCAATCACATTACGTTTCCATGATAACAAGATCACAAGGAACTTGTACGTTCCCAAGTCATCCTCAGAGATAAAGCCACTACATAATTAATTAACATACAGCTATCTCATGACTTTTGCCTTGTGTCACTTTTGCCAGAAGCCCTGAATAACAGTATTCATTATTTACCATTTCAGTTCCAGGGTAAGATTAAATGTTTTAGGTAAAGCTGTGCTTCCCATCTAATCAATGGCTACTGGTGTGAAGGGCTACACAACTAAGCGCTGCCACGCCTACCTGATAGCACTACTGCAGCAGTGTAGACCTCCAGAGCGGATCATTCGCACATACCCCATTGCGTTACCTATGGGGAAAAAATTAAACAAAACAAAAGACAAATGTATGTAAAATCTTGTCACAGGGTGATTTCCAACGTAAAATAAAAGAACAGCACAGAAAAAAAGTCTAACCAATCTGACTGATGAGCTGTCTGAACTGGTCCAGGTAGCTCTGACCATCTGGAGTGATTCCTAGTTTTCTGATTCCCCTGTTGAACTTTTCTGCTCTTTCAAAGGGGTACTACAAACATTCAAATGGACAAAAAGGTTAGTGACGGATCATGCTCAAACATATAGAACAATTTGTACGACTAGTAGCTAGATTCCTACCTTCTGATCAGACTGGTCTTTGGTTTCTCTGAAGAAACGGATGTCTTTGATGAGTCTGGACTTGATGTGCTCGTCGTACATAAACTGGCTGAAGATGTAAAACTTCTTCCGGAGGAACTGGTAGGTGAAGTTTACCTGAACAGAATTAGCAAATAAGTAAATCCACTGGGCACGTTGTCCAGAACGGTTTTAGCAATGACACCTTCAATTTGAATGAAAGAATTAAGTATGAGAATGCCCATTAATAATGCCCATTATTGTCAGGCAGAAGTTTACATACGGTAGTGTTCATGATGCCAGTTCCATGCGTGCGTATGGAGTTTGCGATGTGCCGAATATTGATGGTATTTAAGTGCTTGTTGTTACTGGTCTTCTCAATAAAGATCTACAAAAATAAAGCAGCTGATTAAGTACTACTTACACACAAACACTACTTACATACTGACAAGGAGCTTAAACAATCTGGGAATAATGGTTAAAACATACGTACTTGGTTGTTCAGATTGTAGAGGTATCGGGAGACAAAAACATGTATGTTCCTCATAATCTCCAACACATCCAGACCCTTAAAAAGCAAATACGTGACCTAATGAAACATGTAACAGTAAAATTGTACATATTGTATTAATACAGATACTAAATATACCTGTTCCAGAGTCTGGCTTGGCAGATGGGCCTCAGTCATCACCAGGCCGTAGCGCTGTGTGGCTAGGTTCCTCATCTCACTGTATGTGGCCCAGTCATGGAGAGCCACTGTTGTCAGGTTGTAAAATGTTTTGTCCAGGTAGTGAGTTACGTAGGCTGCACAAAGAACAACCATCATTTCTTACATTACATAGATTTATATTTAAACACAGTTCTAACTCATAATTCCAATCCAAGGTATTTAAAAATGTAGCCTGTAACGATGGTATTTCATCATGATGTGACGACTTCTATTTCATGACTTAATGGCCAAATAAACACATTCCATCCATATGTTTCATAGGGCTCGCTGGTGCTGAGCTCAGTTGGAGCTGATAGCAAAAAGGGTAAAGTCACAGCCGGGAACAACCTCAATCAAACAAAAGGCCACCTTACACAAAGTCATGTAGCAGAGCGCTACATGCATGCAGTGAGAGTGATGATAGAAGTCAAGTTCAAATTAATTTAAACTATATTCTTTTGTAAAATTAAAGCTTTTAAACATTAAAACATCATTCATTCACATGTTTAATCAGTTTTCTAGCATATAAACAATTCTCTGAAAAAGACCAGGCTATAAAGCTAGCCGAGATCTGTTTATCCAAAACACACCTGCTGTTGTCTTAAGAAAATCAACTTTACATGGGAGGGCAAAAACATTATTTACTTCTAATGTAAGTTAATGTAAACAGATGTTATTGTAAGCTATTCTGGAGTATTTATATTGGTCCATCACTATGGAATTTCCACACCATGCTAAGGCCAGCCAGCATGCTTAAATGATGGTTTTAAAAAAAAAAAGAAGAAAAAATGGAAATGCATGCTTTTCTTTGGGCAGCAATGTAGTTCAAACAATCAATCAATCAATGTTTATTGTTGTCAATCAATGTTAAACCCCACAAAGTTAATGTACAGACTATTCAGGGTGGGGGGGTGGACCAGGTCCAAGCCCCCCTTGAGCAAGCCAGAGGCAACAGTGGCAAGGAAAAACTCCCTTGAGTAAGGAAGAAACCTCGAGAGGAACCAGACTCAAGGGCGGAACCCAACCTTCTTAGGTCGAACCCCGATGAGACAAGCAAGACAGAACTAACAAGAGAAGAACATCTATTAGATCCAGTCTGATTAGCCCAGGAGGGAGTAACTGCATGATGGAGCCGACCCATAGAAAGAGCTCATGATCAGCGTTATCTACTCTGATACTGTGGTTTGGCTTTAATTTAATGTAGTAATGACAAAATCATGTTAGCTATGCTAACAGCTAATGCTAACCAGCACCATTCTCCTAGTTTGCAAAACTGTTTTGCAACTACAGGTTTTGATGTTTCATGAATGGTGCGTTGACACCTGTGGCCAGTGTTCGCCTATTTGATGATCATGTAAGCGAACTAAGCTCTGAGCTTGCTTTAGAGTCATTATGTTAAAAACAGTCCTCAGTTCCACATACCTTTGATGTCAATAAAGCGATTGAAGAAGCGAATAGGCTTAAGGGAGAAGAAGTGTGCCAGGTCCTTCATGCCTACTTTGAATGGGTTCCTGTCATCCAGCTTGAGGTGCGTGTGCACAGAGAGCCGCAGATCCTTCTCAATCTCTTTACACAGCTTGTCCAACAAATGCTAAATAAGGAAAATACCACCACAGAGATTTTGAGCTCAGATGCATGCTCCACCACTATCAGAACTACAGCTATCATTACTGTCCCCGGGTGCCTCCTTAAATTTCCATCTATTGTTGTGACCTTTGTGAATCAACAACTACTTAACAATTAGCATGGATGATAATACACATTCTCAATTCTCCCTCTGGTTCCTCTAACAGTAATCAACACAGACTGATGGACAGTCATTTACATTTTATGCCACAATGTTGTTATATGTTCTTTTTGATGGCATCCTCCTTTGTATTTTTAGGGAATCTTTGAGAGGCTCTGCCTGATTGTTTAGTTAAGTTCATTTTAGTTGTATTGCATAAACAGGTTCTGTAAAGAACATGTGGACCTAAAACACTGCCTCTAACCTAAACCAACTTTTAAAGTACATCACAGCTCTCATTTCTGCTTCCTACCTCATTAAAGACATCCATGATCTCTTTGTCGTAGCACTCCAGCAGCTGCTCACAGGACTCCATGTGTTTTGCATGCAACATGGTGGGAACGCTGTCTCTAAGGGCGCTGAACATATACTGAATGAAAACACAACAACAAATTATACATTTATACAGTGTACACTTTCCCATTTAGCTGTTTCTGAATACAGCAGAGCATCAGCAGACTTACATGAATCCTTGCAGCATCTACAGCATTCTCATACACATCGTCCAGGTAAATGGGAAAGATTGCACGGTGCCAGTAGAGAAAACTGCAGTCACACTGTACTTTAACCCTGAGGAGAAGAGACATGAACTCATGAAATTAGCCTTTACAGGTAGAATAGGGATTGTTATTATTTTCAAAATTCTTAACCAAAACAACAAAAACATTGCTGTATGCCATTATTTAAACATGTACCCTCACCTCTCTCTTAATTCACTGATCAGGTCCAGCTTCTTAAGAACAAGTTGTAAAGGAAGAAGCTCCTCATCCTTGAAGGTTTTCTGGGAATATACAAGAATATAGAACCTTTATATGCAGTAAACTGATTTAATACTCAGTTCTCCTATTTGGCCTTCTCAGGCTGTGTTGCATGCATACGCCTCCTGATACTTCAAAACAGAAATCAGAGGCATAAAATCTATAACTTTAGACTGCTCCATACTTCAGCATCCTGTACTTACCATCTGAGTCCCCACACTGAGCGCTAGAGACACCACCAGTCTTCTTTCTTTTGTGCTCGGCCCGTTCAGAATGTTCTCAGCCAGAACTAGGGCTGACAGCACATCCAGTCTCTTCTCACTGTACTTCTTATCAGAGATCACCCTTTTCTACAGGAGAACAGATACATGTTTTGTCTACACAAATAAAGCAGATAATAGTGTGGTAAGTTTAACTATACTACTGGCATTTTAAACCACGGCTTCTCTCAGTACAATTTTGTATAACAATTATCAGTCAATTTTAAAAATGTCAAACTCTAGAGGTCTGCTTCCTTACTCAGCATCTCAGTAACTTTCTGTAGAACAAAGCATTTTACATCAAGTCATTCAATGCCTCGGCTTCCAACAACTGAACTGTACAGAAAAGGCACAGTTACTGAGATTAGTGTCCAAACCTTCAGTAAGTATGAACCTAGGATCCATGAGAATCAGCAAGTCTATGGTTTATTTTAGACTTTTAGAAACGTTGAAGAGCAGTTTATGGTGTAGCCTTTATAATAACTTAGGTCTTGCATTCATGCAAGACTATCTCTGAATTGTAGAGCATATTGCTCATTTTATTTTATAGGTACATGTAGGTATTGAGCAGATGGCCAACTTATTTAACCCACATTACAGGCACAGGCAGTATTCAAACACCTGCAAAAACTTAGCCGTATGTGCATTTGCCCAGGTGAGGAACCAAACCCTAGTCAGCTGCGTGGACAGCAATGGTATTGCCAACTACGCTGCACCAACCAATCCATATGGATCACAGTTTTTCAGGAAGTTAATTAATGCTTCCTGGTTTAAAGTAAGACACCAAAGAGAAAGACCCTTTACCTTGGCTGTAGAAATCGAAGCGAGAGCCTGCGACTGCAGCTGCTGAGTGATGTGCGAAACAGAGTCTGCCACCACTAGAGAGCGCCGGTGAAACGTGTGCTCCACTGCCTTTAAAAATAAATACAATAGATTAGACTATAAAATCTATTGAGAATTGGCTGTGCAATTCAATAGTACAGCTCATAAAATAGTAAACCTACAATAGAGTATTTGTACCTTTACATTACAAATGAAAAATTACTGACATCTGGAAAGTAAACAAAAACGACTTGCTCAATCTATACTAGAAAGCTGTTCCCAAGCATATCAGTACTTCAACAGCACAGAAGAATAGTTTACTTTCAGTAGCTCCACCAGACGACACAGGGCCTTCACAGAGGTCTTGGTCATAGGTCTCTGCATGGACATGTACAGGTTCATAGTGGTTTTTATGATGGTGCTGATGCTGTAGGCGTACAGGATTCCCTGCAGAAAAACGTCACACAGTCAAATTAGAAGTTCTGCTATTTTAAAATAAGGCAGCACTATAAAAATCTTATACACTGCACTTTGTTAATCCTTATTTATGCACATTTGACCACATGTTCTCTCTGAATTTTGGCATAATAGATGCAACCACAGTGGATGATTAGTACATCTTGAGCTAAATTAGTTATGCTAGATCAGGAAAAGATTCAACTGCGCAGACATACTTCCCAATTCCAGTTCTGGGTGGGACATCGTGTTTAATGTGGGGGCAGTGAAATAGATGAACTCCAGAATTGATTAATTCTCTCCCTTACTGTGGCTGTGAGTCAGTGGCCCTAGCATTATGATTACATACTGCCCCCATTACTGGATACAAGCCCGATTTTCTAAAACAATGGCCTCGGTTTACCTGCACAAAGACGTTGCACCTATTGTTCAGGTCCTCTGAGAGTTTGTCAGCCCTCTGCTCTTTAGATAAGATAGCTTCCATCTTCATCATCCACGAGGCAACAAACACATAGTAAGACTGTACCTCCCTGGAGAAGAAGAACACAGGCTGTCAGACTGACAAGAAAGGAGGCATGCTGCCGTTTAGAAATGGAGCCTCCATTCAGTTTACAAACAAGTCATAGTTCCCTTGATGCCCAAACTACCAAAAATACAAAAGATTGTTACATCATATTATGATAATTATTAATTTAAACAGTTGTAAACTAAAACTCACTTGGTTAGAGTCTGTGCCTTTTGCTGTAAGAATGTATCTCTGCTGGTACGAATGGACTGGAGACTCTTTTTATCCATTAGTTTAGCTGCTGCTGGAACTTTGTTAATCAAAAAGGTGTCAGGAAACCAGATTATGTTGGCAGTGAGTGTCACTGCAGGGACCTTCATGACAAAGGGAAGAAACTGAATCATTAATAATGCTGTACAGCACATGGTTATTTTGACATTTTCCACCTTTATTTCAAGACAAACATCTCCAGATATAAAACCACTGTATATATTTATTTATTTAGATTCTAGATGGTCTATCTTTTTATTATCTTACTGTTTCTTGTGAATGGGCAGTTGTCAAAGCATAACACTGCTAGCTGTGCCATATATGCCTACGTATGTGACAAACAAACTAGGCTGAATTTGAAGTCTCTGAATGGGCAAGACAACATATAAAGACCGTGTGAAATGACAGACAAACCTTTTTACACACATCCAAAAGAGACTTATAGAGCTTCTTGTCGACAGCTCGAAAGATGTGGAAATGCAGGACAAACAAACCACAGACCCCCGCATATTTATCCCTCTGGTCAATCTCTGAAGGCTCCCCTGTAAACACAAATATGTAGGAATTACACTAGAGCCTGGTGATATATCACAAGTGAACAACAAGCATTTGATTTCCTGCCATAAATACAACTTTACACCATTACACTAGCATTGTTCATTATTTTACTAGTAAAAATAAGCAACAACGAACCAAGCTTTGACTCCACATTGGCAAAGATAGTGCGAATGTTGTGGGCGAACTCTTCAGCAAACGCACTGTTTTTGGAGACGGACACACCTTCTCCAGGATTATCAAATCTCTGATCAACACAAGCCTATTAGAAAGAGGGGAAAAAATTACATACGTATGTGCTTACACACAACACATGACTGGTGTACATGCTCTGGTAGTAACTGATTTTATTTGAGATATGGCAAAAGATGATTAACTGTAACCAGTGAGGACTGTGAATTTACTGTCTAAGCCTGAACCAACACGAGGAACTATGGTGCAAAATTATATACAATTAAACAAGAGCTTAGCAATTCTTTCTGCCTAGACTGAAATACAGCTTTATAATCTAAAGCTGGGTCTTGTGACCTACAGGTCCATAAAATGGATACAAACTCTGCAAGTCTGCTGTTCACCAAAGACATTTGCCAGTTTAAATATTCCCCTGTTTGTACTCTCTGGAGAAAAGTATTTGCTCTCCCAACTGATGCTAAAAAAAGCCTTGTACAAGCCAGATTCTTATCTAAACACGTAGTACTATGTCTGCCTATATGCAAGACAACCTGGGTCTAGGAAACTCGGAAAACTCACAATGCGTATTTGTGACAATGTAATCATTTTTTTTATTTATTTATCCTGGAGTATATAAAGTACTTCACTCTAATACCATTAACATTATCTGAACACTAGTGAACAAAGCATGCTTGCCTAAAATCACCACAATAAAATAATAATAATAATAAAAAAAAAGCTACTAACCTGAAAGATCATACTGTCCAGCAGCTGACCCTCCAGTTTCAATAAAAGCTTCTCAAATGGTTTCAGTTTCTCTTCCGGAATAGCAAATTTAGAAGGGTTATGGTGGACAGATTTCAGTAATCTACAAAGTCAAAGTAAGGTTGGTTTCCTTGAGTCATGCATGCACAAAAAACACATTTGCAACAAATCCTAACAGTTCTTTTAGTTGCTATGGCAAAGCATGACATCATGGCGAGACTGGTACTTCTAAATGAGAAAACATACACATTAGATGACTAGATAGGACAAGGTATGTTCATATGGACCGAGTTATCGGCTTAAAGGTGCCACAGAATGGACAACTGTTTACCTCATGCAGCGTTACATAGTTACATAAGGAGATTTCGGTACATAGAACCGACATACCGTGAATCTCAAAACCTGTGGTTCCTCCTTCTAATACAAGTTCCACACAGTTAGGCTACCATTTACACGCCAACCAAAATGGCGTCCTCTAAATGTACATAAACCAGCTCATATTCAGCCCGGGAGAAACAAAGACAACGAATCCAACAACCACGGCGAACTATCCCTGCAGCAACATTCCATTCCTGTGAAGGTGACATTGGCACTTTCATACCCTTTCCAAGAAACTGTGACTGGGCATGGATGATGTTCATCTTCAAAAGAGACTGAAGATGGCTTCCTATTTTCCAGCTACGCTCGAGTTCCATCCCACCTTACATGCTACAGCTTGTTCAGACACCAGAACGCGACAGTGGCATCATTTAAGAATGGAAAATATGCAAAGTAAGGCTGTGAACAGGAAGCCAACTTTAGCCACCACATCTTTGATAAGATATTGGACAACTTTAGTTCAAAGTTGTTATTTCGCTTCGCATTTCAGTTCAGACAGTTCCTCAAACTTTCAACAAAATGGAGCAGCTCTGCTCAGTGTTTGACCCTGAGGAGGCTGAAGAGAGGAGCAATTCCATCTTCATAAGTTTCCTAACCCCAGCAGCCACCATGCTGGGTGAAGTTATCACAGTTTGCCAGATGAGGCATATTGTCTTACACTGAAAGTTTTATAGCGAGTAACACACTGTATATTATTTTGTGTTGTTCAATTACCTGCTATGTAGAGACCAATTTATAAACACTGGATATATTCATTCTATGGCACCTTTAAATGCCTTCATTCTAATCCAATCATATTATTGTTAATAACTAGCCCGGCACCGTGTTTAAGCTTCCATGTCTTATTCACCTTTTGTACATCTTCCAGTGGTCTCTTAAAGTGGCATGGTTCTCCATTATCTCATCCAAGGTAATCAGAACCACCAACAGTTCACCCAGGTGCTCGTACACAGTCTGTTCAAACCACACAAATCAACACCCACATTAAGCATGCTAAAAAAATTAAATAAAACAAATAATAATAATAATAATAATAAATGAATGAATTAATAAAAAGTAAGTAAATGCACCTGAAAATGAACTCCAGTTGACTCAATGATTTTTGTAGCACCTCTAAAATAAAGAACTGAGAATTAATAAGGAACTATGATCCAGAATGTAAAGTTTACCCCACCAAAACAAAAACCACATGTACTGAAGACCTCACTTGTTGCTGCTGTACAGTGCGGCCAACTGGTGAACTATGTTTACCACGACCTCAAAGCAACGTGACACAAAGCAAGACAGCTCCTGTATGGTTTTTAAAAGAAAGTAAGGAAGAAACAAGAGAGAGAGAGAGAGAGAAAGAGAAAGAGAAAGAGAGAGAGAGAGAGACAGAAAGAGAGACAGAAAGAGAAAGAGAGAAAGAGAGAGAGAGAGAGAGAGAGAGAGAGAGAGAGAGAGAGAGAGAGAGAGAGAGAGAGAGAGAGAGAGAGAGAGAGAGAGAGAGAGAGAGAGAGAGAGAGAGAGAGATATGGAGTGTTTTTACTTATTACAGTCAATGGAAAAAGGCCTGCTGGTAAAATAAGCCAACATGATATGCCGATGTTTAACGCATTAGGGTACAAACATGTACCTGCAGGAAGGAGATGAAGCGACCCATTTGAACCTGACTTTCGCCCTCCACCAAACTGGTGTCTGACACTGCCAATTACAAAAAAACATTCACAACAGCATCCAAAAATGAGTCTCCTGGCTAATGTGCTTTACTGAACAGTAGTATGTTGTCTCTGAGCAACAACTTAATCCTATAAGCTGGGCTTGATTTCGGAGGGTGTAAAAGGGCCCACCCTGACCAACATGATCAAATAAATGATAAATAAAGAGAATTACATATATCAATGACACTCTATTGCAAAACAGTCATCTCCTATAAGTATCACATTCCCAACACAGCACGCTGTTATGCAAAAGCACACAAAACGCTGACTATCAATTTAGTCTTCTCCTATTCTGAGATGTACACACAGATCTTACTATACAACCAGTCCTGTTTAACTACATTTAGTGACGTGCAGTAGGTGGAACACTAAATAAAAATCTCTACTCACTTTTAATACTATTTTTAAAAGTCTAACATTTGTTTGTTACAACTGTTCTTAAGTATTAGGATGATTTTTATTGGTGCCATATCACTCATCCCTGCTTGGACAGGTTAATAACGTACCAGATCACTGGATTTAAGGCAACACAATCATGGTATAAGATGGAATACCTGAGAAGGCTTATTCTGCTTAAATGAAAACCCATAACTGCTATCCCCCATCCTTTGATTTCTGTTTCTAACCCATTACTGCCAATGACAGACATTTTAATTACAAGTCAGGATAAGAGTGAACTAAAGGTGGGTACCTCCTTCACCGTAGTACAGCAAACCATTGTAGAACTTTGTCTCAGCCTAAATATGAGAGAACATCACCTTATTAAAACAATGAAAAATGTTAATTTCAGATTCAGCATTTCAGTAATCTATTGCATGACAGTTGCAATACTGTGTCCAATCTATGTGTAATACAGTAATCCAGCAATGGCACATACCTCATACTTCAGCTTCTTAACTTCACTGCAAAGAGCTGCATACACTGTGATGACTTTATTAAGGACCTGTGTAAACAAGACAGCACATAGTATCAGTAATCGTCACACAGTGTTACATGGCACAAAATCAATGGCAGCCGACAAATCAGTCTACACATTAGGCAATAGGTTTATGAGTATGTGTATATTATATTTTCTTTCTTTTCAGTGTGCATTTCACTTCAAATACACACCTATGGCATTACTCTAAATCTTTCTGTGTGCTGGCTTCAAGATTCGAGACAAGTGTTCGAGCCAAGAAGGCTACACTATGTACACTGTTGCTCTCGTTGTTTAATGTATCTATGTAGATGCCGTTAATGATATCGATCCAATATGATCTTCCTCCCTCTCTTATATAACTCAGCTGTTACTAATACGTCTTTCTGAATGCACTTGATTAACCAAACCATCTAAATAACATCATGCTCAAACTGGGATATCCTCTTCCACTAAAGATAGAAAACAGAGCCCACAACATCATTCAGTTCAGCAATACTGCTGTTTCTTTTTAGCTAAACGTTTTCACATGCAGAACTCTTTGCAGCATTTATGATTGGTCTGGACCATAAAACATCCAGATTAATTTACAAGCAATAGTTTAGTTAAGCCTTTACATTTTATCTCTGGCTACTGGATCATGCTGGGTTATTTTTCTGCTTCCCATATCCAACACTGTGAATTTGGCCAATATCGGATCGATGTCAGGCCAAGTACCATGCAACTATGCATATATCCATTGCTACAGCTTAATATCATCATTGTATCACAAAATCACAAAATATTTTGTCATATTTTTGTTTTTTCAATGAACCAGTTGTCTTTTTCCATTAAAGTGCATTGAAAGTTAGGAATGTTGTGTCTTCTTCTGTAAAGTTTTTTTTGTTTTGTTTTACACTTTTAGCCGTAACAATATATTTCAAAAAGAATATAGGGGTTTATAAAATCACTTCAGTTCTGTAAGGTTCTGCTGATACATGCTAGCATGCTTGAACTGTAGCTTCTGTAACGCTAAATAAAAATGTAACATATAAGATATCACATAAAACAAACAGGAGTTTAAACAATACCAAGATAATCCAAGATAATCAAAAACACTTCTGAACAAGTCTATGACTGCCAGGTATTACTTTATACTGCTTTACAACAGAGTCCTGCAGTAGCGTGCTGCAAAATGCTAATTTTCCTATTCGTATAGTGTTTTGTTGTCCTGTCTAGAATTTATTGTACTACCTTTTTTAATGGTCGGTTCTGTATCTTTTTTGTACATTCTGCTTCTGTATCTACACTGTATACTGTGCTGCTGTTTTGCAATTCTCAACAATTCGTTCCAATGTATGTTAATACTTTGCAAGTTATACTGGGGAAAGACAATAAAACAAACAAACAAACATTGTCTTGATAAATGGTCCGTCTCCTTTGTACTGGTAATTCAAAGTCATCATAACCAACAAACAGTGGCCTACCTTGTTTTCTGTTTTAATTAACTCCAAAAGTGAGGACTGCTCATAAGGAAGAAGCTGTAATGAGGGAAAACAAAAGTAACAGGATACATTTTCTGAAAGCAGGTAGAGCACGTTCCATGACCTTTAATAAATGGGTAATCAAACAAGTAAGTACCTTCAAAGCTATTGGATCCAGAGTGAAATCCCAGACATCTCCGATGGAGTCATCCAGGGCTTCCTCAATAGCTTTGAGTTGAGAGGTATAGTCCTCCAAGAACTTCCCATAGTTTTTCAGCTGCACTTCAGTATGAATTTCTGGAACATGAAAAAAAAGATAGCACAACCCTCCATTCTCACATTTTACTGAAATACAGTAGTTTAGACATTGGTGTCTAGCTTTACTGCCAAACAGTAAAGGTAATATAATGAATTAAAAAACACTTTCAACTGACAGTATCCAGTATAATTAGTTTAACGGGGCCTCTTATGTTTTTTTTCCTCTCTTCTGTAGTATAACTTGAAGCTTTTGTGTATGTAAACGTCCTGCAAACGTTTAAATCCCAAAGTACATGCCAGAGGGAAAAACTGTCTCCCACAAAACCACTTCCCAGCTGCCTGAAACGCCTTCTTGGAATAAAGCAAACCTCAAAGCCACCACTACACTAAACTCAGCACTGACACAATGCAGTTATATATACATTTTTGCGCATTACATTATATTTTTTTTGCATCTGTGACACTTGCTAAAGGTGCATGTGTGAACTGTATTGAAGTAAAAATTAGAAGCTTTTATTAGCATATGTTTGTGTATAAGTGTACACACACATACATACACACACACATATATACATATACATACATACAGATACACACATATATATATAACATTAATTAATCCAATGTATCTATACTTTTTATCTATTTCAGCAGCTCCACTTAGGTGCACCTTGTAGTTCTACAATTACAGACTGTAGTCCATCTGCTTCTCTGCTTTGTTAGTCCCCCATCACCTTTAGTTCCCCAATGGTCATGACCCCCACAGGGGGTTATGTATTATGCGGGTGGTGGATCATTCTCAGCACTGCAGTGACACTGACATGGTGGTGGTGTATTAGTGCGTGTTGTGCAGGACTGAAAAAGGTCCACCAACCAATATATCCAGCTAACAGCGTCCTGTGGGCAGCGTCCTCTGAACATGAAGGACTAGAAGATGACCAACACAAACTCTGCAGCAGTAGTTGAGCTACGACTTAACATCTACAAGGTGGAGCAACAAGGTACGAGTGTCTAATAGAGTGGACAGTGAGTGGACACATTGTTAAACACTCCAGCAGCACTGCTGTGTCTAATCCACTCACACCAGCACAACATACACTAACAAACCACCACCACGTCACTGTCAGTGCTGAGAATGATCTACCACCCACATAACACCTGCTCTGTGGTGGTCCTGTGGAGGTTCTGACTACTAAGGGAAAGGGTAAAAGTGGAGATAACTACATATACAGAGGATCAGATGGACTCACTGACAGACTGAGGAAGTCTTTTAGGCTATAAGACTGTTCAACTCCTCTCAGTACAGCAAATGGATAACTCTGTGACACTCTTTCATTCCGGTCACTCCAATGGACACACCCCCATCTCTGCACACACTCCCTCCTAAATGCCCTATATCTATTTATATTTATATTGTATTATTCTACTCCATTCTGTACTACTGTTTACACATTTTGCACTGCTAAATTATTTATATTACTGTGTACTTGCACTGTCTGACAACAGCCATTTTCTTAATTTGCTCAGCAAATGGTATACTACTACCTCCATCTATACTTTACACGGACACTAATGACTCTATTTTTATACTTTCATACTTTATATTGTATCTCTGTCTCTATCTGTACAACTCTATCTTGTGCTTCTGTTGTTACTTCTGTGTAGTTTGTATATCTGCTACTGGATGCCTTAAATTTGCCTCTGGGATCAATAAAGTATCTACCTATCTATCTATCTATCTATCTATCTATCTATACTCATAGAACTACAAAGTGCTCCTATAGAGTAAGAGGAGCTGATCAAATGAACAATGAGTGTAGAAACAAGGAGGTGGTTTTAATGTTATGGCTGACAGGTGTACATTGAGCACTGTTTCAGGTGGTGCACTTGATGTTTGCATGTTTCACTGTAGGTAAACATGCAATAGCAATAAAGAAAATTTAATCCAGCCTAATCTAACCTCATCTCATCTAATCCATACAAGTTTATAAAACTGGCATACCCACTCACAATTTACATGACAGTGTGACTCATAAGAACCAACAGCACTGCTTAAAAGAGATTAACCCTCAGATTAAGCAGCTAACAAGAAATCATCTCTCCATCCTCGCACTGACGGTGCACTGACAGCAGCGTACAGAGCTCTTTCTCTCCTGTCAGTTATGGTCATATGACTGAGCGTGGTAACTCTGAAGTGGGTTGCGGGGTTAAGCTAGCGTTATGTCGGGGCACAGCAACATCATTAGCTAAGACCGAAATTCACTGGACTGTAAAGCCATATGTCGGCTATTCGGTCAGCAAGCACCCGGTGTTTACAGCCTGGCTCCTCCTAAAGTAACATTAGCAGATCACGGGGTGCTAACTTAGCTAATAGCTCACAGTGATTACATTAGCTAGCTAGCTTCCCCCCCTGCAATGAACATAACATTGACGTCCCCTGAATCCGAAACTTCATACGAAGGCCGTGTTCAAACTACAGCTCAGCAAATGTGCTTTTGAACAAATGCACAACGATCAATTACACAGCTAGGCTGTTAGCCTGCTAGCTAACTGAGCAAACGCTTTCTCGCTATTTCAGCCACAGCCTGGCAGAAGTTCACGAGACACGCAGACTAAGCAGAGACTGTCCTTACTCTGAGACCCGTCATCAAAGCGATCAAACTCCCAGTCGGGTGAGATGGACTCCACTGCCATCCTGCGAAGTAGCGGTTAGCCAGCAGACAGCTGCCGTCCGCAGGTTAGAGAGAGTGACCGTCAGTGGAGGGGAACTGCCCCCGTGTCTCTCTCACTCGCTCTCTCTCTCTTTCTGGTCCCATGATTTGCTGCACCGCATTTCCGGCTTGGAGCTCGCAGGGAATTTTTAAAGTAAAAGTTCACGACCTGCGACGGTGGAGACACAGTTAGACAGCAGCCCCAGTCTCTGTTCAGTCGCTTCATTCCGGTCATTTTCTGCCTTTGCAGACAGAGGAAGAGACTCGGGACCCTTTTCATCCGAGGGCGTGTTTCATGAGCCATGATTACTTAAATTAGCCAGGCTAACTTAAAGGACAACTTCATTACTGCTTCAAAACGTCTTTGTAAATAAAGTGTCGAGATGTAAACAAAGCCACTATGGGTGGTTTGGTGTGAAATGCTCTGTGTTACAGAAACCTACCTAATCAATACGGTTCACTGTGGTGGTGATGGTAACCAGACGTCCTCCTCTAAAAACTGCCTAATGCCGGACACATTCATTGTACAGCAGTTATGAGAATAAATGTTTTGGTCTAAAGCGCATTTTAATGCAGGCATGGCGGAGGGATACATGGTGTTAGCGTGGTAATTACGTTTCTTTATGATTTAGCAATTTCACATCAAATTCCTCTGAATTACATATATTTCCCACTGAATTACCATGAAGGAATTGTGAAATATCAGTGGAATTCTCATTTATAGATGTCTCAATATCTCATTTAGAGATAAGGATTGCCCAAAAGCAACGTCCTACAGCTTTTCCTGATGGAAAGGACTGAGGAAGTCATCCGCCTAAACTGTTTTGTGAAATGGACCTCAGGATGCAAGTGCTGCAAAAGCATATACACCAACAATCTACAGAAAGGCGGAGAGAAGAGTGCTGATCTCTCCAATTCCACCAGGTGGCGCCTTTGTCCAAACCACTTGACCTGTACCGTTATTACCACTCTATCGTGTGTCTGTCTGGGGTTTCCAGCATATTCAGCATTTCTAACAGAAGGTTCAGCTGTAGGGGTTGGGAGTGTTTGTCGTTCAGATGTTTTTGGATTGTTTATGGTGTTAATGTACTTTCTTTTGTCATAACTTAAAGGTTATTAAGTGTAGCCTTATTATACAGTACTCTGTTGTGCGTTCTTACCTGCCGTGTCCAACTCCAGGAATTCAGGAGTCCGCATCGAGATCTTTACTACACTGTCCTGTCTGTCAGTAGAACCCCTCCTGGCTGAGATAGACCTCAGAGTGGACACAGAGTTGCTGTCATTTTACTGGGGTTGTGCTGATGTTGCTTTGCCTTCAGGTATGTGGTCGCAGTCTCTTGTCTAAGCAGGCGTGTTGATGCTATGCAGTGGGGTACAATGGACTTTACAATGGGTTACATAATAATGATAGTGGTAGGTGGTGCACCTGTAATACGTTGCGTGGTATTATCCCATCAATGTTGTATTACATAAATTGCAATTGCTAAATAAACGTACTGTACTAGAACAGTTAAACCATTTGATCTGAGTAAAGCAGAAAGGTTTGCGTTGTGATGGGATGTGACAGGGATGTCAAGGACAGTTTGTGGAAAATTTGGGGATATCGTTTATAATTATGGGGGTATAATTTGCAGTTGAAAAAATACTAAATATCAGTAATATTACAACATGGGGCTTAGAAAGTGTGCAGATATCCCAGTAGGTCTCTGGTAAATACAATGAAATGACTGATAGACTGAAAGAAGCTGATGCTACTGTACTACAGATATCGTCACTGTCAGGAGAGGCCAAAAACCTCATTTTACCTTATTTTAAGTCAATGAACCAATAAAATGAACCATTTCTGTTGATCCATTCAACATAAAGTTCTCACACAGTGTAAACAGCAGCTGCTCAAATTATGTAGAAAAGTCAAAATTGACAAAAATGGAGAAACATGTTTTTTTTTTTTGGACAGTAATGGTATGACTCTCTCTCTCTCTCTCTCTCTCTCTCTCTCTCTCTCTCTCCCCTCCCTTTCTCTCTAGGATATTTGCCAACCAGCTAAAGAAAATAAGGCATCATTGTAACACAATTCAGCATTATTCATTCCATTAATTTCCTTTTTCTACAAGGCAACAAGACCTTTTACCCTGTGCCACAAAGTACTCCACTGAAAACCTAAAATTCACACATGCTAATTGAATAGGTCTCCGTATTTGGTTCTACAAAGACAATGAATTCATTTGGTGACTCTAATCAACAGAAGGGAAAACTGGCAGCAGCTGATTTCAGGGGAAGAAATGTTGAGTGTCAAATTAATTTTTCTCTCTGGGGTGGAGGACCTGATAGATCCTCAAACTTCACCCATAGTGTCTCTAGCAACATAGGCATGGAGCAGTCAGAGTTGGACCCACTGCTTCCTAAGGGCTGTTTGTGGTCATCAACAGCCTCTGACCCTGTTCTACAGCAAGAGGAACAGCAGCCTATGGCCGATCCGGCAATGCCAAATGAATCTGTCTGTGCCACAGTGCTTCAGATCCTGGTTCCGTTTCTCCTGGCAGGCTTAGGGACTGTGATGGCTGGCGTGCTGTTGGACGTAGTGCAGGTAAGTAGGCTATGAAGGAAATGGGGAAAGATAAACACTGGATGATAGTATTATGTAAGGCAGTGAGAGGTCTCTCTGTGTGTTGGCGAGGCAGCACTGGGATGTGTTTCAGACCATTACAGAGATTGTTATCCTGGTGCCAGCATTACTTGGCCTGAAAGGGAACCTGGAGATGACACTGGCATCAAGACTCTCTACAGCAGTGAGTACACAACTAACTAATCTTTGGCTTTGTCCTCTTTTATTCTGCTTCTTCCTCATCTCTTATTCTGCCTGGCATGTATTGTTAGTACATACTTCTCTGAACCTAAACAGCCAGTCTGCACTCTATTTACTAATGTATTTCACATGGCGCTGGTCTCAGTGTGAAACCTTACATTGTGCTGTGAAGAGAACAGCACTTGTCCATAAGCTTAAAGATCATACTGTTCCACTAGTTAAATGCTGTTTTACCATAACAGAGTCTCTGTGCACTAAGCAGTGTTAAAGGGTCATGGGATTTGTACTTATAGTATATGAATAAGGTGGACCAAATTACTCAAAATGAAGAGATGAATTCCATTAAGGAAATTGTATTTTGTCACTGTTCTTAGAAAATGCATATCTCAGTGTTTTAATGGTTTTATATTTGTGCATTTGAACAAACATCTGCCATTTACATTGTATGAGCATTTCATGATGAATGCACCAACAGAAATGGCCCAAACTCACCTGGAAAAAAGTCAATTGACTAACATTAAAATCAAAACGATTTTTTGCACTCTCTTGTGTGGACAGTGATGATTTGGTTTAGTTAATATATATACATTAAGTAAACCAAATCATCACAGTCCACATGTATCTCCAAAATTCAATTACAGTTTTGAAAATTTAATGAAAATTCCATAAAACCACATAAACAATTTCAGAATACTGGTTGGCATTTCCAAATGTCACTTTTTATTAACTCAGGGTTAATACAACAACTTGAATAGCACCTCAAACGTTTGGCCGCATGTTTATTACAGGTGAACACTGGCAAAACGAACGCACCAAGAGAGAAGTGGAACTTGATTGTTGGAAATCTTGCTCTCAAGCAGGTAAATAGTAAGTGTTTCTCAACGGAATCCTTAGGACCCGACACTTCTGAACCAAGCTATTAAGATCACTGGATACAGAGGTACTGGGATAGTCAGAACCAGAATCAAAATCTATTAAATGTATGTACAGTCCACAGGACACAGTATTATTTACAGTACTAGCTAGGTTAAGAATGAAATAGTGGACAGTCTACTAATCCTCAAGCACTGTGCCAAGACTCAATGTGTTGTAACCTCTGTATGTGCTCTTCAAAAAATGCAGTCTAACCTCTGAATCCGGCTTTATGCCTCTCTGTTCCTTCAGGTTCAGGCTACCGTGCTGGGCTTCCTTGCTGCCCTGACAGCCTCAGCCCTCGGATGGGTTCTTGATGAGAAGCTTGTAGTGAACTATGCAGCGCTGTTATGCTGCAGCAGTGTTGTGACAGCGTCCACTGCATCATTATTGCAAGGAAAGAATATAATATTTAAATTGAGTAATGAGCTGCATAGTGTGACAGGGGTTGTTCATAGGTAAACATAGAGCATGGGCTTTCTGAAGCCAAGAGGATTTCATCATAGCAAACACAAGTATAACATCATCCTTTTACAGAACTCTCCAGAAGTGCTCACCGCTATCAGTGACAGAGCTTTATCATCAAACAACTGTTTTGGGCAGGCATCAGGGACCACCCCTCATTTATTAATTTGTAGACAAAATGACCATTACGTACCAGCTGTTAAGGAGGCTAGTTATAAGACTCAAGGAAACTCCTGTGCCTTGTCCTTCCGCATGCAAGTGGATATACCAGAGTTTCCCAAGGTGGCGCATTAGACCGAAATAATCGTTTGAGGAAACAGTACTTAAAGCTTTCATCTTTAAGAGAGAGGAAAAATCTACTCTTGCTACAGCTATGAAAAGTGTTTCTATCAGTCTACTGGGAGAAAACAACTCAACATTATGGGTCTGAAAGGATGTCAGAAATGTGTTAAAAGAAAACAGACAAAAAACAACATCTGCAGGTTAAACAGAGACGCTGCTGGTGTTTGGGATTACTTGGTTCATGAAAAGCAGAAATTTTAACCAGCTCGTTAGACTGGACTTTAGAGGTGTGGAAAAATATCTAATGCTGAAAATTCCATTATGTGTACCTAATGGCCAATTAGCTTAAATATGATGCGATGGATCTGAAAGTCTCTATAGTGCATGCATAGAATGGAATGTTTGCTCAGAGGGGCCCAGAGGTAACTGGGGCCGTAAGGGGTAAAGGAGAGTAAACCCCCAACTGTAGAGATAAGATTCAGATGTTTGCTATATGTTGAGAAACATATGATGTTATGCGGTAGGGGTTCGGGGAAATCTCTCTCTCTCTCTTTCTGAGAAGTAAACAGAGGGGGCAAAATGCACATAAGATATTCCATACGTACTCAGTCTATAACACCTGGGGAGTGTCTGTGTTTGAGAGTCAGATTGGACGAAGGCTCTCACAAGCAACTCGAGTGCTTGTAGAATGCTGTCTGTAATAAAATGATCTACTGTAGCCCTGCAGTACCTGTAAGCTGAGGGATAAAACACATCTTATTCATGCAACCAAATGTCCATGTGATTTTAGCAGTGAGGTTTGTCATGTTTGGTGCAGTAATGAGCTGGCTAGTCATATTTTTGAGACAGAGGCCACTTACCTCACGGTTCTCTGTTTTCCACAGGTATCGCTACTGTCGTAGTGATTGTGATCTCAAAGAGAACAGGCATCAACCCAGATAACATAGCAACACCGATTGCAGCCAGCTTTGGTGACCTCATCACTCTGGGGCTCCTTGCTGTCATCAGCCAAGGGTTCTTCTACTGCATTGGTAGGAGAAGAAAGAAGAGAGAGAAATAGAACAAGTTTCCTTCAGAACATGTGTGCTAGTCAGGTTTAGGGCTGGTTATCAGTGTTCAACACCTTTATGGTATTAATCAAATGACCTCAGTACTTCAGGAGTCATTTTTCTTTTGTTGTTTAAGCTGACGTTTTCCAAAATCTAGACTGGACACTGACTAAAAACCATTTTGTAAGCATGTTATTAACATTAGCACCCAGGAAAACAATTACAATTAGCAGTAAAATAAAGGCTAAATGAATTATTACTAAAATAAATGAATGAATGAATTAATTTTAATAAAATAAGATTTAGTTTTAAAAAATGTCATATAATTATCTTCCTGGAAAATGGTTTTGTTTTACTGTAGGTGTAGAGATATAATGTCCTTATATATAAACATTTTGCATTTAGAAAATATTATGTAAAAATGATTAATATTCATTTAAATGTTTGTGTTTTATTGCTGTGTTTACCTTTTAAAAGTTACTTTTTCCTGACAGTGTGTTTTTGTTCTCTCCTTCTTTCCCTTTTCTCTGCAGAGCTCTGTCCCTGTGTTGTCTATGTGGTGTTTGTTCTCTGTCTCGGCCTGACACCACTATGGGTTCTTATTTCTTTCCGTCACCCTGAAAGCCGCAGGCTGCTGTATTGTGGCTGGGAGCCCATAATAACAGCTGTGGTCATCAGTAGGTTGGTGGATACTGACTGTAATACTACTCTGAGAAGCTTTAAGAGATCAGTTCACCTTGTAATTGTACTTTATAATATAGTGTGCATGTTGAGTAGTATTAACATATGCTTTATGATTAAACATAAATGAATAATTCGGCCCTTCTACATTCAGCTCGAGTGTGACATTTCTCTATTTCTAAAAGATGAATAGTGTATTTTACATAGAGGTCCACTGCAACCATATCACATCATCATATTGCAACAATGGTGACCTACTAGTAGAGATTTTACCCTTTCGAAATAATAAACAAGACATTTGGTTTACATTGTTTCAGTTTATGTACACTGTCTTAACAGTCTGGGTTCCCTTTCCCATTTCCCATGGAATAATTACATTAAAATACACTGCTCCTGTCCTTCTGTGTGTCTTTAGCCTGGGAGGACTCATTTTGGACCGAGCCATGACTGATCCAAACCTAATGGGACTAGTGGTTTACACACCTGTTATTAATGGTTGGTGAATACATCAGTATCAGTGTTTTAATGCAGTCATTATTTGAATTTAAAGTATTTCAAGGGGAATTCCACATTTCCACAATTCCAAATTTTAGAGAATATTCAGATGTTTTGGTTGGAAATGGTATTTAGCCATTTTACTTCCTATTTTAAATCACCAGTGAAATTACACATCTTCTGAGTAATGTTTAATGGATTCAAAGGAATGGATTCAAAACTTTTTAACACATGGACTTATTCAGACTTCTGGATTCTGCAACCACCACTGTAAACAGTTCTGTCTGTAAGTTGCTCTATAACTGAGGTTTTCACACCAAACCGCTCTGAATGACCGGGTTTACACCATAACTGTTTAATACTGTTTAGACTCAGAATCAGGTTTATAGACTATGTATGCTGACACACACAAGGAATTTGGTTAGGGCAGTGTAGTGTTAGGAGTCTTGCCCAAGGACTTATATTGGTGTAGCAAAGCATAGTCACCCAGACCAGGAATCAAACCCTATCTCCCACATGGTGTGGTAGCTCAGTGACAATAGTGTTGAGGTAGATGCAGTAGTGTTGAGGTAGATGCAGTAGTGTTGATGTAGAAGCAGTAGTGTTGAGGTAGATGCAGTAGTGTTGATGTAGAAGCAGTAGTGTTGAGGTAGATGCAGTAATGTTGAGTTAGATGAAGTAGTGTTGAGGTACATGCAGTAGTGTTGAGGTAGATGCAGTAGTGTTGATGTAGAAGCAGTAGTGTTGAGGTACATGCAGTAGTGTTAATGTAGAAGCAGTAGTGTTGAGGTACATGCAGTAGTGTTAATGTAGAAGCAGTAGTGTTGAGGTACATGCAGTAGTGTTAAGGTAGTGCAACAGTATTAGTGTACATGTATGGAAAACAGACTGTGGTGTATAATCTGGCATGTGAGTGAAACTGGTGAACGCTATGGAGGAACAGAAGTTACTGTGGTCCAGCAGGTGATGTGACTGGTCACCTGTTTATGAAGGTGATGGCCTGAGGAAAGAAGCTGTTCCTGTGTCTGGATGTCTTGGTGTACAGGGTCCTGTAGCGTCTGCTGGATGGGAGGAGTTAAATATATTGTGTTGAGGGTGAGAAAGATCTGTGATGATCCTGCCTGCCTATTTCCTGGTTTCTGAACAGCATGAATCCTGAAGGGTGGGCCGGTAGGGTGGGCAGTGGAGCACCAATCTTTGCAGCTGTCTTTATGGTTCTTTGTAGTCTGTTCGGTCCTGTACTGTGGGCACTCCAGACTGTGATGGAAGTGCACAGGACTGATTCAATGACTGTAGTATAGAACTGGATCATCAGCTCCTGTGGCAGACCCAACTTCCTCAGCAGCTGGAGAAAGTACATCCTTTGCTGAACCTTTCTGAAGATGGAGTTGATGTTAGTCTCACATTCCAGGTCTTGGGAAATGATAGTACCCAGAAAACTGTAACGCAATTGCAGTGGTCGTAACGGCCTGTGTGCATGTAGTTCTGTCTTACGCAGTCGTCTGCCAGTGATGCTGCCACTAACAGGATGACTCACAGAGGGCATCGCTGTTCGCTGAATGTCACAATTGTGTCTGTTGTGTCAGTCAGGTACAGCGATACAAAGTTACAGGTACAAGTCCTCTTCTTGCTTATGTCACATGCACAGCTGTGTGTGAAACCTGAACCAAACATTCCCAGACTTTCAATATGGTTTCAGATATTTGGACTGGAATGTATAATATCCACGTCCTGTAGGTACAAATATCACAGTGAGCTTTTTTTTTTTAATTTGCTCTTTTGTTCATAAAGAAATGCTGTGTTGGCACACAGGTGGCTAAAAAATCAACTGTCCAAGTACTTATGGCCTGCTGAAATGGGGATGTTATACGTTAAAAGAGCTGTGATGCCTATATTCTTATATCATCTGATTACTTATTCATTGCAGAGTTTAATGTTTTATGTGGCCGTGTTTTGATTTCTGCATTTGAAAATCATGAAATTTGGGTTTATATTTAAGGTGTTGGTGGAAACCTGGTGGCCATTCAGTCCAGTCGTATAACGACATACCTGCATTTTCACTGTTCTTTGGGGGAACTACCTGAGCACAGCAAAGGCTGCCAGTGTCCATGCCGCACCTTTTATGGCAAAGGTAAGAAAATCTGTAAAGCTTTTATTGTATTTTAAATACAAGAATATTTATAAGAGTACTTAATATAATACTTAAAATAATTGTCCTTGCCAAAAGGCAGAACCAGGAGGCCACAGGATACTGGAAGATGGGTTTAATATAGAGCTCTGAAGTTCCAGCCTAGATGTACCTAATTGTGACAATTCTGATAATCCGGCTTCACACTATGCAGTTGTTTATTATTATCACTTTTATATTAAGTCAGGTGACACAGACGGAGTGAGCTTAGACAAGACTCAGTATTTGCATTGATGATTAGTGATATGGACAGCCTATAATGTGCTGGAGCACCTTCTACACCACAAGTGGCAGAAAAACAAAGACCTCTTTTATACTGCTCTGCTATGGAGAGGAGTTCTGACTATTAGCTTGGTCCCCCTGTCTCCTGGCTAACATTGTTTACTGTTTATGGTTGCACATATTTTGGCTTTTTATTAAACCACTGAACCTCATCGCTCTACCATTATCTTTGTTCAGTCTACCATGATCTTGATCAAGCATCTACTGGTCACACCAGCCTTGTCACTTTTCTAGAAAGCGTGTAGCCTATTAAAAATAACGACCTGCCTAATTCCAGGCCACACTGTAAAATGAACTCTAAATGAAGTTGTTAAACATTTACCTCACGTTTAAAAAGTGGGAATGGCACATCAGGTAATCCAGGTTGATTGTAACCCACTACAGAACAGGCACTCATAAGGCTTGGGATGGGGAGCTTTTATTAATGTCTTTGTATTACTCTGCAGGGTGTCCTATTTTCTGATTCTCTGATCACCAGCAGTGATATTGTGCATAAGGCATGGATGACATTGTGTCTCGACAGGGCCCAACAACAGGACTGCTCAGGTGCTGCTGCTACTGACCATCCCAGGACATGTGATCTTCCTCTATGTCATTTATTTAATGCATGGTGGCCACAGAAGCCTAACAGCAGTCTTTGTCACTCTTTACTTAGCAGCTGCTTTTATCCAGGTTAGAAAGAGTTCATATTTGTTCACACTGTATTTGAGTGCAATAATGGGAATTACATGTTGTGGTATGTAATAGCTGTATCCTTATTGGCCTGTGTTTATGTTCTCTCAGGTATTTCTGCTGCTGTGCATTGCTGATTGGATGGTCCACTGCTTGTGGAGGTGTGGTCGAGACCCAGACAGCTTTTCTATTCCTTATCTGACAGCTCTGGGAGATCTGCTGGGCACTGCTCTCCTGGCTTTGTGTTTTTACCTACTTCAGTTCAGCAGTGAGGAGGATGATCATTTGGGTGACTGAATGTTTCTAATGTGTGCTGGTGCTCATTGTCTGATATCATGTAGGTGCTGATGCATCTTTTCGTATTAGGAAAAGCTATTGCTAAGTGCCTCTGCACGTTTGGAGGGGAACATTAACCAACTACTAATACCATGTTCTAGTGGTATTCCTGTCACGACTCCATTTGTCTTGTTTAACTTTCTGTGTGTGGAGTGTACAAATTTGTAAGAAATGTTTTAGATTTTCTTCTTAATTCACAGTGAGTGTATGCTTAAAGTGCAGCAGTAAGAATGTGAAAGTGTTAAAATAATCTCTGCAGTAGCCAATCAGAGGCCGTAGGCCTGATAGCTGAGAGAGAGAGAGAGAGAGAGAGGGAGAGAGAGAGACACAGAGAGAGACAGAGAGAGAGAGAGAGAGAGAGAGAGAGAGACGACGATATGGCAGTTCAGAGAGCAGCACGAGCGCGGGGCTATTGTCTTTAAAACAGCACAGTTTGAGGCTTTTAAAAGTCCACCAGCCTGAGGAGAGTTGTGGAGTTCTGAGGACTCGTTTAGCTGATTCCAAGGGATATTTGAGTCGAAAACCGGCTCAGGAGGAGCTCGGCTGTAGCGTGGTGTATGTAATGGCGGCTATGCTAAACTCCGTCATGGACTGAGAAAGTTCGAGGCTCCGTCAGTACCGGGAGTGCAGTGGTGGACTTTATAGCGTTGCTATAAGTGAAAGCTAATTCAACTCGTGCTAGTTTTACTCTTCAATGCGCTTTTCTGTGTTTACGCTATAGAACACTAAAGATAAGCTAAAGCTGAACGTTTTTTGTATGGCAATTGGACTGAGTTGTAGCTCGTAGCTGGTAGCCTGCTCAGATATCGCATTCACGTTGGCTGTGAGAGCCTTGGATTGGTCTGCTGTTGCGTGTCAGTGGAAGATTCGGACAGTTAAAAGTTTCTGCAGCATTCCTGGGACGGAAAGACTGCTGTCCCACACGTCCAGTTGCTGTTTTCAACTTGTACCCTGCCATTCAGTCGACATCCTCTCCGCGGGGCTTCTCACCAGTTAAGGGGAAGTAATCTTTTGTACTGTTCTGGTCTATGCGGAGGCATTTGAGAGACTTGACCTGAGAGAGTTAAAAGGCTTTTCATAACTTGCTTCATAAAAAAAGACTGAGTACATTTCACTTCATAACTTGTAAAACATGTGGTTTTGATATGTTAAACTGTTCAGACTCTTTAACTGTGGTACACATTTTTGGTGAAACTGAGAAACTGAAAATAAGGGTGACACTGTAATCTGTTTCTCTCCTGATATATATATATAATTTTTTTTTAATTATGCTACACCTGGAACAAAACAAACAGACTAATCTCTATAGAATAAATAACACAATTGTTTTCTCATTCTGTGATTGATTGTTGACCTTTGTGCCAACATTTTGTGTGTTCTGCATTCCATACTTACTCTGAATACTTACCTTGGAGTGACGGCGTCTCACCTGTCCTGTTCTGATCCGGGGAGGGAGAGAGAAGTTATGAAGTCTGTACACAGACATAGCATAATTAAGATTAGCACTTCGGGTTGCCACCATGTTAAAGTTTTCCAAAGCCCACCTCACCATATCAGCCACTAACTCACCTTTACATTCATTTTGACTTACCGGTGTTCAGGGGTTAGTTTTTTAGACTGCAGGATAGGCAATAACATACCTACACACATAGGTACTAATTGTACTGGGGGTGGTCGTCCAAGGTAAAGTTATTAACTAATACCCTCACTAGGCGGGGCAAGATACCCCCGCCACAAAAGTGGCGTCACGAACAGGATATTTCCTAGCATACTTTTATTAGGTTATAGCCATTGGTCACAGGTCCTTTAGCCCCAAGATGTCTGAGCTGGACGAGTTAAGAAAGGAGTTAAGAAAGGAGAATGCAGGAGAGACTGGTAGAGCAGTCTGGGGCATTACAGCAAGCCAGAGCAAAACAAAGGGAGGCCCTATCTCTGGCAAAGGCTGTTATTGAACAACAAGTGGCTGCTCTGAAAACCCCACCTGCCGTGTACATTCCCAGAGACCGTAAGCTCCCAGAGTTTAGTGGGTGCTCAACAAAGTCAGGTGACTCAACCAGTGAGGAGTGGGTTGCAGCAATGAAGTCTGCATTTAAAGTCCTGAAGGTGCCAGATGAAGATCATATTGAACTAGTTAAACAGCAGCTAAAGGACGAGGCGAAGTTGACGGTGAGATTCATGCTAAAAGGGGAAGAGAAAAAAGTTGACGAAATATTCTCTGTACTTTTGCAAACATATGGAGATTATGGTGTCTACTGGAACAAGGCTGAAAGAATTTTATGAACGCTCCTACGCGTATGACTTACAAGAAAAACTCAATCGTGTCGTGCAAAGAGATTCTGACCGCGTTCCTGATGCAGATGCCGTGCTGAAAGAACAACTGGTTCTGGGCTTAAAAGATGACTTTGTAAGACGTGAAATGAAAAGGAGGGTTAAGGAGGAAAAGGATTTTGAAGTTGATGCAGGCTGCAATCACCTGGTCCGAGGAAAAGGAAGTGCAGGCACCATGCAGCGTAGAAAATAGCACCCGCTCTAGAGGCATTGTGAAAGCTGCTGCAGCCACAGCAAATTCTTCACAGGCATTAACCCTAGAAACACTGCAGGAGGCTATACAAAAGATAGCAGCTCGCCAAGAAGAACTTTATCAGGTTGTCCATGGTCAAGGAAAAGCAAAGTTTCAGCAGAGGAGATTTAAAAGAGCACCCCTGAAAGACAGTGAGGGAAGGTATGTTTGTTACACGTGCAGAGAGCCTGGGCACACTAGCCGACACTGCCCACATAACGAGGAAGAAAAGAACAGAGCTGTTTCACCCAAACGCGTGCCTGAAACAAGTGCAACTATGGCTAAAAACTGCTCAGACATCCAGAACAGCCAAGACTCATCTGTAATTTGGAGCAGGACCGCTAAAACTGTTCTACGGGAAGTGTCTAGCACCCTTAGAAAAAATGCGTTTGGAAACTGCTTGACCATTGAAGTAAAGATAGCTGGTGTAAAGACAAACTGTCTTCTAGACACAGGGTCAGAAGTCACCACGATTACAGAGTCTTATTTCAAGAAAAACTTTGGAGAAAGAGAGCTGACTTTAGCATCTGCTAACTGGGTGAGGCTTACGGCTGCAAATGGATTAGACATACCTGTCCTGGGATGCCTAGAAGCAGATATTGATTGCATGGGGCAAACTCTTCGCAAGAAGTGTGTGTTTGTGCTTACTTAAACAAACCCTAGTGTGAAAGACATGAAGGGGCTTCCTGGTATCCTTGGGATGAATGTGATCAGTGGACTGCAGGATCTCTTCATGACTGGGGAAGAAGTGAAGCCGATGGATAGATACAGTCAGCACACAGAAGAGGCTAGTCTGAGGCATGTGCTAGCCAGGGTGGAAAAGAAGTCACAGTTTCTTGGTCCTGGTGGACAGACTGGTTTTGTCAGAGTGGCAGGCAGAGACGCAGTTACCATTCCTCTATTTAGTGAGAGGGTGCTCGAAGGCCGCTGCAGAGTGCCACCCAAAGTAACGTGCCAAGTACTGGTGGAGGCTGCACCTACAGCAAGTATTCCAAACGGGCTTATTGTTGCGAATGTGTTGGCTAAAGCAGTAGATGGCAAATGCCAGTGAGAGTGCTGAATGCAAGTGGAAGAACCATAAGGTTGATGTCTTACCTCCTTGCAGTATAAGCAGCTTTTAGATCTGCTGGCAAAGCACCAGGATGTGTTTTCAGAAAGCGAGAATGATTTTGGCTACACCACTGCAGTGACACACAGCATCCCCACAGGGGAAGCCTCTGCATCACATTGCCCACCAGTGAAGCAGAGGCACCGGAGAGTTCCACCTCAGGTATTCCAAGAATTCAAAAAGCATGTGCAAAGCCTTGTTGACCAAGGGATCCTTAATAGAGTTGTAGTCCATGGGCATCGCCTGCAGTAATAGTCATCGAGAAAGATGGAACTGTGCGGTTTTGTTGTGACTACAGGAAACTAAACCAAGTCACGTGCAAAGACACATACCCCCTTCCACGAGTGGAAGAGTCACTTATTGCTTTAGGGAATGCTCAGCTGTTTTCAACGCTAGATTTAACAGCAGGTTATTTCCAAGTAGCTGTAAAAGAGTCAGATAGGGAAAAGACTGCTGTGACCACCCCATTTGGACTGTTTGAGTGGTGTAGTATGCCCTTTGGTCTTTGCAACGCGCCAGCCACCTTCCAGCGCCTTATGGGAATAGTGTTAGGTGACCTAACCTTTGACATCTTGCTAGTATACCTTGATGACATTATTATTTTTTCCAGAGATTTTAAAAGCCACTGTGAAAGGCTAGAGCCTGTGTTCAATCGGCTCGGGTTCAATCGACATCATGGCTTGAAGTTAAAGCCCAGCAAATGTTTTCTTCTAAAACCAGAAGTGAGATTCCTGGGGCATGTAATCTCGGCCAAGGGTGTACAGGTTGATGCAGAAAAGGTCAAAGCCCTGACACATGGCCTGCCCCTAAGACTGTAAGGGAAGTTAGGCAGGTGCTGGGGTTTATGAGCTATTATAGGCGCTTTGTGCCCAAATTTGCCCAGTTAGCAAAGCCACTGCATGCTCTAGTGGGAGGTAAAACCAAACGAGGACGAGCTCCTGGCCCCATTACCTGGAGTGATGAATGTCAGACTGCTTTTGACGAACTGCAAAGCTGTCTAATGTCTCCACCTGTGCTTGCTTACCCAGACTTCACGCTTCCCTTCATACTTACTACTGCTGGGAGCCTCCATGGTTTGGGAGCTGTGCTCAGCCAAAAGCAGGGGGGCGCTGAGCGTGTCATAGCCTATGCAAGTCGTGGATTGCGGGGATCTGACAAAAATGACAAGAACTACAGTGCCTTTAAGTTAGAGCTGTTGTTATCACAGACCACAACCCGTTGCGCTATCTTGATACAGCTAACATGGTAGCTGTCAAACAGAGGTGGTTGGCCCAACTGGCTGAATACAACTTTGATGTTTCCTACAAACCGGGGAGACAAAACACCAATGCTGATGCCCTGTCCAGACCTCGTTCCCATGAAGAGCCTGAAACTGGAGACAGTGGCAAAGATTTCATCCTGATAAAAACAGAGAAGGTGCGAGCATGCTTGTGGCCGGCTGCAGAGAGAAAAGGGGATGAACCTGCTGTTCAGGCTGCTGTCCGGGCCTCTGTTAGAAGGGTTATCAGTGGGTATAGTTGGGGTGAGATTGAGGAACAGCAAAGGTGTGATCCTGATATCCAGGCCGTATGCAGTGCGGTGCTGAAAGGTAAGAGCCCCAGTCCTGCTGAACAACGTGCCATGGCTCCAAAGCTAGAAAAGCTTTTCGAACAGATTGATCGCCCAGAATTACGACATGGAGTCTTGTTCTGCCGTATATGTCATCTCAAAGATGGAGAGGGAATTTGGCAACTCATTGTGCCAGAAACATTGCTATGCAAAGTCTATGAAAGTCAGCATGAACATGGTGGACATTTTGGGGAAAGAAGTACCCTTGAAATGAGCAGTGCAAGAGATATGCAAGGCTTCCTTTGGATGTGCTTGGAGGAAAAGATCTTGAGGACAGTGATCTTGACAACTTGGATGACTGGGTGAAGAGTCACCATGAGAGATTAAAAACTGCTGCAGACGTTGCAAGGGCAGCAACACAAGAAGCCTCCAGGAGACGAAAAAGACACACAGACATACCTGTGTTTACCATACAACCTGAAAGGGGTGGGCTTACAAAAGTAGTTCACAGAGATCAACTTAAACACTGCACATTTCAGTCACCTACCAAAGGCCAGACACATAGTCACAGGCGTAACGACCATAAGCTTTCAGACTCAAAACATGCAGACATTGTCTACATTGTCTCAGCTTTGCCAACGTTGTTGCAATCCTGAGCGTTCTTTCTGTATATTATTTATTTTCTGGTTCTTGATTTTTTTTCTGTTGTCGACTATCCTTTTGCCTTTCCCTCCTAACTTTCCCTCCTAACTCTTTTGATTTGCCTCGCTACTAACCCCTGTTGCTGTTTCCTGCATCTCTTTTGGTTTCGACTTTGCCTGCCTCGACTACGTTTCTAGCCCTCTCGGTTTCTGTGAGTGATCTCGCTATGTACAAATCTGAACAGCAAGCCCAGCTGGCGCAGATCTCGGCTAATTTGCGAGATATTTCTGCGCATTTGGCTCAATTACTCCGGTTCGGGCCGGGGTAGAACCAGCTGCCGCTCCTCTCCCAACTTCTGGTTCTTTCCCTGTCTGTAAACCAGAGAAATTTGATGTAGCCCCCAATTTGTGTAGCGGCTTTCTGTTACAGTGCTCTATCTACTTTGCAAATTCTCCTCCATGCTCGGATAAGTCACGTATCGCCTTTGTTGTGTCTTTACTCATTGGGAAAGCATTAGACTGGGCTACCGCTGTCTGGCCGAGTTATGAGAGGGGAACTTATGGGGATTTTATCAAAGATTTCAAGGAGGTCTTTGATCATACAAACGAGGGTAAAGCCGCTGGGGATCTGCTGTTCCAACTCCACCAGGGATTCCGGTCTGTGGCGCAATACGCCTTGGAGTTCGGCAGGTACCGGCTGGAATGAGCCACTCCTGACGGCGTTCGCAATGGCTTGCACATGGACATTCGCAAAAAAACTCGCATATCGAGATGATGGCCTGACCCTGGAGGAACTCATCTCACTCGCTATATGCCTGGATTAGCTCAAGCACGGAACGAATCTGGCACTTCGAAAGTTTTCCGTGATCCGCGCTCCCCAGCTACCACTGACACCAGCCCCACACCAACCGCTGACCTCCCGATCTACGCCCGAATTCAGCCCTGAGGAGCCTATGCAGGTGGATAACTCACGCCTATCTCCCGGTGAGAGACCGTGTCGGATGCGCAGAGGTTTGTGTCTGTACTGCAGTAACCCGGGCCACATCCTGAGAAACGGCAATCTGCGTCCCCAAAGGCCTCCACTGTCATTCACCAACAGGCAGGATAGCACCGCTCCTCCAAGTGCCGGGGATGGTCGCGAAGTCATTCATGATTCCGGTGACTCTATATTATGAGACTTCTTCCTGTGTGTTTCCAGCCCTCATAGACTCAGGCGCAGAGGGCAATGTCATGAATATTAAAGTGGTCAGACTACTACAAGTGCCTGTTTCTACTCTCAAGCGCCCTCTACGTCTTTCTGCGGTGGATGTGGATCCCGTGGGCCCGGGCTATGTCAGCAGCATCACCACACCCGTCACCATGGACATTAGTGCTTTACATTCTGAAAAGTTAAAATTTTTTGTTTTGGAAACGGCCGAATACGCCGTTATCCTCGGACTTTCCTGGCTTAAGTTACATGACCCTTCCATTTCTTGGTCTAACCGAGACATCATTGCCTGGTCCCCGTATTGTTTTAAACATTGTCTCAGTTTTCCTAGTCTTGTCATTTTCTCTACTTCTATCGAGAGTCCTGATCAGTCTCCAGTATGTATTCCTCCTGAGTACTATGATCTGGCGGAGGTATTTAATAAGACCAACGCCACTAAGTTACAGCTACACAGAGAGTACAATTGTGCTATTGACGTAATTAACGATCAAATTCCTCCCAAGTCCCGTGTGTATCCGCTCACACAAGCGGAGGACCAACTGGAGCAAGTTAGAGGTGCAACGATTTTTACTAAATTAGATTTGCGCAGCGCATATAATCTGGTCAGGGTCAGGAAGCGGGGCGAGTGGAAGACAGCCTTTCTCACCGCTAGGGGGCATTACGAGTACAGGGTTATGAGTTTCAGATTGTGAAATGCTCCCTCTGTCTTCCAATCAGTTATATTTGACGTTCTCCGGGACATGTTGGGCCGATTCGTCATCGCGTATATCGATATACTTGTGTATTCACCAGACCTCCCTACTCATGTGCAGAACGTACGGAGGGTTCTCTCTCGCCTCTTGGACAATCAGTTATTTGTCAAGGGGGAGAAGTGCGAATTTCATTTAAGCTCCATGTCGTTCCTAGGTTATATTATTTGCTCTGAGGGGGTCGTCATGGACGACCGCAAAATCACAGCTGTCGCTAACTGGCCTATTCCCAACTCCATCCGTGAGCTCCAGAAATTCTTGGGTTTCGTGAATTTCTATCGATGTTTTATTCAGAACTTTAGCTCGGTCGCTTCTCCTCTGACCTCTCTGCTAAAGGGCAATGCCAAACGTTTGGTTTGGAACTCTCAAGCAGGGAGTGCGTTTGGGGAGCTCAAAAGGAGATTCACCACTGCTCCTTTGCTCCAGCATCCAGACCCAACGAAACCGTTCGTAGTTGAGGTTGATGCTTCCAATGTTGGAGTGGGAGCTGTTCTCTCACAGCGCAGTGGTCAACCTCCAAAACTATGGCCTGTCACGTATTTCTCTCACAAACTATCTCCAGCAGAGAAAAACTATGGAATTGGGAATAAGGAACTCCTGGCCATAAAGCTTGCCTTCGACAAATGGCGGCACTGGCTACCCCGTTGCTGTTCCAGCATTGCTGCTTCGTTTGTTCACTTCCCTGTTCAATACATTCTGCCTTGACTTTTAACTCTGCAAGCGTCGACCCTGCAAGGAGTCTTTGGACCTGACAGGATTGGTCTGCTGTTGCATGTCAGTGGAAGATTCGGACAGTTAAAAGTTTCTGCAGCATTCTACTGCTGTCCCACACGTCCAGTTGCTGTTTTCACCATGTACCGTGCCATTCAGACGACATCCTCTCAGCGGGGCATCTCACCAGTTAAGGGGAAGTAATCTTTGGTACTGTTCTGGTCTATGTGGAGGCATTTGAGAGACTTGACCTGAGAGAGTTGAAAGGCTTTTCATAACTTGCTTCATAAAAAAAGACTAAGTACATTTCACTTCATAACTTGTAAAACATGTGGTTTTGATATGTTAACCTCTTCAGACTCTTTAACTGTGGTACACATTTTTGGTGAAACTGAGAAACTGAAAATAAGGGTGACACTGTAATCTGTTTCTCTCCTGCTATATATTTTTTTTATTCCACTACACCTGGAACAAAACAAACAGAATCATTTCTTTAAAATAAATAACACAGTTGGTTTCTCATTCAGTGATTGTTTGTTTACCAACATTTTGTGTGTTCTGCATTCCATACTTATTCTGAATACTTACCTTGGAGTGACGGCATCTCACCTGTCCTGTTCTGATCTGGGGAGGGAGGGAGAAGTTATGAAGTCTGTACACAGACATAGCGTAATTAAGATTAGCACTTTGGGTTGCCACCGTGTTAAAGTTTTCCAAAGCCCACCTCACCATATCAGCCACTAACTCACCTTTACATTCATTTTGACTTACCGGTGTTCAGGGGTTAGTCACTGTAACTGCAGGATAGGCAACAACATACCTACACACATAGGTACTGAGACTAATTATAGTGGGGGTGGGAACTTAGATCCGTTTGCTTCCCAGTCGTCCAAGGTAAAGTTATTAACTAATACCCTCACTAGGTGGGGCAAGATACCCCCGCCACATGTGTATCACTCAAACACCATTTAAAGGAGCAGTGTGTAAGATTTAGGAGGATCTCTTAGCAGAAATTGAATACAGTATACGAAAACTATGTTTTCATAAGTGTATAATTACTTGTGACTACAAATCCTTGTGTCTTCTTTACCTCAATGAATGAGCCCTTCATATACACATATACTATATATATAGAGTATACTTCACATACTACATAGAGGGCTCGTCTTCCAATGGAGGCTGCCTTGTAGTAGTGCTACTGTTAGAGAGGGTGTTGGTGTTGAATCCAACACAAGACTAGTGCTGATTTAGTTAAGCAGCAATCGCCCCAGGTTGTCCGATCAGAACAGGCAGATGTTCCCTTTTCAAACTGTTGGTTTATTTACGGGCTCTAATCAACATGCCACTCATCTCTTAGGTTGAACACTCCTTGCATACACGTTAACACTTGAATATATACACTTGTGTGTGAGTGTGGTTTTTATAAACAGAAATAAACAGGAAGTACACAATTATTAACTAAGTGACATAACAAGTGTGAGAGATACAGAAATAAAATGCTATCGCTTTAAGACTGCATGCGTTATCATAGCACATTAAGTGCGTAGCGGTTGTCTCTTAAAATACTCTCGTAAAATACGCCGCATTTTTCGATGTTCGACGCGTATCCTCGAAATGGCGGGAAAAAACGCCGTTTTTTGCGCCCCAAAACGCCGTATTTTACCTCGCTCTTCTGCAGCTAGGACGCCGTAAAAAGCAGCATATTTTACGGCGTAAAAAGCCACTAGAGCGGCGTATTTTACGGCGCTTTTAAAACAAGACGCGTCGTTTCAAGGCGTAATTTCGGACCGTTTGGCGTTCCATAGCAGCAGGTCCAAGCGGCGCCGGTGCGAGGTAATAGAGCTCTAAATTGGTTCCCGAGCTGTGCACTGTCTGGGCACCACCTTAGCACTTGATCAGTGTAGAAGCCCCTTGACCCGCGCAGCAAAGTTGTGCAACTCAGTTCAGCGAGTTGGGGGACAGCATTTTGAACAGCTACAGCATCCCAGAATAGACAAACCAAACTCACTGGCTGTAGAGAAAGCCCTCTAACGAGGAGGCAGGACCTAGGTGCAAGTGGGTTTAATACAACACAAAATAAAACAAAACCAACGATAGAAACAAACGGAGGGAACAAGAACCAGGACTACAACTAACTATCGAGGACAGAAGCATACAACAAGAAACCAAACGAACATCAAACAAGATAATCAAACATACTACATGAACACAAAACACCAAGCCAACACACAGGGGACAACAGGGAGTATAAATGAACACCGACTAACAAGCAACACCTGGGAAGGGGCGGGGCTACAAACACGGGACCTAGAGGGCGGAGACAGGAGGGGCACATAAACAAAACAAACAGACGCACATGGGGCATGACAACAAAGAGCAATGGACAGGGACAGGCAGACAGATGTAACAGTACTGATGATATGAGCAGGCTAGGTAGAGTACTGATGAAGAATAAATTGACTCCAATGACGGATAACCATTTTGAGGTGTAAGACGTTAGTGAACCCAAATGTTGTCAATTGGAGGACACTGAAGCAACAGCAGGAGACCACCAGATTTTCCAGATAAGAGATTTTAAAATTGTTTCCGTCAAAGCAAATACATCCTGTTTTAAGCTTTGTCTTTAACTTAAATGTTTTAATGTTTCAGTGGTGCTAATTTGACCAGTTCTCATGCACAAGTACAGTACTCTAATAATACCCAAGTAACAGCCTCAATCTGAATATCCTTTGGACTTGATCTTGTCTCAGAAATGTGGAATCAAATTGTTTTCCAGACCAGCCGAAGGCATTTCCTCTTTCTGATGTAACTATAAGCAGAACTTTCCTCTGTTGTTACTGATTATCAACAGAACCTTCACATAGGATACACAGTTCCTTCCCTACATGTTTTTAAAAATGTGTTTGATGCTGGTTGAAAATCTAATAGACCTTTCTGTGATGGGATGAAATTGGTATTAACTGTTTGTTGATTGATTCTAAAATAGAAATAACAGTCTCAGGGTAAGTCAGGATGTTATTATTATAAGATTTCAATGTGATAATAAAAATGGGCGAATGGTGTCTGATTACACACAGTTAAGTTTCGGGGATGTCGGTGTAGAGAATAACTCCATCATCATTTGCTTCTTAAAGTTACAATTCAGTGTTGAACTAAGTATAATGATGGCACTGAGGCAGGTTGCATTTGCAAAGAGGCTTTATTACAGGAAATCCAACACTCATAATCCAATAACAGGCATTGGTCAAAATACAATCAGGGAACATCAAAGGCAAACCAATAATAGCAGTTACAAAGCTTAGGGTCACAAATGAGAAGATCAACACAAAAGAAGGAAGACCTTAGGTAGATATAGACTTTGCAAAGAGACAACATTATTGAAAGAATGGGTTAAGAAAATTAATCCCTACCGGTCAACATAGTCACACCCTCACACATTACCTCACACATAAAGGCTTAGCTAACAAATCTTAAAGAAAATCACCAGGGTCTCTGAGAGAGAGAGACAGAGAGAGAGAGACAGAGAAAGAGAGAGAGAGAGAGAGAGAGAGAGAGAGAGAGAGAGTGAGGGAGAGTGAGAAAGAGAGAGAGTGTGAGGGAGAGCGAGAGAGACACGCGGACACTCCCCAGGTTTAATAGACAGAACACATATGGAATATGTAAATGTAAAATTTGCCCCTTCTGTGTACTTCTCAGACAGAGAGAGAGATTTCCCAGAATCCCTCACTTCTAACTTCACATCTTTTTCCTTAGCCCCAGCCACGGGTCATTTCCTCTGGGCAAAACATTCCATCCTATGCATGCACTATGGAAACTTTCAGATACATCAAAGTAGAGAGAACCTGCAATTGTTTTCCCCTTCTAATACATGCTTGATCAAAACCATTTTACCCTTATGCAAATTACATGTAAATGAGACATTCTCCATGCAGTAAGGTCCAGTGATACAGTTCCTGCTGTTTGTGCCTCTGTACACCACGCTGGATATGAAAGAAAGCATTTACTTTCAACCTAATTAAAGGAGTTTAACAAAACTACTACATTAACCGTTTCACAGTTACAGCCATTCTTTACACGGTCCTTCCATTTTCACAGGCTCAAAAGGAACTACAGTGTATAAGTAGGATTAGGATGGAACTACCCAACTCATATTAGATGGAGATGTCCTCGCCTCATGTAGCAATAACTTTCTATTCTAGGAGATAATATGTATATGTATCCCGATAGTACACATGAAATGATAAAATATCAAATTCATTAATTCATATCATGTCTAATCAGCGCCGGGGAAAGGACCTTTTATTGAAGATTGGATGTCTTACCTCTATGTAGCAGGACGTTATTGATTTCAGAAACGTTTCTGGCAGGTTTCAAAGTGACTAAGGGGGGATTTTTAGTCTTAAGATAAATCTGTGTGTCATCCACAAAATCCAGCTATGATCTCACTGAGAGGTCCAAGCCCTGAACCTTATTAGGTCCAGAGGTGGTGAAGGTGATGCTAAAACAAAGAATGATTTTATTAAAGATTTTTAAATCGATTAAAGAAGCCTTAAAGATTCTGTATGTTGAGGTGAAGGTCTTGAGGCCATTAAGGTGAAGATGTCTGTGGACTTGGTGGGTGAAGGTAGACTAGACTGGGTCTATTCAAGGTCACTTGGAGAAAGAGACAGGCCGATGTAAGGTTGTCTTTAAATGAGTAAAGCTGACATTGGTGTCCAAATAAAATGCCCTTTTTGAAAAAAGAGAGTTGTGGTGTTCTTATCACCCAGCAAAACTGTATAAAAATGTTTTTAGAGGGAAAAAAACCTTTTGAGTAAATAAAAGATGAGAAGCCAGGTCAGGTGAAGAAATCTTCCTTTCCTTGTGAGGGCAAATCTCATACATCACTGACAGTGGTAAATATAGGTATCTCTGAGCACCCCATCAGAACAGACAGTATAAAACCTATGACTGTTTACAGTGTAAATACTTACTTACCTAAATATGGACATGGTACTCTCTCACTTCTGCTTTACGCAGGAAATATCTGGACCCGGCAAGGTTCCTGAAAAAAGAGCATGTTGGGTTATTTATGTTGTTTTGCTGCAAAGCAGAAAGGTAAGGCTTTGTCTAAAGCTAACTACATGATCTTCTAATCAGGATACAAGTTATGTGTTTTTCTCGCAGTAAATAAAATAGCCATTAAATAGCTTTTGTATTCAGGTTTGTTTTACAATTTCTCAAGTGCCTAGTCTTTTATACGGTACTACATAAAGTTGTGCATATAAATGTTGGACCCGTTGCTTAAAAATGTTATATGTATCATTTTTTCACTTTTTACTTTTCATACAGTTCGGAAACAACAGGTACCCTTTACACTGAGTTGAAGTATGAAGAGCAGACCAACAGAAAGGCTGTAAAGGGTTAAAAAGGATTTCCATATGTGCATAAGCAGTATAGATAGTGATTTTATATAGTGATATCTTATAGACTTGTTTCTTCTCGCACCATCGGATTACCTCTGCTCACAATCAATCCTGACTGAGTTTCCAACTGGACACAAACACTACTGTTCCTGCGTAAGATAATGTTCAAGTAAAGGAGCGCTGATGATGCAACCTGTGAACTTCATGTTGAAAAAGCTGGCAACTATGAACCCAACCTCAGCCTCTTAAACAAAGCAACAAGGTTACATCCAGCTTTCTGTACAATTCTGACTACAGCAATCATTTTCTCAGTGTATCGTTCTCATTCTCCTTTATTGGGTGAAATAAGAGGGGTTTCCTCATATCACTCTAATCTCTAGATACTCAAGAGTGGGTAAACTACGTTTAGGATGGTTTTATCTCTGCTGTATTCCTTTATAACCAGCTTTTTGTCTGTCTTGACAAAACAAAGTGGAGTTGAATTGTCAATTCCTTCAATTCCGGTGGCAGGAGACGAGGGTCTGAGTCAGTTCCAGAAATCCTGGAGTTGTGCATCAGTAGTTTGACTAATCCGAAAAAATGCTACAGTGATTTACTATGGCAGACTATATATATGTCTTATATGTATATATATAGGACATCTTGTCCCAACTGCTACTTCTCCACATTCGGGTCATTTTAAAATTTTTAACTAGAAATCAAACAAACTGCTTTGCAAACTGCTCTTCTTTATAAAAGGAGAGAGTAAAACTCTTTAGCTTTAACTTACCCTGGTATAGCTGTGAGGAATGAACTTTCTTTGTCTCTGTCAGGACCCCTCCTTAAAAATGCATGTGTCATCCTAACGGTTTGCTTTGGTTTTATATTTAAACATTTTTTTATTAGAAATATGTGAGGTCAGATTTCTTCAGGATCTATCTCATTTTGTTTCTGTTTAAATCCATTATGTTCCCTAGCACCTCACCTCACCTGCATTTTATGTTAGATCAAGGATGGATGTGTAGGAGATTTTCTTTAGGTTTCATGAACATGTTTGAGATATGAGAATTTATATAATCAGGCAAATAACCCCTAAAACTACTAAAATATTAAAATATTAATTCATTAACTACATAAGGCCAGTGTTTTTATTGTATCACTCACTGCCTGGAAAATAATGGAATATATGTGAGAAAAACACTAAAGGAGTAACAGAGCTGTCATTCCTACACCACTTTTTAAAAATAATAATAAAGCTATGATTGACGCACTAAGATTCAGCTCAAAAGCCTTGTAAAATAACTTGTTAAGGACTTAAGTCCAAGACGACTCAGTGGATAGAACAGCAGGTTAGTTATTTTTCACTTGTGACAGAGAATGTTTCCCAAGATGCTCTCAGGTTCACTCACACAGATACAGCAATTTTCTACACATGTATACACATCTCGAGGGATGGCGGGGGGAGTCTTAAGTTGAGATCGCAAGGATGTCTGTTGCAAGACCCCTTCAGTGGCAGGATATTGGAGCAGGTGGCCCCCGAGCTACCTCAGTAAATGACTCTCCCCTGGTTTCTGTTCTCTAGTTGACACCTGTTAGAAAGAGGGAAGAAAGACGGTGACCACATCTTTATGAATAATTTGTCTTCTATATCAAATATATATATATATATATTTACTGGAAGAGTGTTGCGTGACTCACCCAAGCCACTTCGCTTTGCTACTCAGCTGTGTACAGACTGTGACAGGACTGCTTGGGGACCCTGTGGAAAGTAACGCAGTCTGATTTCTGTGGCTGGTCCTGAGTAAGTCAGTTGACTGTTGGTGCTATTGTGAGGCTTTATTAATTCTTATTTATTTATGATCTCATGTTTCCGCCACTCTTGGTGATGGAAGTGACTTCCTTTAGGCCAAAAGATTTATTTAAATCAGCACTACTACTACTGTAAACGTTTATCATTATTTTAGAGACGGGCAAAACAGAAGGGTCCCTCTGAGGGAATATGGGCGTGGTCTGCACACAGCACGGGATACAAGTTTCTTCATTTCAGCGTGCATCGGCGGCTACAAGGCGCGATACGGATTAGTGAGAGAGCACGCGGTGTCTTCGGAGCACTGTGAGTTACACACGCTGCGTACAGTTACTCTCTGTTCAGCTCACAGACATACAGCCTGGAGGGAGGCTCACTGTGGAGCTTTGAGCTTTGCTCTCACGATTTGGACTCTACTCGGACGGGTTGCTTTTGTCTCTTTCTCTTTTCTGTTGTTTAAATCACAGATTTACGACCGTTTGGGCAAAAGCTCTTAAGCGTTTTAAAAACATTAATGGTGGAAAGGTACATACTAGACACAATGGTAGGCAAAGGTTATGCGGTCATCTTGAGAGCTGCTGGAGTTCTCCCTCTAAATGACTGAGCCCCTGTTTATTTTAGGTTTTCAAACAGTTCTCTGTGGGATGTGGGGATTTGGAGACCTCTCTGGTGGGAATATGTAACTGCACGCGGCGTGCGGAAGAATATGTTGTATTCTCCGTTGTGTTTCGGACCCGCCAGCGGATGGATCCGATTATTGTGATCTTGGCATAGTGAACTAGCGTCGTGTCTTCCGAGGATGAGTATAAAACAGATTCTTAAAAGTAACAGCAGCTTGGGAAGTATCGATCCCTACTCCGTCCCTGGACTGGAGAAGTTCCACAGTGACTTGCAGCATCGCAGGAACACTATATTTTGGTGTGGGTTTTTATATGCATTAATGCTGCTACTTTCATGGTTAGCAAAAATTAGGGCTGCCCTCCAGAAGTCGACGAGTCGAATCGTCAGTCGGAGACCCTTTAGGTCGACTGACAGCAGTGACAATTTTTTTCCCCTGTAAAACAGTCTAAAGCTTACAAAAATGCACAAGAACTTTAACAATGTAAAAAGACATTTTAATAATAATTAAAGTGGAATAATTAGTATATGTTTAAGTTCTAGTTGGGCTATGACTTATGCTTTTAAAAAAATTAAATCTACGTGACAACGTGCAATAGCAGTTCACCGTTGAAGAAAGCTAAAGCTGTGAAGCTGAGAAACACTGGTGGAACGATGTCTCAGAAAAAAGTCTGGAGGAGCTTTTGAGGAAGAGAATCAGAACAAATTAAACCTAATCCTGCTCTTCATTTAGTCAGACATCCAACACTGCTTCAAACGAGTGAGCTGACTTTCAGTTTAGACATCCAGGTGCTGGTGATTAAAATTAGAATATCATGAAAAAGTTGATTTATTTCAGTAATTCCATTCAAAAGTAAAACTTGTATATTATATTCATTCATTACACACAGACTGATATTTCAACTGTTTATTTCTTTTAATTTTGATTATTATAACTGACAACTAATGAAAACCCAAATTCAGTATCTCAGAAAATTAGAATATCACTTAAGACCAATACAAAAAAGGATTTTTGGAAATGTTGGCCAACTGAAAAGTATGAGCATATACAGCACTCAGTACTTAGTTGGGGCTCCTTTTGCCTGGATTACTGCAGAAATGCGGCGTGGCATGGAGTCGATCAGTCTGTGGTACTGCTCAGGTGTTTTGAGAGCCCAGGTTGCTCTGATAGTGGCCTTCAGCTCTTCTGCATTGTTGGGTCTGACGTATCGCATCTTCCTCTTTTTCCCATAGATTTTCTATGGGGTTAAGGTCAGGCGAGTTTGCTGGCCAATTAAGAACAGGGATACCATGGTCTTTAAACCAGGTACTGGTAGCTTTGGCACTGTGTGCAGGTGCCAAGTCCTGCTGGAGAATGAAATCTGCATCTCCATAACGTTGGTCAGGAGCAGGAAGAATTAAGTGCTCTAAAACTTCCTGGTATATGGCTGCGTTGACCTTGGACCTCAGAAACCACAGTGGACCAACACCAGCAGAATGGCATCACTGACTGTGGAAACTTTACCCTGGACCTCAAGCAGCGTGCATTCTGTGCCTCTCCTCTCTTCCTCCAGACTCGGGGACCTTGATTTCCAAAGGAAATGCAAAATTTACTTTCATCAGAGAACAGAACTTTGGACCACTCCAGTCCTTTTTGTCTTTAGCCCAGGCGAGACGCTTCTGACGCTGTCTCTTGTTCAAGAGTGGCTTGACACAAGAAATGCGACAGCTGAAACCCATGTCTTGCATACGTCTGTGCGTGGTGGTTCTTGAAGCACTGACTCCAGCTGCAGTCCACTCTTTGTGAATCTCCCCCACATGTTTGACTGGGTTTGGTTCCACACTCCTCTCCAGGATGCGGTTATCCCTATTGCTTGTACACTTTTTTTTTTTTTTTTTCTACCTCATCTTTTCCTTCCCTTCACCTCTCTATTAATGGACACAGAGCTTTGTGAACAGCCAGCCTCTTTAGCAATGACCTTTTGTGTCTTGCCCTCCTTGTGCAGGGTGTCAATGGTCGTCTTTTGGACAGCTGTCAAGTCAGCAGTCTTCCCCGTGATTATGTAGCCTACAGAACTAGACTGGGAGACCATTTAAAGGCCTTTGCAGGTGTTTTAAGTTAATTAGCTGATTAGAGTGTGGCACCAGGTGTCTTCAATATTGAACCTTTTCACAATATTCAAATTTTCTGAGATACTGAATTTGGTGTTTTCATTAGTTGTCAGTTATAATCATCAAAATTAAAAGACAAACACTTGAAATATATCAGTCTGTTTGTGATGAATGAATATAATATACAAGTTTCACTTTTTGAATGGAATTACTGAAATAAATAAACTTTTTCATGATATTCTAATTTTATGACCAGCACCTGTAATGGCTGTTTGTGGTGAAGGAAAAACGGACCCAAGACGTTTGTTTTATTATAATTCCATCATTTTAGAACCGAAATTACAGCTATGTTTATTTATTCGTCTACAGCTAAGATTATTTTTATTTAAAGATAAGTACAGTCCTTTAATATGCCTGCTGATAAACGAGAAATAATTGTTACAGCGCGGGTGATATAATAAACGGTTTCAGGCATACCATTCTTCTTTTCATCTAAAAATAATTTAAATATGAACTAATTTGGTTTTATTTAGCAGTTCATTATTTTTGAGAGATGAAAGACGAAGGGTCCTCCTACTGAAGAAGCTGTTAGAAGTGAAATTAAAAAGACTATAAGCTATAAGCACAATGTTTAGCATAAATACGAGCTGCTGCCCAACGGTATACTCTGTAATTAAATCAGGCTCCAGTTCAGATCGATCATCATACTTTTAGCTCAAAAATATGTTCCTGTGACGCTGCTGACTTTCTAAATGAGGAGGACATCAGATCTGAACCGTATGCAAATTGATTTACTGATTACTAGATAATGTACAGTTCTGCTCAAAGGTTTACATACCCGGCAGATTTTTTTTGAGAATATGAATGATGACACAAAAACCTTTTTTCCACTCAGTGGTTGGGTGAAGCCATTTATTGTCAAACGAATGTGTTTTCTTTTTAAATCATAATGACAACCAAAAACATCCAAATGACCTTGATCCAAAGTTCACATACCCCAGTTCTTAATACCATGTATTGCCCCCTCTAACATCAATGACAGCTTGAAGTCTTTTGTGGTAGTTGTGGATGAGGCTCTTTATGTTCTCAGATGGTAAAGCTGCCCATTCTTCTTGGCAAAAAGCCTCCAGTTCCTGTAAATTCCTGGGCTGTCTTGCATGAACTGTGCGCTTGAGATCTCCCCAGAGTGGCTCAATGATATTGAGGTCAGGAGACTGAGATGGCCACTCGAGAACCGTCACTTTGTTCTGCTGTAGCCAATGACATGTCGACTTGGCCTTGAGTTTTGGATCTTTGTCATGTTGGAACGTCCAAGTACGTCCAAATTTGCCTCCAGTATTTGCAGTGCTGCATTCATCTTTTCTTCAACAAGTTTCCTGTGCCTTCGTAGCTCACACATCCCCAAAACATTAGCTATCCACCTCCGTGCTTTACAGTAACGTTTATGGTTGTGGCCAAGTCTCATTACTCTAAATGACCTTGTTCCAGAAGTTTTGAGGCTTGTCTCTGTGCTGTTTGGCGTATTGTAGGCGAGACACTTTGTGGCATTTGCGCAGTAATGGCTTTCTTCTGGCGACTCGACCAAAAGTGCCTCCTTATTGTGCGCATCTTGAAACGGCAACACCGCTAGTTTTCAGAGAGTACTGTATTTCAGCTGATTTTTGTTGGTCTACCTGACTGTGGTTTGGTTTTTACAGAGCCCCTGATTTGTTAATCACAGTTTGAACACTGCTGACTGGCATTATCAATTCCTTGGATATCTTTTTGTATCCCTTTCCTCTTTTATACAGTACAACTACCCTTTCCCGTAGATCCGTTGACAATACTTTTGCTTCTCCTATGACTCACAATCCAGAAACGTCAGTGGCTGGATGAAAGACGTAAGAGTCTGTCTGGATCCCAGAAGCTGCACACACACTGATTACAAGCAAACAGGTCACGGGCGAGGGTGTTACCTTTAGTAGCCATTCAAACCCATTTGTGTCCACTTCTGTGCATGTTATCATGTCAAAATTACCAGGGTATGTGAACTTTGGATCAGGGTCATTTGGATGATTGTTGGTTGTCATTATGATTTAAAAAAAGAAAACACAGTCGTTTGACAATAAATGGCTTCACCCAACCACTAACCATGAGTGGAAAAAAAAATAGTTTGTGTCATCATTCATATTCTCTGAAAAAAGAAAGCAAAAATTCTGCCAGGGTATGTAAACTTTTGCACATAACTGTATGTGGAGAAAAAACATGAACGCATAGTCGAATTGTTGGCCAGGAGTCGGGTACAGCCCTAGGAAAAATGGTACATAGGATTGCTTTAAACTGTCAACATAGGTCTGTGCGCAAGTAGCCCTGCATCGTTCAGCCGTTTGCTGGATCACATTTTCATAATTCTGCCAATAACTTTGTAACATTCCTACTATTGACATCAGGGATTCGTTCATCTGGTGTAGGAAATGCATCTAATTTAGATTCAGTGGTCAGTGGAAGGTCTTGATTGTTAGTAAATCATACAGTTGCTTTGTTTGTATTACCATCATCAGGCTTGCAACTGGAGAATCCAAACATGCTAACAGTGGTGACTCGAAATTGGATGCATGTGCTGGAAAGATGCGAAATGACTGCTTTCACCCATAAAGCCAAAACAGGCAGATTGTCCTTTTTTTGTTGTCTTGTCATTTTCCTGAGGACACAGTTTAAAAAGGACTTGTTCTTCACTAGACCACACTCTGTGAAGAACCAAGTTGCCTACAATGGGATTAGCCTTGGTCTGTGTCTGTGACACTTGTGTGGTCATTATTAGAAAGTCGAACACACCACAATAACTTTCTCGTTGCAATGTTGAGACAATGCTAATCTATGTCGGTTTGGGCTTGTGTAATAAAGTTACCATATACACTGTTAGCGGCCCTTGCTTCCGGGTAGTACTACAAATTCAAGGGTCTTCTCTGGTTCCCTAATCCCGTTTTATCAAGTTTGTGTGAAATCAGGCATAATCACATGGGTAAGCGCAGACGTGGGGATTTGAGTGTGGGGGTGGTTTTATGCTCAGGGAGATAAGGTGGATCTATGACTATGAGCGGAGGAAGCGGGGGACCTTGCAAACACAAAGAACATCAAATGGCTTTAGTGGTGGGGGGGCGGCGATTTAAGTAATATTGATCAAGCAATAGCGTGTGTGCTCGTTACTGTTATGGAAAGTCTTCTTGGTGCGTATTCGCTTCGGAATCAATCCTTGTGCAGACTGTAGGATGTCCGTATGTTATTCTGGATATTAATCATTAGTGTAGATGAGGTAACATATGGGCAGACCTAGTGAGCTTGGTGGGGGGCTCTAGCAAAGTGTGCGAAGACATGATGGTGGAGGGTCAGAGAGTGAAGAAGGTGAGACGTGTGGGGGGGCGAGCGTAGGGTGGTCGGCAACCTCGTCTAACGTTAAGCCAGTCTCTGGCGTGCTGCTCGCAGGTTGATCATCGTGTAGGCGTTCAGTATAGGGGGTGTGTAGCAGGGGGTACACGCGGGAGGCCACGTCTTCTCCTCTAATGGCCCACTCTGCTGTAGTGCTTGACGTTGAAAGAAAACATACACCCAAATTTATGACATGGGAATCCAAAAGTGTGTTCTCATCCAACTCTGGCCTCACACACACACACACACAATATTCCAAAGCTCATAAATCAATCCGGAGCTTTTCAGAACTAAAGCTCTATTTTAACAGAATTGCACTCGTCTTTAAAAAAAAAATAGTGGATTAGTGTCTGATTGTAATGCTGTTCAGACGGAAAATAAACAGGATGACTTGTGGAGGGCTCACTGTTTGCTGAATGTCCACAATCATGGTGGTTGGGTCAGTCAGGTACAGAGATAATGTCTGTCCTTGCTTACGTCACATGTGCAGCCAAGTGAGAAACTTGAATCATTCACATCATGTAACAGTGTCAAACCTACTCACCAAGTTACATTCCTGTTTGTTGATTCCTTCTAGGTCCAATATGTACAACCCTCTTTTTGACTATTGAGTGTATTTTTACCTGAGAAGATGCTGTAATTTAAGTGATTACTGGCAACCTCCATGATTTTAGTCCAGTACGAATCTGCCATGTCTGTAGTTTTCACAAATCTGCTAAGTAATAATTATTTTATAATTTCATGAAAAATATTAGTTCATTTAGAAACCCTTCTGTAGGCAGCAGTGCCAGCCCCTCCAAGTGAAGTGGCTGAGCCAGGGAAAACAAAAGCCGTGCAAAGTCGGTATTAAGCCAAGCATTTGCTACCCTAGGCTCTCGCTGGTGCTGGCGATAGTTTTGGATGTTGTAACTGTTGTGAGCCGCCCACCAAACAATTCAATGAATTGAATTATGAATTGAGCCACATGAAGCGTTTTTCTTTCTTTCTTGAAATATCGTTATCTTGTTGACCACTCTTGAGATCCTGCTAACAAATAACAGCAGGCTACACTGCGGTTTTTTCTCAGAGTTTATGAGCCTCAAGCTTTGGACAATTTTGGTAGGTTATGGACAGGTTTATGTGGTGCAGACAGGAAAGCTGCTCCCACTCACAGGCCTTTTTAGGGTGTTTTGTATTCAAGGGTAGCATGCTAACAAATAGGGGAGATGGTTTATTTTCATCTAGTGGTAAAGCTTTTTCCTCCACCCAGACTTTCTTATATAGTGTTTAAGACAACCAAATCTCATCCAGTTTAAGTTTGGCATTAGTTATGTGTAACATCAATTCGAGCTGAGTTAAGCAGCAGTAAGTATATTAGTAAGTTGTGCTTAAAACAGTTTTTATTATTATTATTATTATTTTTAATTCTGGGTTGACCCACGAGTATAAGCCCATCATTTTGCTTGTAACAGTGTCTTCTTGTGCTATTGCCCTCGGGTTTAGGTGGTCTACTGCCTAACTTCAACTTTTAATGGAACATTGTAAGTGCAATACAGTGTGATAACTTCCATAGGCAATGTCTCTATCATATCTTGACCCCAAAATCGTAGAAAATGTGATATCATATATGCAATAGTATACGCAAATGTGTATCTTTGAAAGATCCATCGATGTGACTGAGTTTAATGTTGGTTTGTTTGTGGTGCAGACCTCATGAAGCCATTGACCCCAAGTTGTCAGTTTAACAACCTATCGAGTGTCTTTTGTCCACTATAGTTCAAGTAATTCAAAACCATATAAATTGAATTGTGAATTGAAATATATATTAATGTAACTTCTAATGAATTTCCTGGATTCTGATTTAGTTTAGCAATAAGACCCATCCTTCTTTATGTAACGTGTGGCCCTGCATGAAATCATTATGTCTCACAAAGCCAAACATACCAGTTTCATTCTGTCAGCTGGATTCCTTCTACTCTTATTATGATGGTAGGTTTTTTTTTTTTTTATCTCTTAAGCTTTAGGTTTCTTTTAACTTCCTGTAAAGGAAAAAAAACGTTGGTCCCATTCTAATTCTCAAATGAATTAGCTTTGGCATCTTGGTGCTTGATATCTTGGGTAAGGGTAAGGGTAGGTGCATGTAGGAGGGAAGCAGAGTTATTGCATTGTTGTAACTGGAAATCATTGGACTTTGGAATTGGAATTGTATAAATTGGTAGCAGTTGTTAAGTGTAGAAAATTTTTTTTATGTTCTATATGAAATTTCTAATTCTGATGTTGTTAAAATGTCTGATGTATCTCTGCATTGGATCTACCTGGTCATAAACATTAAGGCCATGAAAGCTTGCACCCTAGGGGAGCCCTGTCCAGGACATTGTTTTAAGGATGTTAGGCTACCTTTGGATTTTAGGTGTCTACCAGGGAATGTGGCCTTTTGTAGCCTAGGCCAGAATGGGCCAACAGCTCAACTCTAGTACCTGCAGAGAGGAGAGACACACGGTATTAAAGACTAATGCATGCTTTCAGTGCTATGTAATACAAATGCTCCAAGTTAAAAGAGTTTAGTCTCCAAATGAACTCATCTAGACTGTTCTCTCTGATGTTGATCTTCTCACATTCTTATGTTGTGTCCCTTTCCCCCAGTTCATATTAAAAGTCCTCATTTGGCAAGAAGATTACAACTACCAAAAGAACGCATCTTTGTTTGTTGTCTCGAAACCGTCTTTAAACCATGGCAAAACTGAAGATCAAAACTTTCATCACTTAATTGCACCTCTGACCACCTAAGAATGAAACTTAGAACCATTCTGAAGAACAGCAAAGCCTTTCAGATGAAGATCAAATAACCTTTGAAAGCTACTGGACAATACCATCATCGAGCCTCCAAGCCATGAGTGACCAGACGATGACACAACCTCAGCACACTTATAGTCATTTGGAAAAAGCACAGGGGTATTATAATAATAATTTTGAATGGGTGTTCCCATCAGGAAAGAAGGACTCTGCTGTTCATTGGGACAACTCGGTTCAGAGACCTGCTGGACAGAATTTAAACCATCCAAACTATGGTGATAACCCAGCATGGTTTTCTGGAAATAATGACCCTTGTAACCGGACTGCACATATAAATGTTGTGAGCAGTGATAACCTCAACAATATACACAACTTGCCTCACCAGGAAAATACCATTACAGCCTTGCCTAAGAACTGCAGCCAACTCAGTAGGGCCACTGGTCATACTAACTTTGGAACCAGTGTTTCACATGTAGCGGAGCGCTGTTATTTATCCAGTGAAAACCACATGAGTGGCTTGAAATTGCCTTCCCAGCCAGCCCAGAACATTCAGTCTACGTTTGAGAATGTCAGCAGGATATACGAATCAGTTTCGCACAAAAAAACGAAACGTTTTTTTGTTACAGTGAGTAAGGATAACACTGGATTGGGATTTGTTGCTGAAAATGTTGTTTTGGCAGAAGATCAATTGCTAAGAGCAGATAACTCTAACCGTGGTACTTTGGACAACAGCATTCAAGGTTTTAATGGAAAGTTTGGCAAGAGCAGTCTTGTTCCTTGTTCCATATCTGCAAAGGCCCATCAGCAAGATACTTTTTTGCCTAAAGAGAACCATCATGAGAAGAATGTTCATCGGAAAGCTGTTGCCGTTGTTACACCTTTAGCTCAGCATGTAATGGGATGTAGTAAATTTACAAAAAGCTCAACCAAAACAAATGAAGCAGGCCTTGAATCAAGACCAGTACCAGATGAGCAGCCACATCATTGTTGTTCTACAGGTCTCTTACAATCCAAGACAAATGATAAGGAGTCTTTGTGTAGAAATGCAGCACCAACTCACGATGCATCATGGGAAATGCTATCAGAATTGGCAACAGACACTGTATTTTCTCAGTGTTCAGAGCCACAGGATCCTCCTACAGCTAAAGAACTTTCTAACCGAAGTGGAAATTTGAACTCTATACCTCGTGGTAGTATTTGTAAGGACAAAAAGGAGTCAGTGCAGCCATCGCACATAGAGGAGCGAAGGAGTGCTGGTGCTACCGCAATAAACAAAAGTTGTACTGGAACAGAGCCAACCAATAGGTGCTTCTCTTTACCTATAAGAAACTGGTCTCTTCAGGAATTGCAAGCATTGGTCACTGGCTCAGAGCAAATGCAGAAAAGGTCTCAGAAAGAGATCCCGTTCGCAGACCTTTCAAGTGAGATAATGAAGTTGTATTGGAGTGGAGATTATGTAAAATTCTGTGAGGCTGCAAGATCAGATTCTTATATTAACATCATGAAAGAAGTCCAGCTTCACTGTGGAACCAAAGATTCTGTAATACTTCAAGAACTTCCAAAAGAGAAACTGGACCAACTTGCAGAGCACTTTCACATCTTAACACATGACCCATTACCCAAAGTGATCAGGCCATCCTTTTTCAATCTTAATGACATTGTTGACAGTGATGGAGAACCCGGTCATTCCTTTTCCCTAATGACTTTTCATAGTGCACCAAAAGTAGCAGATGCTGAAGTAATGGAGAGGAAGAAAAAAATGCAAGTGGCTGAAAATGAAAAGATAAAGGCATCTCATGAAGTATTGAGTACAACTGTGTCCTTGTTACAGGAACAAACTCAACTATCACCAACTGTGCATGAAAAAAAATGCAGAGGTGTTGAAGTCTTAATAGAAAACAATGAGCCAGTGATCACAGTTTCTCAGGACACTAGTTTCATCAGAGAGACATCAAGACAAGAGGTGTGCTTGAGTAAGCCATCATCACCTGTGACTGCTCATAACTGCAAACATGTAACAGTTCATGATTATTCAGTAGTGGAACTGTTCAAAACAAGACATGGAAATCCGAGTCCACAAAACGAAGAATCTTTGCTGGTGTCCTTGAATAAGCAATTGCCTGCTGTGAATGATGACTACATACATGTAAAGTTGAAAGATCTGCTTAAAGCAACTGATACGACTCCTCCATTAGATGACTGCGGTAACCCCCCAGACCCTTTAGATCCTTTAGATTTTATTGAATTAATAGTTCTGTCGCCAGAAACGGCTAAACAATTGGCTGCTAGAGAGTCAAACAAAGAGGTGCAGCGTATGCAAACAGTTGTCTCTGTACAGACATTCAATGACACAGTCATTGAAAAGACTGACCAAGCCACTACACAACTTTGTGATTGGATGTCTGAGGATAAAGAGGAAATGGATGCTTCTGGAAGTCTAGGTGAGAAGAACAATCAAAATACTATCACAGGGGAATTACAGAAGTACTGCTGTCTTGCTAAATGGTTTCACGTTTTAGGATATGTCACGGATGTAGTTTGCAAGTGTGAGAAAAAAACAGAGCTGAGCTTTGGAAATGATGTCTCGAGTACAGAAATGATGGAAATGAGCATGGCTGGAAAAAATGTGCCTCTTTCACCCATCCCAAGTGATACTAGCATGGACAAGTTTGACATGGATGTCATCTCAGACTTTAAGGATGTACTTAAAATAGCAAATCCAATATCTGACCAGTTGGCGGATAAGCCACTTGCAGAATGTAAGCCAGATGCTATCAAGAAGAAGGATAAATATTACAGATACGCTACCTATCAAAAGGAAAGGACACGCCACCCGCATTGTGGTGCATCCAGGGCTGATCTAATTCCCAGTCTTAATAATGACCCACCACAGATGGACTTGGTCTTGCCTTCAAGACGATGGACTACAGGCGATGCTAATCTTCAGTGCAATGAAAAGGGTAAAAGGACCACCAACCCAGAGTTCCAGAAGGAGGGTAGGATAGTAAATCTGGCATTATATGGATCATCAGATATGAGACTTAAGAGATCTATAACAGCAAAGAATTCTGCAGCAAAAAGGATCAGATCTTCTAATAAAGGGAATTTCCCACCAGCAAGTATTAACATAACAGTGAGCCCTCATTTAAATAATGCTCCAGACAGTCATAAGAGCCAAACTACTAAACAATGCATTTTGAAATCTTGGAGGAACAGCTTTGCATCTATAAAGATGTTTACTGACAGCAGACCAAAAAAGCTGAACCGTGCCAGAGGAACTGAATCAAACATGAATGCTAAAAGACCCTGTGGGATTCAAACGGGTGCATGTTCGACAGCATTCAGTGCAATGAGGGCTTTCCTGACACATCAAGATGACGTGCAGACACACAGATCAAAATCAGCAGGCGATAAAACTGTGTGCTCAGCTAATCAACTCAAAAATCCAACTGGTCGATCAAAGGATAAATGTCCCTCAGCTAGAAGGAACAAAACAAAAAAGCAAGCACGTAGGACAACACTGGCATCAACTAACATTAACGCTGGACAGAAAATGTATAAGAACAAGTCATCCAAGTCACCACAAGAGTTACCCCATACTTCTAGAAAAAGCAAACTGAAGTCACAAAGGGTTTTAACGCTGGATTTCAAAGTTCTCCCAGAATCCTTCAACTTTACAGATGGGAGCACAATGATGAAAGATGGTCAGTTCGCGAGCACAGACTGTGGTAAATGTTTTACGTTTTACACTTTTGCTGCTTTCTGAGGGCTTCTTTATTAAATGGTTTTTTTAGACTGTTTTTTAATTTTTTTAATTTAATTTTTTTAAAGAAATGCCTGGGCGAAATGTTAAGGTTGAAAAGCTGAAGAAGAGGACAGCGGGTAACCAAGGTAAACATTTATTTGCATTGAGTTTGGGCATATGGATTTAACATTAATTCATTAATTAATTCATTAATTAAAATCTATTTTTCCCTCTCTGTTTGATTGTTAGGGGTTTGGTGTTTCAGTCCAAGGAGAGAAGGGCATCTCAAATCTGCCCTAGCTGCAAATACCTCCGTGTCATCCAGCACATTTCAGGAATTCAAGAGAAGATATAAAGAAAAGAACAGAGACTGCCCTTGATGCTACCTTGGAAGAAAAAATAAATAGACTGGAGATCGGAAGGACATTAATGAACATGTTATTGTAATAATGCTACATGTAGTATGCATGTTTAAAATTGGGATGAATGTCACTGCAGACCTGCATATATTTTTAAACTCCGCTATGTGCAAGAAGGAAAAGATTGTTTGGAAGTATTTCTTGGTTCAGAACTTTCACTACTGGAATGACCTTGTGGATTCAGTCCATGACTACATCCAGGTGGGAGCACCTATTGAGTTTCCCTTTTGGAATGTGGCACTCTACACATACTAATTAAAATGGATGTTCCCACTCAAGCATGGTGATCAATATGTTGAATGTTCAATGCTTTTCTAGCCATTTAGTGTGCTCACCATCAAACAGAGGCTTTAGTTTACTATAGTTTTTATGGTTGCATATTGCATTTGCATTTTTATTAAATTCATGCAGTCTTTTTGCACTGCAGTAAAGTTCATTTAATATTCAACTTTCCACTAGTATTGGAGAAAAACACCAATGTTACTCCCTTTGTTTCTATTTATAGCCCTTCTTTTTGTTCACTGCCAAACATGGTTTCTTGCCTAAGAGTGGGTGGCAGCAGATGTTCTGAAGGGCACTGGCCAACAGCTTCAGCCATTGCTTTGTTTACTCTTCCTTTTAAGCTGCTCTTACATGATCTATCAGACAGTGATGCATTCACTGTGATAAAGAAGCTAGAAAACGACATCAAAGCTCATGATGAAGAATTGGTTATTCGTATGGTTATACGAATAACAATAGTATGGTTAGTAACCATACTATTGGTTTATACTCCTGCATTTTTGGGAATTAGGGTCAAAATGCTTGTAGTCTCCTTGTCTTTGTTGACATGGTAGAAGTGAGAAAGTGTTTTAGTAGTAACACCAGCACTGCGCACCAACTGACATCAGGACGTTTTTTGTATGTCCCAATAAAAAAAAAAAAAAAAAAAATTCACAGGACATTGGGAAAAGAGGATGAAACTGCTAAGCTCTGTACATACATGCCTGCAACATGATCCATAGATGCATTTGATAAAACTGTTATTTTTCCACATCCTGTTGGTAATTGTAATACATTTTGGTATGCTTTAATAACAAATCTTACAAAATGGACCTTAAAATATCCAGGCTTCATAACATAGTTTAATTTCTAATAAGATATCTGAAATATAAACACCACAGCTGTGTGTTCTTCATTATTATTGTCTACTGCTTTTTTTTTTTACAGTTAAGTATGTGACGTTTTTTGTAGTTACTTGTAAACCGTCCTCTTAAAAAAAAACTCGGCGTTTAGTCCACTCTTATTTTGAAATATGAAGCTCAGCTGTGACCGGAAGCCGGAGGGTGGATGTAAACAAATGACTTGAAAATGAGAGTCTCCCCCGTTGAAATCGTTTGAGAGATTTAGAGATTTACACATTGAGGGAGGAGGACATGCATTCTTACTGAAGCCGCTCTAATGTCTGGCTTTAATGCCACGTGGTTTTGTAGCGACGTGTGGATTAACTAATCTAGCGTTATCAACGTAACCCACATCACCCGGGGCTGTGATGGCAGCCGTGGACTCTCTGTTGAACCTGTGAGTCACTCTTTAAGCTGATTTAATATCGTAATGGTGGATGCCAAAACTGCATGTGTAAGATTGCTTGCATATTCAAATCTCTTTACAGGAGCGCCGTCAGTGTGGCTCAGTATGCAGAGCAGTACAGCGACTGTATTAAGACTCTACCATGTAACGCTAAAGACACGCTTGTTCGCATAATGACGGCTCAGGGCACCGTCACCGACTCCAACATCAGCCAGGTAACCGGACCGCCCCGTTACTGTACTGTCCGGAGTGTCTAGGAGGAGGTTTGTTGCTGATGAGTCCCATTTTAGTAATGCACGATGATGCCGGTTAAATTGCTTAGCTAAATGTTTATTTGACAGCACATTTATTGTAACCTGGAAAAGCACGATATTAACTTTACTGCGTTTTAAATGTTATAGAACAAACAATGATCTATGTCTTCATAATTCGGGTAGATCTCAGTTTCTGCAGGAGCAGTGTCGTAGCATTTAGGGGGCTGTATTCGCAGAAGTGGTATATAGTTTACAAAACATTTTTTTCACGCCTCCAGTGCCTTACTGAAAAATGTTATCATTGTTAAAAGATAAAAAAAAAAGAATAACGAGGATAACATTAAAACCACCAAAACCACCCACCACTCAAGAGTTACCACCCTGTACTAACGACCATGCTAGGCTGGACCATTTGTAAAATAAATTGTCATAACTCCAATGTTGGTGAACTGTTTTGGGTTGTGAAAAATTTGAGAATTGAAATTTTGGCAAATGGAGTATTGTACAAGAACGATAAAATTCATAAAGAAGCAACACCAAATCAGGACACACACTTAAGACGACAGCCGAAAACCTGATAGCCACTGTAGTTTCTCAGGGAAGGGAAGGATGGGTGGGTGAAGTGGGTTCAGTACAATATACAACCTCACAACTAGAGGGTAAACACTTCTCCTTCAATATAAACTTGATATATGTATTCAATTATTTAATACACTTTTCTGTGTTCGGTTTTGTTAGTCTTCATTTGTTTAATTGATTTTGTGTGATTTTTGGTATTTCAATCCCTGTTTCAAGTTTTAAAGCACCTGAGTCAGTGTTTGTCTCAGTCAACTAAAGGTTGATTGATTAAGTGATTAAATGTGTGTACAGTATGTGTATTGGTACCAGCCTGCATTTCCCATATTGATGCATCCCTACTTCTGTTTCCATATGGGTATTCACTGTTCAGCTGTACCCTGACTGCTCTAAAGCACCTTACCCTGTGTTTGCAGGTCCTGCATGCAGGAATCCGTACCCTGGACCTGCAGAACTGCAGGATTTCAGACTCTGCACTTAAACAGATCCACTGTCCGCAACTAAGGACTATAATACTCACAAGATGTGTGCACATCACTTCAGAAGGTACATAAAATGGAGGTCCATTAATTAAGTGCAGAATTTCACTGATTTCTCAAAGACACAAATGAGTCATGCCACATTTACTCTAGGTCTGGAGGCCTTGGCATCCCAATGCCCATGTCTTCAAGTCGTTGATCTTACTGGATGCTCCGCTGTAACTGATTCAGGAGTCCAGGCTCTGGCCCGAAGCTGCAAATGGCTCGAGGTCATTTCCCTTATGGAATGCTCTGCAATCAGCGATGTAGCTTTGACTGAGATAGGGGCCAGCTGTAAGTTTCTGTACAGCATCTACTTCGGTGGGACAGAGGTAAGTGGCATGCTTTAAATATGCTACTATAAAGGAATTCTAGTGATAGATTACTAGTACTATTCATCAGATACACAACAAATCTTTATTTTACTTGCACCCAGTAAACATTTTCCTGTCACTCTGTATTTTCTGAAGTTGAATGCTGGAGAACTGGACTTTTGGTGGTCTTTTGGTTTTCAGAAGTAACATATGCTTGACTTACTTTTAATGTGCTTTTGTACTATAATCCTTGCTTGGTTGGAAACACTCCTAACAGGTCACTGATGTGGGTGTCATGGCTCTTGCAACTGGAGTATGCTGTCAGAGTTTAAAGGTAAGGTGTGTGCTCATTAGGAGTGTGTTCATTAAATGACTTTTTTGACTCCAAGTCTTTAAACAATGGACAGCAAACAACTTTCTTTGTAAGCGGATGATGTAGTTTGGCGTTAAGGATTCATGTTTTGCGGTCGTTGCGAACTGAGAACATGGATTGGTCTTGGTACAAAATGGACAAAGGAAATGATTGGCTCTGAGAATACTTGTTCTAGTGTGAAATACCCCAGTACGTTAGTAGTGTGAAATACGTTAGTAGTGTGAAATAAATCTCTGGAGCTTTTAAAGATGGTATCGGACCACATTCATCTCAATATTTTTGAAATAAATTTGATTCTTAATTCTTTTCCCAAACAGGAGTTGCAGATGGTCCGATGTCGTAACTTGACGGACAAGGCTGTGGCTGCTGTTCTGTCTAACTGTGCCAACATCAGGATTTTCAATTTTCATGGATGCCCACTTATTACAGGTAGGATATATAATTTATCACCATTTGGTGCTACCTGAAAATCTTACTTGAGCTTAAGTGCCAGCTGTATTTTTGAGGTCACTATAACATATTTCTTTCCATTTTCTTTTAGATCAGTCTAGGGAGGCACTTCATAATCTTATTGGGCCAAATAAGATCCAGCACGTCTCCTGGACTGTGTACTGAGTAAGAGTGTGCACTCTTAATAAAAAGTAAGCCGCCTGGATCTAAACTGCTGACGTCAGCTCAACACATATGAAAAATGTCATAACATCTGCAACATTCATAGAGTCTGTTATGAGAAACACAATGTGCAAGCGTCCTGGTATTTAATCGGTTAATAAATGAAAGGAGGTGATGATTGATTAATTAATTATCTTCCTAATAAGTCCATATTAGGTCCATGTAGAGCTGATCTCCATGATGTGAATATATGTAATTGTTAATCTGTGAAGCACTACATTGTTGTATATTTAGAACTTCACTATTAACGTGGATGAAGTGTGTATTTATTTTAGACCTTTATAATGTCCATTTCTTAACTGAACATCTGTACATACTACCAGAAAAACACCAGTAAAATGTTTGAGTATGGATCTTGTCTTTGATCTAATGTCCTATGACTAAAGTGTGTGAGTTCTGAGGTGGAGGGACCTCTGCCCAAACTGTAACACCCTACAACCTAAAGAAGACAAACAGAGCCATTACTGTTTTGACTGCCCTCGTCTCTTACCACAATGCACTTCTTATAATCTTTGAATTGTGTTTTTTTTTGTATCACTATTTCAACAATAACGGAGAGATTTCTTATAAAAAAGTATGTACAATCTTGTTTCTTTCACAGCAACATTTTTTCAGAAAATTAAAGAAAGTAAAACAAAACAAACAAAAAAAAAACTTTACTGCATCTTGAATAAAAAAGTACTGTTTGTGTTTTTAAAGTCAGTGTGAATCACATCTTCCGTTGGTACTGCAACACATTTCTGAAGAAAATAAAAAGGACCATTTTCCACTTAACCCAGATCTAGTCAACCAGCCAAGACATAGATGGAGTCTAGATTTTGCTCCTTTAGTTTGGAACTGGAGCTTTGAGGCCAGTGTTGCTAACACACACTAGAACTCAACATTCACCCCAAAACTTCTCTCAAGCAGTTCAAACCGCATCTGTGTCTTCATTAATTTGCAGAGGCTTGTCAGTGTGTCAGGACCTACATTGCTGTGAACTATAAAAAGACCAAAACTTCACCGTTAGAGGCAGGGACAACACCAGGACTGGTATTCTTTGCCAAACCATTTTTAAGGTATTGTACAAAGTGTAGATTAGCAGAGAGGTTAAAGTTGAAAAAGTGCACACGGAGACAGTGTTCACATAGCGACAGTGTTCCTGTGAATATTAAACTATCAGTCAGGTCTGTAACACCACACTGTGCTACTCGTTAGTCCATAATTCTCTTCTTTAACTGAATCTGGTAACTCAAACTGAGCATGTTCATGAAGCAGTCTTTTGATGCTGTGGCTCTCAAACTGAGCTCTTCCTGGATCTCCAATAAGGATCTGTGTTCTATGAATCCTAATGCATGTGTTGAGCCAGTTATGTAAGCCATCTGCAAGAGTCTCATCGTAGAACATATCTCCCAACAGGATAAGGTCCCAGTTCTCCGGTTCAGAACCAATCATATTCTCAGTCACACAAGGCAGCGGCTCCAGACCATTCAGTTCACAGTTCATCTGAGTGGCAATCACGGCAACTACAACAAAAACATGGAGTGGTCATGTGGGAGTTAAGTGTGATTTAGCTGTACAGAATGTTTATGCTCAGTGTTGATGAGGTTTTCCACATATCTCACTTGGATCTATGTCATTGGCCACCACATGAGCAGCACCGCTGAGTTTGGCAGCAATAGCTGACGCGCCACAGCCGCATCCGAGATCCAGCACTCTTTTGCCTGCTGATACCTCTGGGTTGTTTAGAAGATACCTGGAACATTATGTAAGATACAGAGGTGTGTAATACATAGCTACAGTTACTTATTTCAATGCATGCAGGTAAAACACTGATAGATTTGTGTTCCCCTGGTTATTTTTAAATGGTAATACTTTTTAATAACGTTAATTTGAGTTAAACAATCTACTTTTTACTCTTTACTATTTCCCCCCCCATTTTGTTACAATTGACTAATTCAATATAATTTACTACTTTGTAGATTTGTTTTTTACTGGATGTACACTCAGAAATAAATGGGTCCAGTAAAAAAGTGCAAAAAATGTGGCATTTTATTTCAGAAATACACACAATGTTCACAAACAAGTGAAGACAGAAGTAAAATGCATGATGTTTCATTCATTTTTCATTCCCTCCCACTTTCGATCAGCAGTGCAAAATCGTTTGTCCAGTTACTTTGTGGTTACTGTAAGACTAGATGTTCTTAAAGTGGTTTTATAATGTGGACCAACTGGTCCTCTCTCCAGTCATCTCACATGATTAAAAAAACTGATTGGAGATCTTCCAGATGCTGTCCCTTTTTCAGTGGGAAGCAAGCCTTTCTGGAAAGTTCTCTGAGGTCTCACACCTCCAAAAAAGGGATTAACGGGGCTTGGGTTACTTCATTATCGTACTGACATACCAACACTGTCTCTCTACCCACCTCTAGGAAGAACTGAATGACATTACAAGCTTTTAAACTCAGACCCTGAATGCTTTTTCTCTGTATAGCTAAAAGGGAATTTCTTGAGAACTAACCGTATCATGTCAAGTTGTAACGGTGACCTCTGGTTCACCAGCGTTTCTCTACTTCACATCATACCGCTCAAGAAGCAGTCCTTAGGCCGGTGTGGAGCCGGCAGTGTTACCTGGCGAGTGCTTGTCCTCCAGGCCAGTATATAGCCCAGAAAGGCTCGGGGAACGGCCACAGTTCTGGCCTTTCCGTCCAAAACCGGCACTTCGCTGTGAAGAGTCTGAGGGAGATTTCTGGTGTTAAGTTCCGACCTCGGACTATCTCAGTGTTTTCTGCGATAAACCGCTTTATATCGGGCTCAGAGTTACAGAACCGCGCACACTGCCGGAGGCTAAACCGCTGTCTTAGACGAGCGTCTCTGACGCGTAAACACAGAAACAGTCCTCGGCTCATGTTAGTAAACTGAAAGACAGAGCTGATGATCTGCTCCAGCAGTGAACGCAGTAACTCATGCACAATGATAAGTATACCCTACAACAAGAGGAAACTCAACACACAAACTCCCTGTACGCATGCGCAAAAAGCTCTGTCGCTCTGCGGTCCAATCAGGCGCATTCACTCAGACCACTTCCTGCGCAAACTCGGTCAGAACTGGCTGGAACACAACAGCGCCGCCTAGCGACGTTCAGGAGCAGCGCATGAACAGATCCATTTTGGTTTCAGTAGTTGATCTCCAATTGATGTGTTTTTCTTTTGTGTTATGATATACAGCGTTTTTACTTTCATGATTTTGACACTTGAACAGACATAGTACTAGTACTACTCATAGTTAGATAATCAAAGTATGCATGGCTCTACTTTTTAAAAAACTGTATTACAGCTTTACTTGAACTCTACCATTATTAAATCCATAGAAATTCAGTGAAGAGCAATAGAATAAATTCTTTTACCGTACTGTGCTCCATTAGGGTTTGCATTTGAGGTGCCTGGTTTCATCCATGGAGTTGTGAACTTTGACCTGCTTGGTCTTTTTTCGCTTTTTGTAGTGGATGATATCTCCCTCCATTCATTCGTAAGGAAGTCATCAAGCTGGGTGGAATTAAACTGTAATGACAGTTTTCCCTAAATTTTGTTTTATTTGATTGTTGTTTTTTTTTTGTTCATTATTTGTATTATTTTAGTCTCGAAAACAAGACACAGTCACAGATTGACAGTCACCTTGTGTTTCTCTCTTTGTCTAATAATTGCGCTAACAGTTTGTTCCTGGTGTATTTAGACAGCTCTTTGGTCTTGGCCATGGTGGAGAGGTTATAGTGTGATTGATTGAGTGTGTGGACAGGTGTCTTTTATACAGGTGATGAGTCCAAACAGGTGTAATTAATTCAAGTAATGAGTGCAGAATAGGAGGGCTTCTGTGAGAGCCAGGATTCTTGCTGGTTGGTAGGTGATCAAATACTTTTCGTGCAATAAAATGCAAATTAACTATTTAATAATGTAATTTTCTGGAATTTTTTTGGTTCTGTCTCTCACAGTTGAAACGTACCTATGATTAAAAAGACAGACCTCTCCATATTCTTTGTAGGTGGCAAAATTGGCAGTGTATCCAATACTTAGTTTCCCCACAGTATGTATAACCAGTCATTACTGAAGAACCCTCTCTTTGAGAGGTGTGTCTTCACTGCCTATAACAGACACACAGCCAGCCTTTGTAATGTAAATTGTTTCCTATCCTGCCTCTCTCTTTCCTTCTTTCACATGTTTTACAGTCATGTCCACCTAATGGAACCCCATCCCGTATCCATACTTTGTGACTAAATGTAAAACCCTCAAGTAGGTTGCAAAGAACTGGTGACACAGCCCTGACAGTAATGTGTGGAACCCTGCACACTTCCACTATCAGCTTTGCTGAGCTGGTTATTCTTGGAGGAGGGAAGCTGGACACTCACTCTGTGTTCTGTATATGACCATCACCATGGATACCTGGAGCCGCAACAGCCTGTTCACTGAATAAAGAGTGCGCATGGACATGAGCACTGAATGAGAGAGAGAGAGAGAGAGTGAGGGACAGGAAGGCAATTGTGCCCAAAGATAGCAACGGTAAACATTAACCTGCAGCTCAGGACTGTTGATATTCACCTGGGAGATACAGGATTTTATTATCGTTATTACTATGTATCATGTACCTTTTGTTTTAGGTTTGGCAACAACAGAGTAGTCTCATTCTGGAATAATCTGCATCTGTCATGTAAGTGAACACTCTGTTTCATGTTGATTGTTCGAGACCGCTGACAGGCTTTCTGTACAGATGCTATTGTGCACTTAACCTTGCTTGAAGCAGACAGCAACCAAACACAGTACTCTTTCAGTACCATTGTGTTATCTTGCATGCTGGGTGTGAGAACTCTCTAAGTAGTGTGAAATATTACAGGGCAGAGATGCACTGGAAAAAACAAGCAACCAAGTTTCCAACTGCAATGACAGTCACGTCCAGTTCTCTGCCTCCAGACATTTCTACAAAGCACAGCACGTCTTGCCTCTCTTAAGATCATTCGTGAACATCACCAAGTGGAGCGCTGAGGACACGTTCTTTATTGCGATGGCTGCTAGAGATGACTGGGAATGGAACTGGTCCCTGAATCCTCATGGACTCCGGAATGCCTTCAGGTCCTTAAGTCCTGAGTTTGATTTGTGGGATAATGCCCTTTTTAAATCTCGCGTAAGTACTGAACAGACTCCTAGACCTCTATCAAAATCTAGACCAAGTCTTTTGTATGGCAATGTAGTAATCCATGGAAAAAGCCTATAGTGTCTAATGCATTAGCCTTGAGCCTTTCTAGTCTCTAACTGAGCCCCTTTGTTCTGCAAGTCCTCAGCATGGAGCTGTAGGGGTTTATCCGGATCTGGTCACCGCTCGAAAATCAGCACCAGGTCAGCAATTTCATACCGTCATTTCAAACAGAAAATAAGTTGCTCATTTTCAGTACAGCTTCATGAATTGACATCTAGTAAGTAGTTGGTTATAGGGTTCATACATTTTCAGTGTTTGCTACACTTCTAAGGTGAGCCAAAGTGAGAAAAGCCAAAGGGTTCTTAGAATATTGCTGTAGGAGAACCATTTTTGGTTCCCTAAAAGACCATTCAGTGTGTAGGTCGTTGTAGAATGGGGTAGGTAGGTAGGTTAGTGTGAAGAACCTTTTGAAACTTCAAAGAACCTCAGTGTAATTTAGTTCTATGTTCCTAGAACATTGATCTGTGTTCCTGAGTCACTCATTGCCCTTTTTATGGACCATCCTGTTGTATCAGCTCTGTTGGCGATCAGTGTGGGATGAAACAGAGTGAATCGACTGGTATGAGAAGATGGCAGTCTGCTTCTCGTCTAGCACCCGAGGGTGCTCCCCGATCCCTCTCTTCTCAGGGGAGCGAGCTGCAAGCGGCACTGGAGGAGAGCAGTGTGAGGAGAGCAGAGCTGGTCCAGAAGCTTCGAGAGGCTCATGGACGCTTGGACACCCAGACTGACCTTCTGAAGGCTAAGGATACCCAACTTCAGCAGAGCCAGAGCACCACTCAGCTGCTGGAGCTCAAGCAAAAGGTCAGAATAGGTGAAGCTGAACTCTGCTTTGAGGTCCAGTCCAGATCCTAGTGCTCATCTGAAACATTGTTCAAAGCTAAATCTCAGAAGTCTAGTATTAGCGTTATCTGAATGTAAACTGTCAAGGCTGTCAGATCAAAACCTCTTAATCATATATTAAAGTTTAAATCATATTTAAATGTTTCATGTATAAATGTTTCATTAAATCCTTTAACCTCTCATTTCGGTATGACTTCTCCCCCACAGCAGCTGACAAAGACACTGAGTGCTCTTGAGGAGGAGAAGGAAGCAGCTCAGCTAAGTCGTTTTGAGGAGAGCCGTCGTCGGTCAGAACTGCAGGAAAAGTAAAAACAAACTGTACAGCAGCATCAGTAGTAGTAGCAGTTGTTCAATAGCAACAGCGAACGTTTGTACGGGTTTGAGTCTGTGTGAATGAAAAGATTATTCATGTGTGTATATGTATATGAAGGGTGGTGCAGTTGGAGCTGGAACTGTTGAAGATTAAATCTTACCTGGGGAGGAGGAACCCTGATCAAAACTCAGCATCACAAACAAACCCACAGCTAAACAGGACCATGCCTGTAACAAGAGATGACTTTCTCAGAGAGGTAAAGTTCTTCATCTACTACTGTTATTGTTGATGGCAGTTTCAAGGTCAGTGTGTTAACTTTTACAAACTGACCTATGACAAACAAAAAAACGGTCACCTTGCATGTTGAAAGTGGTAGTAACTCCTGCAGGTGGCAGTGATGGGGCTATAAATACCTGGGCAGTGTTTGGATGGATTGTGTGACGGGATAGATTGAGACGAGGCGGTACAGTGAAGTGAATGTCTTGTTCGATATGTGGGAAATAAGTCCAAAACAGATTAGATTGGCAAAAAGAAGTGATTGCATGTGCTCATACAAAAAGCCGTAGTGTAAAGGAAGTAGAGGGATTTACAGGAGTATGAAAGCGTACTGTGATACGGGTCTGCCAGCAGTGGCAAAAATCCCAGTCTACAGGAAATTCTCCTCAGAACTGTGCCAGGGAAGGCATCTACCAAATCTGGCCCAACTGCATAAATCTGTATTGCAGCAGTGTCTGAACATTGATGTGGCCTACATCCAGAAACTTCCAGTCAATGGCAAATTGAATCAAATCTCGTGCTTGTGTAGGTATTACACACTATTAGGTGTGTTTCAGCCACAGGGGGTTATTTACTTGTCTGGTGAGCTTATGATGACATTGGAATCAGATAATTTTCTTATAAACAGCTATCGACATGTGACAGAAGTTCAAGTTTGGACAGTATTTTATTAGGCTCTGTGATTGCCTGTTTATTAAACTCTGGAGTTGTAGCATTAGGGCAAGAGAAGACGCTGAAATCATTGTGCATTTGGGCATATGTTCTTTAATTTGGAACAGGTACTTTAAAATGTGTGTGGACACATGTATGAAGCCTGCCATCACCTGACACAATTTAACATACAACAACCATTTCACTAATAACAGTCCCGTTTGGCCTCTCCCAGAAGCCCCTAAGCTCCTCATGCAGTGCGGAGTTTGTGTCAGGCAGCACATTGCCCACTCCTTAAGGGTCAGCCATCATAGTGTTCCACTCAGCCTGAACAAAGTCTGAAACATGCAGACATGCAGATCCTCCTACTTCTGATACCAGTGCAGAATCCTGATACATTGCACATTCGGCCAAATGCTCTTTTGTTTTGTACACCCACTTTAATAGCTGCAAGCAATGTCCAGCCCAGAGCTAACCCTATATGTGACGAGGAGGGGATGGTAACGGAGGACACAACACATGTGGAGGATGGACAAACCCACATGTACAGTCTAACCTCCATGGACACAATTTAACAAACAACAACAGCAGCTACTACAGCAGTCTGTTTTTAGCAGGAGCATAGTGTCTCCCCACACCTCCTAAGCGCCTTCTTCTTAATGACCTTCTTAAATGGCTCTGAGAGGAAGATGTGAAGGTTTAAAATGATAAAAAGTTAAAAAGAGATGCTGATATGTTCCATAATTTACTTTGCATGGTGAACAACAGGGACAGAAACAGGCAGGGAGGGAGATGAAGAAGCTGAAAGCAGCCCTGAAGGAAGCTGAGGAGAGAGCAGAGACCTTGGAAGCTGAAAGGGATCAAGTTTTAAAGCAGCTGTATTCCTCTAAAGAGGTCAGTCAGCAGCTGAGATATGAATAGTTGTCCCCCCTTTTGCATTTTTAAGCCTACTGTGTAACATTGTTACTAATGGTTACGTTTTTAGATTTAAATTATTAAATTATTAAACTTTAAATTTTAATAAACTAATAATACCAGTGGTGTTTAGTGGTGTATTATCCTTATGGCATGTATGAATATCGCTGGTAATGGCTGTTTAATTCCTTCTCATTGTTTCTGTTGCAGGGTCACCATGAGACATTGAACCAGGCTGTGGAGCTCAAGCAGAAGCTTAGCACATCCATGCAGGCCCAAAGTGAGCTGCAGGATCAACTCAGTCAGAGTCGCAGCCTCTTGGGCCAGCTGGATCTGGTAGGGCTCACATACAACACAGCGTGTTTGTAAATGGTGTTCTATTATTCACAGACATTACCTTTTATATTTCAAAATTCTTCCACAGGAAAAAGACCTGCTCTCCACGAAAGCACTGCGATTAGAGGACAGCCTAGAGGACCTGAAAATGAAGCTGTCTGCAGCTTTAGCTGATAAAGACAGACTGGTGCAGGTACATCCAATGCATTTTAGCACGAGTATCTGCTTTAAGACTACTTGGGAAGCCCAGCTTCCCCTGAACATATCATCATAACTTGGTACTAAACAGCTAACTAGCAATTTTAGCTAGAAAATAGATTCATAGGACAATAAAACTGAAACACCTGGTTTTAGACCACAATCATTTATTAGTATGGTGTAGGGCCTCCTTTTGCGGCCAATACAGCGTCAGTTGGTCTTGGGAATGACATATACAAGTCCTGCACAGTGGTCAGAGGGATTTCAAGCCATTCTTCTTGCAGGATAGTGGCCAGGTCACTACGTGATGCTGGTGGTGGTTCGTCCTTCTTGGTGGTATGCTGACATTACCCTGGATACCGTGGCTCTTGATACATCACAAAGACTTGCTGTCTTGGTCACAGATTTGTCCTCAATGTGTCCTCTTTTGAACTCTGGTATGTCTCCCATAATGTTGTGTGCATTGCAGTATTTTGAGCAGAACTGTGCTCTTACCTGCTAACTGAACCTTCACACTCTGCTCTTACTGGTGCAATGTGCAATTAATGAAGATTGGCCACCAGGCTGGTCCAATTTAGCCATGAAACCTCCCACACTAAAATGACAGGTGTTTCAGTTTCATTGACCAACCCCTGTATATTTTCATGTTTTCAATAAATTACAAGATATTTAAATAAAGCATAATAAAATAAAAACCCAACATTATTGAGACATTAAGTACAACATCAAAGATATCTTTGGTATCATGTTAATTATAGAGAAACTTTGTGAACATTATAAGGGACTTCTAAACTGTAGTTTATGAATCTTCAGTTTTTACACCAGGCATCAGTGTTTTTTTAGGTATGTTGAGTTACTGCTTGGATAAATTACACATGGTTTAATCAATGGTTTAATATGCATGGTTTAATACATGCAGGGCAAGCAGACCACTCTTGTGTCATGACATTACTCACCAGCAGATTCAAATCCTAAAGCATTAGGTGCTTTTGTGCTGCTGTGATCCATGTAGGAAAAGGCTGAACTGCATCAGAGGACCCAAGGTTTGCAGCTGCAACTGCAGAGAGCCCAGCTCGGCAGAGAGGGATTCACTGAGCAGGTGTGCGAGCTACACTCAGAGCTCACTCAGGCCAAGAGCCAGGCCAGCAGACAGCAGCAGGACACTGTACTAATGAAGGAGGAACTACAGACAGCCAAAGAGGTCAGCCTTCCACCAGTCTCAGTGTCTTCCAGTGTCACTTTGATGGAAGTGTAGTGTTGCTTTGTGTGAACTCAAATTGAATGATTGAACACAATTCAATGATTTAAAAACCAAAGAGTCAGCCATGAGCACGCTGGCTTGGTGTATGTTGGTGTGTGTACTTGCTGAAGGTTGAAGGTTCTCCACAAGGGGGCGCTCTCAGCACTCAAAATACCTTCTGGTGCTTCATGAGCACAGTGCTGTGCATCAGTGACACTGTGTGTCCTTTTGCAGTGAGATAGATCTTCCTAATCTTTAGTGTTTCAGTGCTTGACTGAATCAATCTGCACTCAGGTGAAAGAGAAACTGTCAGATGAGCTGGCCGCAGCCACAGAGAGGCTTCAGGTGACGCTGAAGCAGCTGCATGAGCTAGAAGCGGAGAAGCTGATCCACACCAAACAGATCTCAGCTCTAGAGACTGAGCGCTTGCAGCTGATTGGGGAGAAGGAGGAGCTGATGGATGTGTTTGATCAGGGGAACCAGGAAGAACTCCGAGAACTAAGGGAGAGATGCTGTCATCTCAGGTGAGCTAAAGTCAGACTTTGGAATTTGTAACCAGAAGGTCAGAAATAGTGTTCACTCTGTAGTATACGATACCTGATGAGTAGCATTCTTGGGTTTGTACAGACAATGTAAATAATAAGCTCCTGTTTCATGTAAATAGAGAATTAAATGAGACTTTGGAGCATGAGAAGCAAGACCTTCAGACACTCTGCCAGGGCTTGGAAAAGAGAGTGCAGAACATGGAAGCAGAGTATGGATGTAAGGAGGAGGAGCTACAGCGCATGGAGGTGGAACTGGAAAAAGAGAAGGAGGAGCTGAAAAAAGTGGCAGCTCACTGGAATGAGCGATGGCTAGATGTGGCGATGGCACTGCAGTCCACTCAGGCACAACTAGAGGAGACCAAGAAACAACATCAGCAGACTCAGGCATGAGCCCCTCTGGCCCGCTTATGCAGCTGCTACAGCTGTTTCCCATTATCGAATCATACTTACCCAGAATTCACTCATGCAGTGCTTTGCTTATCACAGTTTACAGATCTCCCAATCTTTGTTTCAGATGAGGGAAGAGACATCAGGAACGGCCAGCATGATGGAGTTGCTTGAGACACAGCTGAAGGACAGTCAGTAAGTGTCTCTATGAAGGATGTTGTCGTTGTCTATGTGGGAGGTGAGGCTGTATGTGGTTTTACTGACACTGTATGTTTCGTAAGGGATCAGATCCAGACCTTGCTTGAACAGAAGACAGAGCTGGAGATAGAGCTGTGCAGAGTCAAGGTAAGCAATCTGACCATCACGATACATGAGTATGTCTTCACAGTTGAATAAAGCAGCTGACATTTACACTGTGTGAACATTTAATGATGAAACGGCCCAATGCACATGCTCAAAAATGATTTGGTGTACAATCCCTTTACTATAACCTACAATATCCTGTAAAGATTATGGAGCATTTTGGAGATTTTTATGTATGTTGCTGAATAGTGTATAAATCTCTGCCATTACAGTTCTGTTTAAATTTCAATTTTTTTTTAGAAAATGGCGATAAAAATGTATCACATTTTGATATGATTAGGTTGATTATTGTTTTTAATAAAAACACCAAATACACAAATGTGACTGGAGAAAACCCTGTGCCGAAACACAGACACATACTTTATGTTTCTAGCATTTCAAAATCAGTGACCTGGATCATGATAAGTGGCTTGATCAGTTGTATGTCTTATATGGCTGTTTATAGGTTTGTGTGTGATGCGTATGATATAAAACTGGAGCAGTCTGTGTGTTCCTCTACAGAAAGAAGCTGGTGCTTTTGAGCGAGTGGAACTAGATGCCTGCAGGCAGCAGCTGGATCTAGAGCGAAGCAGAAGCCAGAGTCTCCAGCAGAGACTGATGGGAACCCCTGTACGTGCTGAGCTTTTCACTCAGAAACACTGTGAACAAAATACTGCCAGTTTCCAGAGAAATGTGCTGTGTTCATGTCAGTTTACATTTACAAAAAACAAAAAATCATTTGTACTGATTTCTCTTTGTGCTTTCCAGTATGTTATTAAGATTATTATTTTTTAAAGTAAGTCAATGTAACTGCACTTTTTACAAGTAATTTTGGGTCATTTCTTTTAATCCGTTCATTAAAGCCAGGTATTATAATATCATAATAATAAAAAATAATAAAACAGCAGCGATGTGTGGCAGTGAAAAGTGCAGGGCGGAACAATCTATACAAAGGCTGTAATGCAGGACAGTGGTGAACAGTTATGTTAGTACTCATGGTAAAATACAGGAGACTCGTAAAACACTGGCCAGTCAGACTTTTGAGAATAGTAGTTCAAATAATAATATAGAGTTATTAATATAGAGATAAACTTTTTCACCCTTTTACCTTCCCATCACTTCTTTATTCTGGAGTCTGATCTCTTAGTTCTCCCTCTGTGTATCAAGGGGGTGTCCAGCCTTCGTAATTAAGCACAATCCTCTGAGGAACTTCATATGAAGTTCTGAGTTCTCTCTTCGTCTACAGCCAAACAGTCTCTACTTATACTTCTACCCTATGTACCCTACCCTAAGTCATTTTAAACTTCATAGCAGAAAATAGTATATTGCTGGACCCATTTTAGGAATGTGTGAAACTGTACCGGTGACTGTAGGTGTCTCTGGAGGAGATGGATGGGGAGCTGGTGCAGGTGAAGGCTGAGCTGCAGAAGGTCTGGGACATGCTGAAGAGCCGAGACACTGAGCTGGAGGAGCAGCAGCAGGAGCTACAGTGTGCTCGGGGCCAGGTGAAGACTACACACACAGCCTTGTAATGATAAGTGATAAGGAAGGGGCGCAATGTGGAAGTGAGAAAAATGTGGTGTTGAATGCGAGAAGTATCTTGTAGTTAATCCTATGTGTCATGATAGGTGACGCAGCAGAGCACTGAGGTACAGAGACTGGAGCAGCAGCTGGCTGAACGAGAGCAGGATCTGAAAGAAAGGTGCATACAAACTGCAGTTTCCAAATCTACAAAAAAGCAACGTCCTCTACAATACACGTTTATTCTGTGACCTGTTCTGTGGTTCACATCTCCAGGGACCTTACTCTACAACATGTAATGAGTCAGAGAGACACAGAGAAAACGGATGCACAAAACAAGATAGCTGCTCTAGAGGAAGAGGTACAGGATCATCAACCATGTTGCTGTCTCCCTAACTACCTGTCTAATAGCATATAATGAGCACGAGCCTATCCTCCATCTCCCTCCTCTTGCAGCTTGCTGGACTGAAAAAGCGGAAGGTTGACCAGGCATTGTGCACTGATCAACCAGACACTCAGGTCATCAACTACCTGAAAGCCCAACTAGAGGGTAACTGTTCAGGCTTTACTCTCATTGGGTATGATTAAGGCAAGGAGCGTGCTATAGACAGCAAAGGTGACTGTGATGTTGTATTGTGGTGATAGAGAGCAGGAAGACATCTGAGCAGCTGAAGCAGGAAAGAGACGTGGCTGTACAGAGGCAACATATGCCTAACGCCCCCCAACAGGTATCGTCTGTACTCAATAATCAGATGGCAAAATATATCTCTCTGAAAGGTTCCGATGACTTACTGTTACTTTTACTTTGTCCAGGTTAAAGAACAGAGAGGATCACCATCAGGGACCAGAAAGGAGAAGTCGGTCAGTTTTGAGCTCGTGGACCCTGACCGGCAGAGGAGGCTAATCACAGAGCAAGTGAATAATGCACCATGCAGCCTATAAATAACTGGACAGTGCTCTTTTTTACTGTTTAGGCTGTGTACACATTAGACCACACTCAGTTCTTCATACTTAGTAGGTTTTTATGTGCTAGAAGTAAAGATGATTTGACAATTTGGTTTGGACAATTTTGACAATTTTTACATTTTGACAGTTTAACAATTTGAACAAATCCTCAGTTTGAGTTTCTCATACTTTGAGAGTAAGGCAGCAAGAAGTGTGCAGGCTACGGACACAGCAATGCTCAATAGTGTTATGGCTTCCTTTTAATATATAGCTTAGAAATAGGGTTATCTTGTTAAAGAGTGGCACAGTAAGGATTAAATAAGTTCTGTTTGAACTTAACTGTGGATTATATAAGCAGAATCAAGACTCAAGACTTTGATCTTTTCTGTGGTTCCTTATGGATATGATATCTAAACAAAGAAAAGTTGAATTGGTGAAGACTTATGAGAGACTGCAGGGAAAAAACTCTTGTTTCTAAACCAAAGCAAACCTTACCTCTCAAGCTTAGATAACCAAAGTGCAACTTTCTTATTTTGGACACATTATGAGATGAACCAATTCACTGGAAAAGACAGCTATGCTTGGAGTAGCAGTTGAAAGTAAAACAGAAAGAGGGTAACCGATGGAAACAAACATAGAAACCATAAACAAACCATTAAGAAACCTATAAATCCAACAGGAAAATATATGGTCATAAATATGAAAACACATTAATATAAATGAAATTAAAATAAATAGATTTATAGCATTTTATTACATAAATGATAAAAAATCCCTCTGAATACAGCTGAAAATGGATGTATTGTTACACCTCTGGTAAATTCCATCTAAAATCTCCTAAACCTTTCAGCTCCCTAATTCGAGAAGCAATGATCCAAATGAACAGAATGACCAGTAGAGTCCTGGAACCGAAAAACTAAATTGGGTCAACTACTTATGGACATTACGACAACCACATACATCTCGAGAATGAACGGGTTGTTTAAATGTGTGAATCCCCCTTACGACATGTTACCTGTGTCCATTTCTGCTTCAGCTGAAGAGTCTGTTTAAGGAGAGAGAACAGTTGGGCGATAAGGCATCTCCAGTGCTCCAGCGAAGAGGTGCCTCGGTGGTGGACCGGGGCCTGAAGTCTAAAGTCATTAAGGTGGGCACTCCTGCTTGATGTACCTTAGTTGCACTGTTGCTGCATTTGTAGGTCCAGTTATAACACAGCTTATCAGATATCGTGTTGCAGTTGAGTGAGACAGAATAAAATGCCAGTGAAGGCATGTAAAGGAACTATAGTAACATGACCAGTACTCCACAAAACTCTTTCCAACTCAGAATGCCCTGGACTCACTAAGCAGTGAGAGGCGGTTGGAGCACAGGCAGGATCTGGGTGTCCAGCAGGGGGCAGGACAGAACACTGCAGCTGGTCAGGAGGGAGCTCAATCCGAGCCTCAGCTGAGACAGAAGGTCAACTGCAATACTGCCAAAGTGAGTAATGGTGAAAATGACAACGACGATGATTATGATGATGATGATGATTTTAAAAGAGTTATGAAGTGAGAATTACTAGAGCATTGCCATCCATAATTCATAGGATGCTATCTGTTTAAAGAATTTAGGGAAATGATGGTGCATATGATTAAGACATGTGACACAAAGCCACTAATGTATTTGATTTGTCTTAATACTACACTATGTCTTAATAAAAGAGTGTGCTGGAGTGGCGTGGGCGGGTAACTGATGTTTAGTGCCATGTGATGATAAACATACAGTCACACATAAGCGGCTTTAGTGTGTGTGCGTGTTGGAGAGCAGGACCTCTGGATAAAACACAGTTCAAACCCCACACCCCCCCAACCCCCACCCCAACCACACCAATCCATCACCAGAGGAGCATCTGGAGCTTCTAATACTAAAGGGTCATTTCATCACTTCTGCACTTAGACTGCCAGATCTGAGTTGATTATTTTAGCACCTGTCCCTTAGTAACAGAGTCACCTTACAGACAATGAGAACAACATCTCTGCTGTATCCCTCCTCAGCAGATGTCAGCACTGAGTGTGGAAATGGAAGAGCTAACAGACAGAAATGAATGTCTCCTTAAAGGTGATGTGTGACGTCCAATCACAACAGGGAATGATCTTCATCTTACATGGTCCTTAATCATTAATCACTCACTGTGAAATGTTGTGTACCCCTCTGTGTTTGTGGGTCAGTGTTTGTCTGTTTCAGTACCATTACAGAATGAATTACAGAATACATATGTATTTAATACCGTATCATTTTTGCCAACTGAATCTTCTCTGCCTTACAGCCAAACTGAAGATCCAGCAGCAGATCCAGGATGTAAGAGTGACAGAAAGCTCTAGTGAGGAGACTCCAGCTGTTGTTCCCTGCTTGCAACACTTCATCGATGGACAGGAGGAGGCTCACCAGATGCGGCCTTCCGCCTTATGTGTGGATGGAACATTCCTAGCCAGACAGGTGGAGGTGTGTGACTCAGAGCTAGAGGATGAGGAAATGGTGTTTGACTGAATAAATGTATCGCTTGGGTTATTAACCTGTGTGGAAGGATTGCTGTGTATTGGGTATGGTCAATGCTTAATATGCACTTTACAGGAGATTTTAAATGCCACATTCTAACAAGGCTTTTTAATGGCAATAAGTTCAGCTTTATTACATGCTCAGTGATCACACTGCATAGTCTAAAAACCAAAATTTACAAATGTGATTGAGCACTATTTATTCCCCTCATGGTTTGGCGTCATTTAGTTTTTGTTGTCTAATAAAACTCACTAACACAGGAATCATTTTCTTGTTGTGTTATTTTCTTACTGTGACATAAAGCTGTCAGCATTACGCTTATATAAAACATGCGTTCAGAGTTCCCTTACCTTACTGCAGACTAAATCTAATTCTGAGGTATACCTAGGGCACATGTTAGCCTTGATTAGTTATTTTTCTGGAGAGATATTTAAAAGCAGCCCATTTTGGATTTGTGTTCTATCACTGTCCAATGAAAAATGTACCTCCAAAATGGATCAGGCAAAAACTTCCTTTACGTTCAGTGTAAGTGAAGTAAACAGATTTTATTCAAAGCAAATTTGGAACATTCTTCAGGGTCTTATGATCATGATACTTTATGATACTCTAGTACACAGAAAACTAGAAATCACAAAGAATGGAGATACTTTGTTTGGACAGTGATTAAGTTTATTTACACTGATTATTAGTTGTGCATCATATACCTAGAAATAGGTATTAGAAATTTCTATTCCATATTCATCACATATACAAGTCATTTTGTGCATGTTTTGACACTAGTTTGTGACTGTGAGGAAGGTCATGACATATTAGTATCACATACTGAGGAAAGCTGGTCAGCGGATATTTAGCTGATGATCCATTATTTGTTGACAAAGGATTAAATTCATCACATTATCCAATATCTGCTCAGTGCCTTTACTGGGTCACTAAAATCCATACAAGATAAACGTTAATGTTTCATGGAAACCACTGCCAGTGATCAAAGCTGGGCATCTGGATGCCTTCATAAAACAAGTGGGGGAGTGAAAGAGGGGTTGCTATGCCATGGATGCATTAAAATGTACTTTCTAAGAAGGTCTCGGTACATTCTAAGAGTCGTTTTTAAGATTTTTGTGGTTTATAGTTTTTGCCATGTGGCAGTCAATGAAAGTTTTCAGTTTGTGTGTTTGTGTTTATTTGATGTGTAGTATAAGAGCTCTATAGAATCAACATTTGAATACACAGAGTAATCTTAACTAAACCGAATCCTGACCACAAAAATGAATGAAATGCACCACTCATATACACCATATGGAATGGGCACAATGTCATGTCAGCTGTAGCTCAATCTTAATGGCTGGTATCCACTCTGTTCTCTAGTAGCTCTATAATTGTTAGTTGTAAAGGAAAGACTATCATACTAGTAGCCCATCATACTAACCAGCAGTATAAATATTTTCTCAGCAGACTTTGTAGAACTTTATGATGGGGCCAACATAGCGTCTTGGTCAACAGTGCCTCCTCCTCTCCACTCTATTCTTACTAGTCTATAAGCAACATTGTGAGATCATCATCAGACTTCATTCTTTAACTTGCCAAGAGCATATCCAGTGGTGGAAAGCACCAATGTTCCATCAAAGCACCATCACTGTTACTTATGTCTTGCTTTTAATGATATTACTTCTCTCTGCTTCCTAAAGAGATTTAGCCACACTTGTGTTTTCATCTTCCTGATGTTATTATCTTCATGACTGCCAAGAAGTTAGAAAGCCCATCCCATCATGTTGGGCTGATTGCACTCAGTGCTACAATGACTCACTATGTCACCTCTTGGGGTTTAAGGTGGTATTGTGAGCCTGGATGAGATTTGGGGCTAGCTGGTCTGCAACAGACTGTGTTAATAGTTCAGGTTGTTTTTGGAATGTTTTTAAGTAAAGACGTTTTTTTTAGAAAAGCCAAAGGGGTGCTTAAAAGCAGAATGGTTTCACAGCTTAAATGGTTCCTACTCTCTGCTAGGCTGTGGTTGCTATGGGAGAAATGACAGATGAAGAAACAACACATAAAGGAGTGAGTGTCAGTTTTTGTGTGGATTAGAGTTTGGGGATCTGCCCTGAGTGAGTACATGCAGTTTGGTGGCTGCTGGGTAAAGGAAACAATCCAGTTTGGGTAGGGGCAAAAATGAACGGGACTGTAGAAGAACATATATAGAAGAAACGAGTGATAGAAAAAGGAGTCAAACAGTGTGGGACCAACCACTGAATTTGTGCTTGTGGGTCTGCCCTGAGATAGAGGTAGTGCTGTAGGCTGACTATACATAAAATTCTAAATGGGGGTTCCCATATATGGACAGTGTGAGCATGAAAGTAAAACTGTAACAACTCTTCTATTTATATACGAAATACATGCTTCATGGTCTGAGTCCTATATATCACATCCCAGTCCACTAATGACCCATACATTTAAACAGTGAGTCATAAAGATTACAGTAATTATAAAACCACTACAGCTGATTAGAGTGCCAGATGCTCTATCCCATGGTGTTTATAAATGTATATAACCATGCCACCAGGATCCAGGGTCTTGCTTTCTGTTGAAGCTTGGCAAATGCCAAGAGCGACAATTCACACGATCAGTACTGAACTTATCGGATGCCGGATGCACTGTTATGAGATTTTAAACAAACATTCAAAAGAAAATTGTGCCAGGTCATCTGTCAAACGCCCAGATGAAGTATTAGTGAATGCGTGGTGACAGCTTCATACTGCAGTGGTCTGAGCGGATCAGCGTTGGAAAGAGAAAGGATTGGACTGCTGCCTGGAGGATTAAAGTACAATGTCATTAAAAATGAGATGATCTCCTGTGGAACTTAGAGCCTGTAAGACAGTCATTTAATCCAAAACATTAAAAGCAAACACCACGGCTTACTTAGGCTCTCCCTTTAAAAGTAGAGTACGGACAAAAACACAGGCTCTTACATAACAGTCTGACATGCTGCTTTTACCGAATACAGTCTATGATCATCACTTTCGTTCATTCAGCAAAATAAAGGATGTGTTTCTGAACTGTATGCTTCAATACAGTTTCACAAATGCATGCGCTGTATGTGTAATTCTTTGTTTAAGAACACATGACCAATAGAACCAGGAAGGTAGTGAGATAAAGAACATATAACATGGTACTTACAGCAACTGTATGCATCATAGTGCAGTATCACTTCACACCTGTTCAGAAGTACCAAGCTCATTTTATTGTAATACAAGACAGACACATGATGGTGTGGGTGTTTTGAGGCTATTGTTAGAGGTGAGGAGTGAATGTTCCAGGTTTTAAGTTCCACAGAGGTTGGCATAGTTTGTTGTCTACTTTCAGAATCACAGATTTCAGTTAAGGGGTAAAAGCTTAGTGCTCAAGATTTAGAGCTACCCAATGATCTTCCTGTCTCTCCCTGTAGTTTGGGTGACAATACAAATGGGTTACCAGCTCAGCACTAACCCAACAAAAGCACAGCCCTCTATGGTTCTACAGTATAGCTTAATTAAGGGGTAATTAACCCAACCCTAGTCCTTCAGAGCTCCCAGTTGTCTGCATTTACCTGGTATAAAAACTCTTCTTAAGTTCAAGTAAGTGTGTTAGAGGAGGAAAACAGGAACTCCAGGGCCAGGGTTGGTAACCTGTGGCTTAATCTGATCCAGGGGACAGCACCTGGGAATCTGGCATAACTGTTACCCTTTGCATATTATGCACAGTTGGTCTTAATGGTCTACTGCAAGTGATGGCCCTGTCTAATATCCAGTCTATTCTCCCACACTGCACTTCGAGGCTTCCTAAAGGGGAAAAGCTGTCTTTTATTTCCTGGGTGAAAACAGCAAGTCTGAGTGTACAGCTTTGGAGCTCTTCCAAAGTACTGACCTCCTCAAGCACTAGACTCTTTCTATTGAGGTCTGAGCTGAGGCTCTGGTGCTGGTCAGATATCTCCAATAGGCCTGGGCAGAGTGGAGGAAGATTGGCCTGGACCATTAACTCTCCCAGCCTATATGCTGTCCCTGTAAGGCTGAGCAAGGTGATGGTAAGTGTTCGCTGTGCTGGTGAGAAGGTCAAGGTGAAATGTAGGCAGGGATCTGGGTCTTCATAGCTTAGGTTTGAACCATAGTTGTGCATTAGAGGTTTCTTGAGAAGTTGGCCTTGAGGCTGAATGGCAGAAAGAGTGCAGAGGGAAACTGGGCTTGGCGTAGTGAGCCGTATGCTCTCACTGTCTGTGCGAGGATCCCCTGACACAGTGCAGTTACGCTTAAGCACCTTCTGGGTCTTGGACAGGAGTCCAAGCTTGGGAAAGGAGGGCAGAGAGAAGGGTTCACTGGCCACTGGCCTGTAGAGTGGTGCAGAGAGTGACGGTGAGCTGAGACGACGTAAGGGGAAGCAGGATTTGGGCTGTTCGTTGAACTCTGAGGTAACGCGAGGTCTTGAGGCGAAGGGCAGGGCACTAAAATCGTCATCCGATGGCGTGGAGCTTCCGAAGCCGGATGGACAGTCGAAAACGTCTCCGTCAAGCTCCTCATACTGAACTTTGGTGGATGTGGCCTCTGAGGAGAGGGAGGGGCATAAGGCCATAGTCATATGATCAGTCGCTGGAGGTGGAGGGGGTGATGGTGACACTGTGTCTTCATTGCCTTCAGGACGTTTTTGTCTGGTCCGCCACCAGCACAGGACACAGCCCAGGACAAGAGACAAACAGAAGACCACCAAGCCCACTCCCAGCAGAATCTGGAGGTGGACTGAACAGATAGTGCAGTCAGAAAGACATATTAATTCTGCAACATCAGCCCCTGCTCAAAATGAGGGAACAACTGCTTCGCAGTAATCCTCAACAGAGGAAATCTCATCTACGCACAGTCCTTAAAAAAGACAATGACCTTTTTATCCAGTCTCCTGTACTAAAATAGATAGAACAGGGCAGAAGTTGATCTGATGTGTTCATGTGAGAGTTAAACTGTGTATTACTATATTAAGTGTTTATTTGAAGGACTGAATATTTTAATAATGATCCTTTTATAGTTTAATTTTTTTTAATAGCAGCAAGAACAGAGAAAAGAAGAATGTGCTTGGTGTGCATGAGTAACTTACAGAAGTATGATGAGTAAAATACAATACTGAATGTTTCAAGAATAAAGCGATTGAAGCTTTAAAAGACTAGTTTGAGGTTAAAAGATGTTTAAGAGGTCTACGGTGACGCTACTGCAGGACTGTATTAGTAAGGCTGGATAACAACTACATAAATCTTTAATCACAACTGACAAACTTCTAAAACGTCTTATTCCAGCAGGTTGTCATACATGTTGCCATTTTGACGTCATTTCACATCCGCCATTGTTTATGAATGTCTTGTAATAAATGTCTTTGTTTGCTACAATTAAACTCCAATTCTCATAAATAGAAAGTAATACTGCATTCTGTTTTTATTCGCATTTTGGGAAACAGGGTTGTATTAATTAATTCAACCTTTGAAGTCAGTGCTAATTAGCTGTATTGGATATGGTGGACATTGAGGCAGAGTGTTAAGCTCTGCAGGATGATAAACCTCTGTGATAAACCTCACCCCATGCAAGATCTGTTTCACAAATTAGGACAGTAGATCCAGGATCAGCTTTCCTACACTACTTACAGGAGTAGTCGAGACAACACTGGCCCAAAAACGGCACTACTGAATGGGGATGCTTAGTGAGTTCCCTACCAAAAGTTGAAAAGATAGCATGAAAACCAGGACATACCTTCCAGGTGCTTGGTGAAGAGCACCTGAATCAGCAGCCACATGAAGAGGACAACAATGATGCCCTCGATCATGCCCTTGCAGCAGAAGGTCAGCACAGAGTGCCACACTGGCTGTCCAGAGTAATCGTCATCCTCACTGGACATGATGACATGCAGACACTTGATGTCCCTGCTGGAGTCCAGTGCTTTCACTACATCCTCCAGTCCATCAACGTCATGATATGCCCATTCTTCACTCCAGCGATGACATTAAGCTATTCCAGTGTTTTCCTCCAACTTGATCTGCGCTTCTTCCATTTGTTGTTTTGTGAGTCCACTGCTCCAGCAAATCACCAAAGATACAAGCTCATATCAGATCTCCATCAAACATCACCTCCGATATTTCCCATCCTGATAGGAATGCTGGGGCAGAAATCCATTCGTTTGTGCCCGATAAAGCTTGTTGTATTCAATCAGCTTCTTTATAGGACCTGAACCGTAATCCTCTGTGCTGATGTGAGTGAGACTGGCTGACAGATTGGCGGAAAGACCAAAATTAGCAACGGAGGTGGAACGTGGGAGGGATCATGCTACACCAATCAAAGGCACATATATAGATGAGCGTATAGATGAGGTGTTTACACACCTTCTTATCTGAACCATTCCTCCTCCGCTGTAGTTATCATTAACACAATCCATGCCCCCCACCCCCTCTTTCCAAACAAACTGACAGCTGTCCCTTCCATTAGCAGCTTCTAACGTCATCAGAGTGTATAGCCAAGTGCTGTGTACGCTGTATCTATAAACAGCATGTCCATAAATGCAAATAATTTACACAGCAAGGAAGTTAATGGTACAAGTCACTGAAAAGTCGCAAGTCTAAGAAAAGTTTATAATAACATTACCACCAACTTTTTCTGATTTGAGTTTGTCAGTGATAATTAAAGGAGCAGTGTGTAAGATGTTAACTTAGAATGAGCCTCCAGATCTGACGTAGCTCAGAAAGGACAAACCACAAACTGGCAGTGCCTTCCAATTCTTCATGTACATTGCTTCAGGCTTTCTAGAACGTGGCTGCACCACTATTCAAGTTTGAACAAGACATTCATAAACATCCTTATCAGAAAATATTCCCAGCATTGAAAAAATAATTAGGATTATTAATTAATTATTAATTACAAATTAGCTTATTAGGAGAGAAGTAGTGATATTAAACTAAGTCTGTACTAAACTGATATTAAAAACACAATATAAGGCTACTTCGCTTTACTAATGAAATGCGTAGGCTCTGGTGCTCTGGACGTCTATACACAGATCAGACAGCACTCCGAGTACGGCTCTGATACACTGGAATTCCCTGTTGATGAGCACAAGATACCTCCAAAGGAAAAAAGACCTACTGATGTAAAAACGTCACATGTATGAACATGCACTGCAGGATTTAGGCAGAATACTTTTACTATGATTGTTTAGCAGGGAAGTTTGCAAGTAGATGATTCTATGGATGAGTCAATAAGCAACCCCACCTAGTTACACACTGCTCCTTTAATAATTACATACAGAGACCTGGACATTACTAGTGCTACAATTTGTATTACGAACTATTTAGTGACGCACAAACAATTAAGTTACTGTAGATGTTTTTCATAAATGTGTTATACAAAAAAAGTGTGAGATGCAATAGAATACATTTTTTTTTCTTAAAATAATTACACATTTTAACTAGGGTTTAATAACGTTGAGTTTAAAAACATAAGATTAATGCATGTTATGATTAGAGTTTTGGCTAAAACTCATATTTACTCTTCAATATTTACAGTCTTTACCTCTAAAATTTTAAAGGGCCAATATCTTTTACTTTTTAATAGTGTGTGGTAAAGGATACCATTCGCTTCACAGCCCATACAGTCTTAATATGGAAACAAAGGTGTAAAACAGACAGTTTTTAAAGAACAGCCTGTAGTGAATAATTTCTCCACCTGTTCAGCCTACATAAATGGTAAGCGTTCCAGCCCAGATAGAACTGGACTCATTTACATATATCTGTCTTAAAGGAACAGCACCTGAAGAAGCCTGTTTAAATGTACAGAAGAAAGAGTCTGGTAAACTGTTAGGCAAAAATGAATGAAAACAAACTGAAGTGAGAAATATACGATAAAATAAACACTATTAAAATGCATTAAAAAAATACTGATACACTGCAAATCACCTAGAGTAATACAGTCTATGTACCTAGTCAAGGTAATACTGCCTCTCGGTGTCAAACAAGATGAACTGCATTCTGCTTTTGTTTCATGAACCATATCAGCAAATAATTTCACTGAACTTATAAGACTAAAATGTAGTGGGTCACATTTAAGTGTAAGCCAAAAATGCCAAGATCAGGGTACGAGGTATTATTTAACCCTCCAGTGTATACCTTCAAATTCTCACCACAAAGGAACTGCAAATATGAACAATAGAAAAACCACAAGACACGACTCGTTGCATTAACTCAGACTTTAATTCCACTTTGTCAAGCTCCATGTGTATATAAAGTGAGAACACCAGAGAAAGCACAGTAGAAATACAGTGACGTGGTCTTTGGTTTCAGCTGTGTAGTTATCTGATAAATACAGTAAGAGGTAATCGTAGAGATATCGTATCTGCAGGAAATATTTTCAAGCACATAATCCTGAGGTAGGGACGAAGCCGGTTACTCTGAGAGGTAACAAAAGCACCTCCTGACCATATCCCTTACCGAAGGCTGCTCTATGTTGTACCATGACAGAAAGATTTGGGGAAAATTTCATCCTAATTCAGTGAATTATGTAGATCCATCAAAGTTCCATTCATCACTATTTACATTTACCAGGTAATAAGCAGACCTGACTGAAGTGAAATGAGATTTAGCCCAATCCTGCTGATGCATGGTCGATGTTTAATAACTGAAACACTCAATATATTTTAGAAGGTATGAGATTTATCTTTTTACGGTCATAAACTCTTTAGTAATTCTCATACCACTGTATGAAAGTTGTTCTGTCATTAGTTATACATATTTCTGAGGTATTCTGTCCACTACTAACCTGAGACCAAGAGGTACTTTCAGAGATAATTCATAAACTCAAAATATCTTTATTCGACTCTATCTAGTGTCTGGAGCTAATTCTGAGGTAAGTCCTGACTTATATTATACAAAGTTCATTCTGAGGTAGCTATTTCATTTCTCCCGCTGAGGTATATCTAGCCTTGTTCATTTGAGACATGAGGCGTCATGGTGCTGAGGTAAAAACCGCTGAGATCAACCTGAAATTCCTGAGAAACTTGCTTTCCAATATGGAAAGGCATTTGAGGTCTAAAGTTATAAAAAAGAGAGTGGAAGGAAAAGAAAGAAACTAAGAAAGGATAGAGACACATGTCTAGAGAAGAGGGGAGGAATGCACACACAAAAAAATTAAAGCGCTCTTCCTATTTTTTTTCTCTTTTTCTCAATGTGACCAGGATCAGTACGTTTTGAGAGAACTCTTCTTTATGAACAAATACCCTGATATTTCTTTGATTTGATTTCAGCAATATCATGCGTTTATGTCCTCGTTTGATTACCAAGTATATCTGAAAACGCCTACAACCTTCTCCATATAGTAAAGGAATAACGCTTTAGTAAGGGCCCAAACTAATGAGCCTATAATTGATCGTCCGACGCCATCTAAATGATTGACTTGTGGAACACTGGGTGTCACCCTCTAGTGTCAGGCCTTTTTTGGACCAATCTGTCTATAAAATGTCTAAATAACAGCTAAATGAATGCTTTCAGCTGTGTAAACTGCAGTTTCAATACTCAAGACTCTTCACAAATCTATACTTGAAACTCTTTCAAAACCACATGAATATTTCTGGATATCTAGAAACTAAAAATAAGGAAAAACAAATCCACAATCAAATCAACATAAACTATAGATAAGAAAATAATAAAAGTTTGACCCCATTGATAACTGAAACAACTGCAAATAACACTTGATGGGATTGTGGTCCATTTGAAATCCAGCAAAATCAGTAATAAAAAAACAAAAAAAAAAAAAAACAAAAAAAACACAACACATCTCTACACTGATCAGACAGCAATCAGAGTACTCGGCTCTGATTGGAATCTACAATTAGTGTGCATGAAATAAAAAAAAAAAAAAAAAAAACGTCAAATGTATAAACGCCCACTGCAGGATTTTGGCAGAATACTTTTGCCATGATTGTTTAGCAGGGACGTTTGCAAGTAGATGATTCTATAGATGAGTATGCATAGAAGGCGGCATACAGTACACTTAGTAAACGTGTGGAGCACAGAATGTACTCATAACAGTATTTTCATTAACATTGAGGTCTTTGTTGTGATTTTGGATATGACCATTCTCATGATCTTCCAAGTCCTGAGAGAGTTTGCAGTAAACATGTGGCAAAGGGCAAAGGCCATCTGCAACAGAGCAGAGCAGTTACTAAACTCTTCGTAAGTGGAGGCCCCTCTCAGCAGAAATGAGCCTGATGAGTCTCAAAAGGAGGTAGACTTGGCTTTGATGGTCCACTGGATGGCCAAAAACTCTCCATAGAGAGGGTGTGCTTCTCCAGGAGAGGGAGACTATAGGCAGGCTGCTGGGAGCTAGGGAGAGCCAGCAGCAGCTGGCTCCACAGAACCAGGGCCCTTGGAAGAGGAGGACGAGGCGGAGGAGGAGGCGATGTTGGGGCTTTGGTTGGAGCTGTGGTTTAAGGATGTAGTTGTGGCAGAGTTAGGCATGCCTGTAGGGGACTTTTGAGCATACAGGGAACCTGTACAAAAAAAAGAAAAAAAAAAAAAAAGAGGTGTTAAAATATGTTAAACAGGTAAATTAAACACCACCATTATTGATTAAAACCAGAGCCTGTATAAAACTAAAATAACCACAGTTAAATACAACATAGGTATATAACACAGATTACACAGGTTATATAAAACACAGGCTATGACAAATTTTCTAATGGTATCAATTCTGTTGCAGACCTGAGTAAACAATCCCATTGACCTCTACAGACACAGTGATGCTGGCTGATCCATTCGAAGAGATACTGAGGGACATATCCTGCTTTTCCTCTAAAGAAAAGAGACGACAGATTAATATTAGAGATTATTCTTTTATCTCAATATCCACAACGGAAGCTACAGAACCCTGAAGACTCACCACGTGCGCTGGTGCTGTTGATGCGCAGGTTGGCAGGGTTCACCTGTGATGCCATGGCAAGCAAGTTCTGCTGGAAGGCCTGCTGCAGCAGCCGCTGCTGTTCTTCTGCAAGTCGCGCCATCTTCCTCTCTGGCGCTTCTATGGCAGCTACGCCCGTGCCCAGAGCTGCAGCACCCATGCCAGTCTCCAGTCTCTCGCGCAGCTGCTCCAGGGTGGCAGCCCGGGCTAGCTGTTGCTGTTGGTGACCAAGAGCCAGAGCCAGGGGGAGTCGACCCGGCAACATGGAGGCAGGACCCTCTTCAGGAACTGAGAAAGCAGACAGAACAGTTACCATAACGAAGACCCACTTCGGTCAAAACATTTTACATTTCATGCATATTTTGCATTTTAAATGGTTATTAATGTACTGTAAACATCTATTATTAGTGTAACTACCAGCTGTGAGAACTGATCACCAGTCTTCTAGACATACTAAATACTAAACATATACTAAACCATAGTATATGGTATAAATACTAAACCAACATATTTATAGTTCTGCCATTTATGACACATCTAAAATGTATATAATGCCTTCCTAAAATGTATTAATGTATTAATGTATAAATTGACACTATATAACTGTACCAGTGTGTCTGGTACAAAACTGGTTTTATACAAATGAAAAAAAAAAAAGAAAAAAAAAAGAGGGATTTCAACTTTTGCATAATAACTTCTGAACTGCCATGTAAACTACTTCCAATGTTCCGCCACTTCTATATTCTGAAACACTGTAGGAAGCTGCTTATTAGTAAGAGAACAGTGGCGGAATGAAGTCAAGCCCAGCGTGCTGAAATGCAGTCATATGTATAATGTGTTAACTGAGGCCCCTAAGGTGACTGCCTGCAGCCGGGCCTCAGGAAAACCTTCCTTTTAATGGCTTTCACAATATGGCCCTTCCCAATCAGCCCCTGCAGGCCAGGAAAACTACTCCATTTCCCCAGACACATTTCCTGCCTGCTACAGCCTGACCTTATGCTTTCTGTGGTACACTCTATTGTACATTAACATCCAATTGCAAAAGTAAAATAAAATTTGTATTAACAAGTAATACATTTGACAAGAAAAAAAAAAGAGCATGTACAAGTACTGCACTATAGAGAGTTAATAACTTGACAGTAGGTGGCGCTTGAATCCTCCAAAGCACAATGGCTCAGTTGTACCACATAACAGCCCCCTTTCCATATACAAACAACTTGTCCTAATAAACATCTGCTGGTTCATGCTTACAGCACGGGTCACTAATACACATGAATTTCATTTAAAGCCCCAAACAGGGCTGGGAGAAACAGTGCCGTGACTGCACAGGACAAAATCTGATGTGTGTGATGGGGCTTTTAAACTGCTCAACGAAGCTGTTTAATGGAGGAAAGTACATTCCCAGCATGTAAACCCCACCTGTGCCTTTTTTAAGGGCTGGAGTAGGTGTGCTCTGCAGGCCGTTGTGTCCAGAAGCAGGTAGGTGCATTTTGGGAGGGGAGAGGAGGTGGGGGGCACCCCCACTCGGGGAAGGAGAAAAGCGGTAGAGGCTATTACTGTAGCCAGGGCGACGGCCCTCTCTGCGGTTGCTGTCGATGGCTGCCTGCAGTTCCCCAGGAGAGCTAAGCCCTTTCTTCTCACATTCATAGGGGTAGAGGTACTTCATATACCTACAGAGAGAACACAAGGACACATGTATTAGGATGCTGTACATATTCACTGGATGGAGAGCAGAAGCAAAGGTATCAAAACACGCGTTAATGACAACTGAGTATGGATTATGGTATATCTTATGATGTAAATGTCGACATCATGGTATTATTATAGCCCTCGATAAATCGTAACTTGATCAACAAAGAAAAAATGTTATTTGTTCTTAAAGTAATTTGCAAGTTCTTCTATCCATGCATTTATAAAAAGAGCAGCAGGCATTGCCAAATTGTGTTTAGTGATGGTAATTGTTCCACACAGTTAATATTCTTTTGATCCTTACTGTGTGCGGAGGGTGAAGGCTGCACTGGTGATGGATGTGGGCAGGTTTAGACCTTTGGTGATTTCTCTCCAGATTTTCTTATTGATCACCTCTACCAGGCCTCCTTTCTCCGTCACAAGTTTATAGAGCTTATAGAGGTCCAGGACCTGCTTGGCCATGATGGGGATACGATTCACTGGTGTACCTGAGGACAAAAAAAAGTCAGATTTATTTTAAAGTAGAGATTATGCTGCAAGGTGCTCCTCATGTATGATGGTCAACCTTATTCTATAGCATAGCTTCCAGATTGCTGTGTGCTTCTGTCCCTCATTGTGGCATCCCATAACAGCTGTAAATTGGTTTGGTCATAGAACACACGCAGAAGAAGAACTGCTCCTAACCCAAGCAAACCACCAGATCTGTGAAACATGTTGGCATCGGCAGTTAAAGTGACACAGTTCCTTTATTAATCATGTGACTGCCAGGGGCAAGAAGGAATCCGTAATCTACTGATCTGACTGTTATAGCAACTCTGCAGTTTTCAGTGAAGCATATGTTTCGCTTAGTGATAAGACAAGCAGGAACTAAAACTGGCCAGTGGCCACATTACAGGCCTGGGAAAGCAAGGTCAAGGGAATCAAGTGTCCAATGACGCATGTTTAAAAAAAAGTTGATATTTTGACATTTTAATCTCATAGTCGTGTTTTCAATTGCAAGTACTGGAGCTCAGGCCCAAAACCAGCACAACAAATAAACATCACTGTCAAATTACATATGAACTGCCGTGCATGTAAGAGTACTGCGATGCTGAGTATGAAAGTGGCTGGCAGAAGGGAAGGGATAATGCCGTAAGAAGCTGCTCTAGGCATTAATTAAAAGGTTCAATGTGAGACCTGGTGCTCCGGACCCCTCCCAGCCAAGAAGGGATTGGGGCAGGTTTTTAATCCGTGAGTGCCAGCAACGAGGGGGCGGGAGGTGGTGCGTGGATAGGCCCGTGTAATGAAGCTCATTTGGAGGGATTGTGTCCACTAAATCCAAAACACACACACTCTATTAGCCCAGATAAGGATGGGGGAGAGGAGGGATGAGACTGAGATGGATGGAATGAAAGAAAGAAAGAAAGAAAGAAAGAAAGAAAGAGAAATATATATATATATATATATATATATATATATATATATATATATATATATATATATATATATATAAATTTTAAGACTAATTGTATTTTGCATTCCTGGTACAAAATTTCAAATACAGAAATAAGATATCAGACTGTCATATTGGTTAGTCAACTAATTTTAAACTTTGAGTTGACTCTGCAGGGAACATTAAAGATACACTTTATATTTGTCAGCTATAAAATGTGCCTACAGTGGTAGCATGTACGTATAAATCATCATATCGCTTGCAACTATGCAACTATATATTCCTTTAAAAGTAATCACAAGGGGTTGATGCTTCCTGAGCTAACGGAAATAAGCACTCCAAGGAGTCTCCTCCGGTGGATGTCACTAGACATTTCAGATGATGGAAACACTACTAACAGCTGAGCTGTTTCACCCTGACTACTTTAACAAATGTCTGTTTTCTGGCAAGTGGCTGACTAGCATGAAATGCGGCCTACAGGTATCTCTGAAACGAATCCGCTGCAGACAGCGAAAAAGGACCACTGAAGATCAAACCATGATATTTAACCTTATTCTTTCATCAGGCAGATGAATCTGAGCTGTGTTTCTGTAGGGATTTAACAGGAGCAATATGCCTTCATTTTCCTGTGAAGCCCCTCTCAGGAGTACGCCGATAGGCATGACGTGTTCATTTACCCAGAGAGCATGGAGTGATTTAGAATTGCATGGCTTCCAAGACAGGGCCCAGCACTCCCTAGGGAGGCAAGAGCAAGGTCTTGCTTTGAAAACGAGTTATTTAACGCTGGGGATGACATTACTCGTTCATCAAACGATCGGTGAACGGGCTCAAGCTTCGGGTTAACCCCAGGTCACCGTGCTAGGGATTTAGGAACAGGTCAAAAGTAAGGGACGTGAAGTAGTACCGTCAAGGGAGAGACCTCATGGCGGTTTCCACTCACTGTAAAACCGATTTAGCTCGTATATGGTGGAAAAGGCATTCACCACATTGTTCAGCGAGAAACCTTTTCTAAGGCCTAACGCTATCCTGAATGCATCGGCTCTCTGTGGCCATATAAGGGAAAAGGCATCAAGATAAAACAAGAAAGGTTAATGGCATAAAAGAGTGAGCCCTGACATTAGGCAGAGCAATGCTGTGATTAGAACAGCCCCCCTCAGCCTGACAGACTGTGTTAGCACAAGTAGGACCTGACCCTGCTAAGCCTTAAACAAATCAGTCACAACCAACAAGCCTGGGAGAGAGAGAAAATCAGCAGAACAAACTTCAGAATGCTGCAAAGTTTAGAAAAAAAAGAAAGAAAGATAGAGAGAGAGCGTGAAAGAGAGAGAACAATCTACAAAACTGACGAATAAAATTTTGCTTTAATGGGAATTTTAGCAAATTGTTCCCAGAGTTCACAAACATAAATGGGGGACATGTATGGAGGACTTGAGATACTTTAACTTATTTTTATTTACTTTATCCCCTCTTCCCTGCTTTCCCTTCCCCCTGCTCCGTCCATCCTGCTAGTAAAAAACAGGTCAGTGGATCTGACCCCTGCCCTATATATAGAGGAAACAGCTGCCTACATTAAGAGGCCTTTACTCTCTAATGAACCAATAGCAAGGCCTTGCAATGCTGACGGGATGAAGGAAATACCACACTCTGGCCTAAACAATGATTGCCTTTCTTACTGTAGGGCTGCAGGGGAGGAAAAAGAGAACGGGGCACAGGAAATGCATGGTTTTACACCAAATCAGACGTTCTGATTGATATGGTGGCTAAAGGCTTTGTACAAGACCTAGTTTGATCCTGCTTTAACCAGAAAAGTTTAGATATCAAGAGCAACTCCTACACTGTCAATTACAAATGATCATGGGGTGGTGTGGGAATATCTTCAGAGAAATTTACATTTTTAAAATCAGTAATTTCTTAAGATTAGCATGTGGATCGGAGAATGTCCAGTGCAACAAAAATCGCATTTGTCTGAAATTAGTGTGAATTAGACATAATTAATTCCGTTTTTACAGCAATAAGAAAGTAATTTATCATCAAGACAAACAGCGACAGATGTTTCACCTGTACACAAGACACCAGTTCAATCTAGGCAGACAAGAGTGAAATTTGATTCAATATTCATAAAATTCAATTACTAATAGTTTGATGTTCTTTCTGTTCCAACAACAACAACAACAACAACGCAAAGGTAATCAGTTTTAGGTGTAGGTTAAGTGACGTTTACAGAACTGGGCAGTAAATAGTCTCTCCTCTGGCACAGCTTCAAAAGATGTGTTGATTGGCTGCAGATGGGAAAGACACTGCACATGCTCCCAGGCATCATATAAGACGACACAGATAGCAGCAGAAAATGGCGCGGAGTGACGATGGGGAAAAGCTGCATAAGGGGGAAAACAAACTACACAAAACAAAACCTAATCAGTAAACACAAAGAACTTAAAAATTAGAAACCACATAATGGATAATTAATAAGGTCATCGGCTCTAACCTAACCACTTCAGCAGATGTGGCCTTGAACAAAACCTGTTCAGTGAAGACGCCAGTCACAGAGTACGACTGCAAGATCAGAGTGACCAGTACTGAATAAAAGAATCACTGCTTAGACAATGAAGAACTGCAACACACAAGACTAAAATCAGTTGGGGTTTTTTGGTTACATTTGCCTCCATTGTAATGCAGGCGCTCTGGGGGTGTCACTACGCCTGATAATCTGAACACAAATCATAATCCAGAAATCCATAAATATCAGCAGCAGTTCCTTTGCCTAGACAAAAAGGCGGGAGGCAGCACCAGAGTCTGGATTATAGCTAAAAGAGCGCTGTCAGACAACACATGGCCTGACAGTACCATGTCAGCGTCTGGGGCCAACACACACACACACACTCTAATACAGAAAACGAGGCAGAGTAAGAAATTGTGGAACAAACTCAGTTTGTAAGTATGTCTGAATTAGATGGCAAACACTTTCCATAATGAAAAATAATTACCATCTTCTACTGTCACTATCCAGCTACCTGGTCTGGAAATGCTATCTTCATAAATAGCAGTTACATAGGGTCAAACAGGACTCTACAGCTGGAGACAAGCTGCCCCCTCTCGCCTCTACTTTTTGCTTTGGTCATAGAACCCCTAGCTGAATATATTAGAGCTAGTCCTAACATCTCTGGATTTTCAGTGGGAGAGGCAGACCACCGCATCTCATTATACGCATATTTAAAGTATCCACTGACTTCTGTTCATTTCTAATTACAGTATGTCATCTGGCTACAAAATTAATTCTGCCAAGTGAACAGCCATTTAATTTACAATTCCTAGCAATATAAAGTTGAACACCCCATTTCAGTTGACCAATACTGAATTCAGATACCTGGGGATAACAAGCTCTCCCGATCTTGGATGTCTGTTTAGATCCGATTATCTCCCTTTACTAGAGACAATCAAGAAAAACCTAACGTAGTGGTCATGTCTACCGATTACGTTTTCTGGCAGAATCAACGTGATTGGGATGAATGTTTTGCCAAGACTGCTGTACTCATTTCAAAATCTGCCAGGCTACCTTACTCCCAATTAAAATAAATAAATAAATTACTTAATTAATAAATCAATTTATAACATTAGGAGGTGCATCTCTGCCGAATTTTAAATTACATTTCTGGGCAACCCAAGTAAAACAGATGTGTAGTTGGTTTTCATTATGGGTCAGTATTGAAGCTTTCACTTGTCACCCGTGTTCTCTGACCTCCTTACATTTCATTCATAATTCTGACAAAATCTTATCCGTCTCTGATCATTTCATGGTGTACAAAACTGTCCTGGAGAGACATGAGTAAATGTGAAGGTCTCTAACTGTGTTTTTTTGTGGTCCAATTGCCCCAATCCCTGATTTATCCCCTCAGATTGGAAGTGCAATTTCGATCTCTACAATTTTTTCCAAATTAGACACTACTTTCAGTCACAGCTGAGGAATGGTCATTTCAGATTCCAACTCAATGAACTGGAGAATCAGCTCATCTCTAACAGTTCAAAGAAACAAAATATCACATCTATACACTGTTCTATCGAACACCGTGCCCTCACATTATGATATACTAAAGATAACCTGGGAAAAAGATCTAGGGTGGACATTTTATGATGAAAAATGGTCAGATATTTGTAATCAGATTTTTTCTAAGTATACATCTATTAGTGTCAATGAACAAAACTTCAAACTTATTCACAGAATGCATTTACCCCGGTTCGCTTGCACAAAATATTTTCCAATTTTTCCAAATACATTCCTGTTTTTCCAAATACTTAACTGTTCTGCTGAGGTGGGCACAGTTTTACATGTCTTTTGGTCCTGTGCCAAATTGCAGGCGTACTGGGTAGAGGTGCACCAGGCTATACAAGAAATAACTAGTACACAATTTGCCAGGTCCCCAGAGACATGTCTATTAAATGTGTTAAAGCGTTCTCTGGACAATGATACTATTTGTCTTTTACATATTTTATCTGGCTTAAACATGGATTTTGATGTTATGGTCAAGGCCAGACATGACCTCCATAAAGATGTGGGTGAATCAGATTTCTATTTGGCTACCTATGGAAAAGCTAACTTATGAGTTGCACCACAATTCTGAAAAATTCACTAGAATCTGGTCCCCCGTACAGCAATATCTGAAGAAGGTCAACTGAGATCTGCCAAGACAGTCCTTTTCTCTGAGTGGGTATCCTGATATGTCACCCCAGCTCTGTATTAATGTACTTCGTGGATGATTTCACAAATGTGCTTACATACATTATTGTAAGAGATGCTGGTCATATTTTGTTGTTGCCTGTATGCACACAGCTTATCTTGAGTTGATGCCCTGGACGATGTGTGTCTTGATAAAATATGATTGCAAAAAAAAAAAAAAAACCCTATTTGCTTAATTTGGAAATTGGGAATTTCAAAAATTCACACACTCACATTATTAACCTGAGACATTATATTAGACTGCAGTCTTGTTCTAACACTGAAGCCCACATTTACAGGAGGCTGTGACCATCAATCACTATGCATTTTTTAGTTGAACTGTTACATCAAAAGGAAAGCAACAAACAGCTAAAACTAGTAGGGAACCGTGGGCTACGGCAGATTTATAATACTTTTCATGTACATATTTGTACACAGGAAATCAGTGTCTGCTAAACGTTCTGCTATTTTAGAGTACAACATCATTAGACATCAGTTTGGCGTCACATTAAGATCACTGTAAACTACCAAAACTTCCACCTGACTGTTACACTCATGCAGGTTTTCATTACAGTCTCTCCATTTCAGCCATTTTATTAATGCATCTGAAAATCAGGGAGCGATTACAAAGTGCTCTGTCTACCACTGCCTATGGAATTTAAACCATACTGATGGACAAAGAGATACACAGCAGAGGAAAGGTAAAAAAGGAAGAGAGATTTTTGGTCCTTCCAAGTATAACTCTCACATGGGTCAGAAATCTTGGGTGGGGGAGCAGCAGCAGAACACATAAAAACACAGGGGAAGTGCATTTAGCAGGATGTCATAAACACACACAAGCAGAATAACAAGCCTCGGGAGGGCTAAAAGACAAAACGTCTACAAACAGGACATGCCACATTTACCATTACCTCAGCACAATACATGCCCCCATTCTCTGCAGTGCAGCAGGGAAATAACTTGAATAACTTTATACTGAACTCTCCACAGAGACAAGCCCAAGCTGATGGGTCTGATAGACACAAGCTTTCCCATCCTGTAAATGAAAGTTCCATCTTTGCCAAAACATGGTAGAGGGCATCAGATATCGTTGGACTGATTTTTAACTCAACAAAGAAAATAAAGTAGCATAACGGTGATATTAGACTGTAAAAGATACTGCAGTAAATACAAATCTATAAGATTCCTGAGCATGCGTAATATTTTATTACAGCAACAAAGTTGTGTGTGTGTGTGTCATCTGGGAGGCTATGGAAACATGCAAATCATCAAGCAAAAGCATCATTTTGGCATCCATCGACTCTTCCTGATTATACATTTGCAACCTACTTTAACCAATCCTTTGTTTGGCCCATTTATGCTTTTCACTCTGTGCAGGATCTCAGAGTGAGCAGGTTTCTTAAAAACTTTATACGCCCTCTGCCTTTCCTCTATCTAGTCACCATTTCCTCCCCCTCCCATCCACTTTTTCCTTTTTTATGCCCTGCTGATGCTCTCCAGCCTCTCCATTGTCTCTTCTCTTCCACTGTCTGTCATTCTCCTCATATCAAAGGTGGGGCCCTACATTTTAGGCACTCATTAATCTTCTGCAGAAGGACAGGGGGCCCCTTAATCCACCTCTCCCCCACTTCTATCTGATCTAGCCCAGGCCCCGAGCAAGTGGCCACCCCACCTGCCCCCCTCTGGACACACACACACACACACACACACACACACACACACACACACACACACACACACACACACACACACACACACACACACTTCACCCAACTGGCCTGCAGCTCCTGCCTCTGTGGTCCTCCAGTCTTATCAGGTTTCATAGACTTTGACAAGTAGGACAATACATAGAGGCTCATGAGTATTGAGGTGTATGGTCGTGTGTGTGTGTGTGTGTGTTTCACTGCGAAGCTCCAAAGAGAGGCAATGTTTGTCTGATTCGAATTCCTAAAAAGATCAATTGAGAACAAACAGTGGAGAAACGCTGTGTTTCTACAAGTAATGAAAGCAAATAGGTGATGACACTGTACAGACACCGTCTTCTAATCCTACAGCAGAGACTGCAGAGCAAGAGACATCAACTCTGATCGCTTAGCATACAGACAGTCTGCTGTTAAAGGATGGTAAACGTTAGAGCATTAGTTGGACAGGATTAGTTTTCCATAGGGAGGTGGAGGAATGCAATTTTACCACTTAGTGTCTAGCGTTTATGACTGATTCTTATGGGATAAGAAATCTCGGTATACATTACAGAGGTGGAAACTGCTTCTCAATGTAAACACAACTTTCACGTGCCTAAAAGCATAGAAACCAAATTTAACATTTCTGAAAATGTAGAAATCATGTCAAAATTCTACATGTATTTATGTCTTTGATTCTAATCATCTAGCTGCCTTACGTGAATGAAATTCTACATGTCGATGTATTTAGTTTATTTCACAGCACTTTTGCCAACAAGACTAGAGGTGCTACAACACATTATAACATTTTGATGGCACAATGCAAAACTGTGACAGTCTGCTTTGTGGAGATATGACAATGGTGGAAAAAGAACACTATATAAATATGACTATCTATCGTAGCTGTGTTCTTTGTAATTATTTATGGCCCTATTTGTTATTGAAATTTTGATAAGATCATTGTGGGAATTCTCAATCCTAAACCCACTACCAATAGTCAGATTAAATCATAGGCTCCAGCATGTGTGCCTACTTCCAATTACATGTGAAGTGTGGGTTCATTTACAGCTGGCAGCACAACTTCATGTGCTGTCATGTCTACCACCATGCTGGCCACTACTCTGTGTGTGGGAAAAGGAACAGATAACACCCCCACCCCTTGGCTTCCTGTCTTAAGTGGGCCACAATTTAACTACCTGAGAATTTTCAGGAACAACACAAAACTTATGAATAGAGGTTTGTTGGAGACCCATCTCAGTTTGTCACAGCGTCTGCTTCAACTGACGTGTCTTTCACACTAAAGCAGTCAAACAAACATCATTAATCACCGGGAGTGGACCCCACCGACAGACATTTGGCATGATCACACTTTTGCCGTCCACCCTCCATTATCAAGTCTCACTCCTTGACACCCCTATTTACACCCACACACAAGGAGGGATGGGGGTTGGCAGAGCAGCACAAACAGCTCCCCATCTGGTTGAGTTTAAATCCTACGGTAGGGGTTAATAGCTCCGTCAAGCTGTGTCACTGAAAGCTTAGCCTGTCTGATGACGCTGGCAGACTCATCTCACTGTCACAATATGACAATCACACAGACTCAGGACATACGATTCCACTTAACCAAGACGAAGAGAAACTAACTCTCAGAAGCTAACTTCATACTGCCTTGAGTTAGAGTCAGTGAGCATAGTGTGTGTGAAAGCATAGCTTTAACTGTTTTTACTGCCATGTGTCTAAGAACATTACTTGGTAGAGAATGTGAGGCTCTGGTATCACAGCTCTAAGTTCAAGTGCAACCATGTTGGTAGTGGAGTAGATTTTTGTGACACCTATTCGTCTACACCTTAGTCATTCTTTCATTTGGTGGTCAACGGTGCTGTCCGACTTGAAAATGAGCTCAAATTAAGGATGAACCACTAAAGCAGATGTCTGCATATTCTATCTTCCATCCCTAAATTAAACTATAATTGCTCTTTTTCCATTTTTAATTCATTTGCAATGTCATGTTTAACAGCTTGACACGGCAGTAATTTTGCCAATGCAGTGAAGTACTATTTCTATGTAAAAACAACAACGGCTGCTTGTTGAAGGTTAAAAGCTAAAAATGCAACTTCAAATGATCTAAAAATAAGCATATACTATTTCAAGTAATCTATATTTAATTAAACTGGAAGATCTTTTTGAATAACTTATTTAACTCAAAACACTGACAGCTTCCAATGACCAAGTCGTGTCACTTAACATTAAACAATTTAAAACTGAAATTATGACACTAATGCAATATTTATATGCGTCTACTTACAATGTGAAAAAGTTTGTGGTGTTAGAATTTCACTGACATTATTCAAAATAACAGGTTGTTTAACAGTTGAATCGCAAATCAACATTCAAATATAGAAAGATTGTTAGAGAGGGACAGTTAATGTATCCTGAAGTTTGCCAGTATTAGAGACTATATTACAGCAAAGGGTCGTGTAAACAGCTGTGTTTTTTATATAATCGGACAAAACCTGGTCTCACCTCTTTTCTGCATGAAAGTGAAAAGGTCATCTAAAAAGTCCTTCCTGTTAGGGTCACTGTCCAGTTCATAAAGCTGAAAGGAAAAAAAAACATTCATTATTAACCTCTCACACAAATTATTTGTCAGCATTTGGACATTAACAACATGTAATACTGCACAGAGGTGCAAGTCAGCTTGTTTGAGGTAAATGCAGCACTGCTCTCTGCAAGATTTTTTCTTTTTTTTTTCCTTTTTTTTATGTTGTTACTGAGCAGCAGAGACCCTTCAGGATGCACCTGAAACTGTGTTGGTATGGCACTGATAAGGACATAAGAACTTAACAGCCATGGCTTTTGGATCTTACTATTTACCTTGGCAAAGTCCCTGGAGGCCTCTCCTCTTCCTCTCCCACCATCACTTTCTTCATTCCAACTTGCATTGCCATTCTGAAAGAGGAGGAAAAAAAACTTTAGCTTCAAAAGTGTAGGTGATTGAGGGGAAATAAGCCTCAGTGTAGCATAGAAAGAAAGCTAAGGACACAGCAGAAAGGAAGTCAGAAGCTGGGAACAAGTAAAAGGAGGAACGCTGACCACACAAAAATTAGTGGTGACCTCTAAACCTCCAGAGGATTCAGGGTTCTAACGGCAGGCACACTTACAGTCATACCTTCCAAATCCTAAAACCAAGCTTATTAACTTTCACGTCATATTCATTCATCCATTCATTCATTCATGAGAAAAGCACAAAATGAGATAAAACTAGATAGAGCGATGCTTTTACACATGTATGCAAAAGTTGGAACACCTACTGAAACCAAAATTACAGACCAAATTATACAATGCACCATTTTCTGTACAATATCTTAAATGTATGGAAATAGGGGTACCCCAACTGTTGCATACAGCTGCATCAGGAAAAATGACTACACCACACAAACAACTGGATTTAAAATTATGCAGACATGCGATTCTGGATTTCAGACATCTGATGATCACTTTCTTTAAGTGCTCTGCTTCACCGGCATTGCTGGGCTCATAAAGCACTTATAAACTCTAACAGTCCCTTGGTGCACATACTCTTTGCCTGATTACGGGCTATCCAGCTTCCACCACAGAGCTCATCTGAGGAGAGTTAGAAAGGACAAGGCAGAGAGGTAATAAAACACTTTTACAGGAGTTCCCCTCCATCCCCCTCTTTAATATGCTAAGTGAATCACAGCTGGGGAGAGAGCGAGATCTTCAGAGTTTACAGCTAACACACACCAGCTGGGCCCGGAGGAGAGCCCACTCGGCAGGGGAGCAACTGTGGAGGGCAGACACACTGTGTGGTATTGTGATGTGTGAGTAAGAGAGATGTCCAGATGAATTTATACATGCACACAAACACACACTGTATAAACCTCAAAAAGGACCTTCAGTATTTATAATCATTAAATGCTGATGCACACAGCGAAACCAAACAGACCCCTTAGCTGTATTTATAAACACGGTTCGCCGAGAGGCCACGCGTTCCCCTCTGCGCTTGGGCACGTACAGACCCATTCTTTCATTGAGGTAGGACAGCACTCACATACAGATTGTATAACGTTATCTGACACTCAAGACATTTATAAACTCTGCAAGCTGTTGTCAGGCTTACTGGTCAGGCTTTGGCCTTACTAATCATATTATAGAAGACTGATTGATGAGTGGGCAAATTAGTCAAGAGGAGGAACCAGATGACCATCTGGGTTAGCAGGAGGAAATGAAGTCCCCTCCCCCATTACAACTCAATAGAAACTCGCATAGCCCAATTGACCAGGCCAAATAATGATTCTGGAAGACAGGACAAACACCTAGTCACTCACTGAACACACTGTTTCTGTGTAGTTAGGAGCATACAGTGCAACATCCAGACCTACGAGCAGGAAATCAGTTTGTGCTCTGGTGAGAAAAACGCCAGCACAATAAGAACAAACACTTAAATAATCTGGGCAGACCCAAAGAGAAAGAGACAACACTTAGCTGGGAAGAAACTAACTTTGAGAATCCGACAGATTTGTTTGGCTCTCAATGCAAACATTACAGTGGGCTGTAAAGCAGGGCCAGTATTTGCATTTAGAGGAAATAAAGAACCTGCAGTCTGGAGCTGACATAATGCTAACGCCTGGAACGTTCATACAGTATGCAAAGCAAAACCAGTATTGGTGTCAATCATTTTAATATGGCGGGCTCCAGTAAGAAACTTCAGCTTTTTCCCAAAAAACAAACAAACGAATAATAATTATATTATAGTGATATGTATATACATTGTAACTAAGATGAAGCGTCTGTGAACGCTGCGGCTTGTATTTACAAGCTTATTTCAGATATGGCCCGTCTCTATATGGCAGCATAGTTTGAATTGTTCCCATTTTAAAGTACCATAATACCCATGAAAATCACTGCAGGAATCTTTCCCTATGCCGGATTAGAACATTCGTGTCCAGACGGTGATGAGAGTTCTTACAGTGGCGCAGCTGCTCTGTGAGCCATATCACTGAAATCAACTTAAAAGCCCTGCAGGGGGGCTCTGTAATTTTTAATCCAAATCAAATAATTGGTCCTGCGGTTCCCTGCTGAAAGTCAGAGAATCATTTATTCAGCGCCTTGCTGTGCTGGGGAGCTGAGGGCCTATGAGGGGGGTGGGGGCTTGTAAAGGATCTCCTCTTTATAGGAGCCAGTGTGCCTAATCTGGCAGAGGGCCATCAAACATGACGTGAACACTGCTAAAATTGATGGTCAATTAAGACTTGTATAACAAATGCAGTACATTTTGTCCAGAGGAAAAAAAGGACTGCAAGACACAAAGTATACAGCGTTGTAAACTCCAAAGCTGAGATGTAGTTATGGCAAAATTCGCATTAAACAAACAAGCCAGTCTCTCTGGCTACATAAAAGAGGAGAACAACCATAATAGAGACAAAGGGCCATGGAGCAGCTTGTAGCTGCTTGTCTAGAGTCAAACAGCCTTAGCAGGGCCTGAGGCAAAGGTCATACCCATTGGCTGACTACAGACTGGGCGCTACATTACAAAACAGATTGTCTTTCAAAGACATGGCACAGGTGTGAATGTTTCAGCCTACACAGGTCCATCACGGCCCTGCGCCGTTAAAAGGACGTGTGGTATTCTCCAGTTAGCTCTAACTCTCTAGCTTAGATGATTAATATCTAATGAAAGGATATTTAACATTAGGTTATCAGCTAAAGGGCAACACCGCACCTAAAGCTAAGTATTCTTGAGATATTAACATACAGGCAAACGAAGACATCATGACAGCAATTACTGCAGTAATTTACTGCAGGCTACAGCTCAGTCAGCCTTCAAGCACCCAACTGAAAGCCACCATTTCACTGAACTCATCTTTCATTAATCGTTTCCAGTACACGACAGCAAAATTACAGGAAAGGTGTTTTGTAAACAGGAGTAAACCTGTCTTATTTACTTGTCTGCAGAGGTGAGACGATCCAAAACCGTTCAAAGAAAACAACCACGGGCAGGTCAGGACAGGCGCTGAAGGTAAGGGGTTTCGTGGTGGTGGGGGTGTGGGGGGGACATTCTAGACTTGCTGAGAGGTAAAGGAAATGGACAGGGAAATAAAAAGGCAACCCCCCTTTCCTTCCCCATTTACCTTTCTGCTCGATTACCACCCCCCTCCGTTACTACTTCTGTTACATCCAGTGAAATTGACTAGAAAAGGTCACAAATCACAGGGCGACTGCAGCACGGCCACTCCCTCTATTCTTTGCTCATGCACAGGCCCCCGGTGGGAATTCTCACCATTTCAACAGAAGGAACTCTTAATTCCACTTGGAATGTTTCCTTTGGGTGGGGCCGGACAATCTACACAGACACACACCAAACCCCTCCCGCACCTCACATACTCACTCCAAGCCTTTAAAGATTTTTACTATCAAATACCTCCGATGCAGGCTTTAAAGTTCCTGCCCAATCGCAAAGTTCGCGCCACCCTACTGAAAAAAGGTCCAGGACAATGACTCATTCAAACTGCCCCACAGTGTTGCATTGTTTCCAGAGGAGGCATTGGGAGTCATTGACTAATGCCTGCCTAGTTTACACCAATCTCTGCCTGGTTAAAATATGCAATGCTAGAATCCAGAAATGTCAGTCTTAACGACAGACGAGGCACAGAGTATGAGAACTGAATAGGCTGTAATCTCTCTCAAAAGGTGGCTACACATTACATCGATGACACTGATCATGTCATCATACGAACCAATTAGGCTCAACGCTATCTCTTGGTCAAGCTAGGCCTCCATTCTGATAATTCTGATGAAGAAAATCTCCTAAAATCTCTTTTCAATTAAACACCTGTAGATTAACTACCTGGAATGCAACTGCAGGCTGGCCTGTCAAGATCAAGACATTTTTATCTGATTATAGGTTTCCCAATAAACACCTGCAATTAACTGTCTGTTATTGTTCATTGTATGCAACAAAATGCAAGACTAAGCTGGCCAAATGCCTACCTTGCTTCCGAGTGGTACTATGTAGCTGCCAACACACGACAGATACTACTCACATTAAAAAATAAATAAATAAATAAAATTTAAAAAGTACTTACCGCTGACCCCTAAAGGTGTCTTAGCCCTGAACATTTATTTATTTATTTATTTATATATATAAATAAACCCTTATGATCCCCTACACACAATTTATTAGGTTGCAAACCCCGGACTCTAGCTAAGCTAACCACTGCAGAAAATGATTACGTCAAGAACAAAACCGGATCTCCATATTTGATGGACGGCTTGCAATTCCTTACATTTTTTAACCCTTGCATGTACATTTCATGAGGAATGGGCCAACAGAAATTACTCACATGAGGGGAAAAAGTCTATTACTGACTGGAGATATGAGGTTTTATTCTGACTGCAGCTTGATATAACTGTGTATGGCTCAATAGACTGTGTTCAGGGGCTTGTTAGAATTGTGACAGGCCAAGGCGTAGGAGGTACATATAAATGCACAGAGCTGCACTAGTAAATCGATCCAAACAAGCTTCCTTAACATTCATTGCAATGACAAAGCTGCTGGGTCCTCTGTGGCGTGATCATTTGTGTGTCAAATCGTTCCGCTGCAACACTAAACTCTAATATAATAGCTCATAGGAACTGATTGCACCCGGTTGGCTCATACTGCCAGTGCAAGCTTGATGTGTTGCCAAGGTGACTGTTAAATAATGCAACACTGTTGGACAAACAAGATCGTTCTGCAACCACAGGAAAGACTGCTGGACCTCGCCATTCAGCCGCACAGTCCTCAACACTGTGAAAATAAAGCCTAAAAGGTTCACCATCTTATGAGACTGACGAGGGACCATAGCAACTTCTCGTTGACACCCCGGGCTGAATGGACCTTTTGTCTTTTGGTACACAATTCTTCCTCGTTCAGTTACACCCTTTATTAAATACAGCAGGAACACAAACCCGACCAAGCAGGCTTACTGTAGTGACATGCCGTCCTGGCGTTCGTGAGGCTAATGCTAACGCCAAACCATGGAAGGAGTACAAAAGTGTTGCACAGCTCGTCAGTCACATAGATGGATTTCACACAATCGAATGAGAAATACCATACTTTCTAACACTGGTTGGCTATAGTTCCACACAAGCATGGTCCGGTATCCACTGAACCTGATTAAACCACCATTAATCATACTAGATTAGTATGACTGGGGCTCACAAAAGGAGCATTGTGGCAGTCACAGCAAAGGAGTTTGCTACCAGTGTGTGAGACCAGGCATTACACCACTGGAGCCATTCAGGTAGTCTCTCAAAACAGTACACATTACCTCTCTGGCAACAAGACATCACATTTGGCGAGTATGTCTAGGTGCCTGCATATGGAAGAAAAAAAAAAACAAAAAAAACAACAACACTTAAATTCCTTACTAAACTGCCTAATGAGAGGCCTGATCTCATGATTACTGAAAGCTGCATGCATGTGACTTCAGTAAACCAGTAGGTCATTCCCCATGGAGACTATAAACAAAGCAGCCTTCAACTAGTTTTTATCTCCACACTGCCAATTAATTCCCTTATTTGCTAAGATTATATGTAAACATTAGCATGCTCTCTGTGCGTGACTGTGTTTACCGATTGACTGAGGCTTATCCATTTAAGTGTGAAAAGCCCCAAAAAGCCAACCCCCCACCCTCATTTGAAAATGCCATTTGTGGCATCTGTTCTCTTTTGTGTTGTCGGTGCCATCAAACCAGTCCCTTCCCTCTCCCCAACCACCCCCCCCTTACACACACACTGCAATCTGATACTGTTACCACAGCACAGCATCATTAAATACTAAAGAGCAGACATAAAGAGAGGAAAGATAAAAAGAAAGCAAAACAAAAAAGAGAGACAAGGAAATTCTCAGTCAACAATAAATTCCCCTCCACCCATGTCAGAGCCGAGCCACAAGGTCAAACTTCTATAAAGCATGCATTAATGGGGAGTTTTTCCCTCTCTTATAACAAGAGGGCCACAGGGTCCTGCTGTGCTCACTGCCATAACCAATATGCACAAAATGTTCAATGAAAAACTGAGGGAGAAGAAGAAGAAGAAAAAAAAAACAAAAAAAAACACACAACAAACAACTGAACTCATTATTTTTTTATAGAACAAACAATCTAAATGATCTAAACTGGCCATGTGTCCTAATATTCTACACAGCACCGTTTATTGCACTGCATTTCGTCTGATTATATATATAGAAGTCAAGGGGGAAGGGCAGACAAAATATGCCGCGCTAGTATATGATTGCTAATCTAAACATAGCCATGGAAGCTCCCTCAGTCAAGCCGTCTCCAGTTATAATGAAGCCCACATACAGCTGGCAAGTTTTTAAGGGTGCACACAGGCAATTTTATTGCCCACACCCGCACACATCATTAGCCTCTAAATATATAGTGGCTTGGGTGTGACGAAAAACATCAGAGCACTGCCCATCAACGTGGAGCCACACTTCCCTCCACGATGGCTTCACAGCTGCATACTCACTAAAACTACATCCAAAATGAAACATAAAACAGTGTGTCTAATATTAAAGCTTTATGAGGAACGATACATCTTGACGTTTTATAGCAAGATGTCTAAAATTAAAGAGAAGCCATGACTGCACAAGAATGTGGGACTGTTTCTGTGAAGGCACGGCCAAATTCCTGTCAAAGTACGTAATTCTCAAGTCAGCTTATGTCAAACGTGAAGCAGGTCAAATCTACAGACAAAACAAAAAGACTTTCTGAAAAGACTGCAGAACCCACATCAGACAAACAGGACAAAAACCTGAAAAATAAAACGATCATCTACTTTTGAGCACACACACTACACACTGTAGGCTACAGCAAACCAACACAGCTCTAATGCAGCTTCACCCTTATTCTACACATGCAATACAGCCAAGCTAACACTGTCTGCGAGATTTGAACTCCCCAGTGTTCTTGTGTTTAGACTGCACGTCTAAAAGTATTATTCTTCAGTAGAGAAGAAAAGCACAATGTAAAAACTCTCATTTTGAAACATTAGCAGATTCAGGTCAGCCTCTACAGCCACATCAATAAGCTTAAACCAAAGGGCCTGGTCTCCTGCGGCTGAGGCACGCGTCCACAACACCTCTGCTTTCTGTCTGGCAGGCCTGACGACGTGCCTCTTTGGACAGAGGCCAAGACAGCATTATGCTGCCAAGTGTCTGTTCCAAGAAAACACCACGGGCCAGGAACAACAGAAGAAAGTGAGAATGCAGGAAGAAAAAAAAAAAAGAGAATGAATGAAATAGAGAATGACATTCCCAGTCTGCTGGGCGGACTGCCAGAACGCCACACTTTAAAGGTATTTAAAGACATAAGAGGTCAACACCTGACTCTTTAAAGTAGCCCACTTACAAAGCTGAAACTGCAGTAACACATACGGTTTTGCTCATGGCAGGAGATCAGCAGTGTAAGAAAACGGAAAGGAAAAATTAGATGAAAAAGGAAAAATCTTATCTAGGAAAGGGGGAAGCACAGGGCCTTGCCATCAATACCTTCCTAGCCTTGTTGAGAAGCTCCCAAGGAAAAGCCTACATCAGACCTGTTTGCTCCTTTGTGCTCTTACATGTAAATAGACTCACAGAATTAGCCACGGCCAAATCCCAAATAACTTGAAAGTCAGAATCTTAGTGACAACTACTTAAGTAGGTTTTAGGGAGAAATTGGGACCATCATTACGCACTGCGGAATACACTGTGAGATGTGGTTTACTGGGCCATAGGTATTTAATCCTACCAGGAGACATTTTAGCCATCCTCAAAACAAAAACGACCTTCGACCTTTTTTTTTCTTTTTTTTTTTTAAATTAAATATTTTTGTACTTACTATACAAATAGTATTAACTGTGGACTTCCTGAAGGACTTTCAAAAGACTAAAGAAGACACAGAAGTTTAGGCATGAGAAAGCATAAGCGGTTCTTTGCATATTTAAATGGCTCCTTTCTTTAATGTGAAACCTGCTGAATATGTTCTTTTAAAGAACCTTTTTAAAAATGATTCTGTTACATGTCAAATAACTGTGCTGGGTTCTAGATAGAGCCCTTCATTATATGTTATATGCCCTTCTATAAAAAAAAACAATAGTCCTACATAGAAACAAAAGGGCCCCACTACTTCTATTAATCAGAGAATCTTTCTGGGTTCTTTTTTTGCTAACACAAACATGCACCTTTACAATTAGACGCCTGATTTGAAGTCTAAAATGGTGTCACTTCCTTAAAACCTAATTAGCGGTAAGTTTATACAGACATAACACAGACCTGTTTGATTGACTCATCAAAGCTCCAGTCAGCCAGGCCATTTGGTGTGGTGAACGAGTGCTGTTCAGTAGGAGATGGGCTGTCTTCTGGTTCGTCTTTCACTTTGGGTGGTGGGGAGCGGGCCCGTTTTTTGGCAGCCGAGGGAGAGGCAGCGTAGACGGGGAAAGGATATGGAGGCACCCCCACGCCGGCCTGCTGGAGAGCAAGGCTCTGCTTCCTGAGAAACTCCAAACCCTCGTTTTCTTCTTCCTCACTACCTTCCTCCCCATCCATCATCTCATCCTCTTCGTCCTCTTCTCCTGCAGAACCTCTTCCTCTGTCCATCTCGTCCTCGTCCTCCTCCTCCCGCACAGAATCCACACTACTTTGTGTAGACACCCTGCCAGGTGGAGGCCCCTGGTTGCCCTTCGGAGCTCTGTCCAAGACACTCTTGTTGTAGAACTCGGGGGTCAGTGGTGCACCCTGGGCTCTGGCTGAAGCCATGATGGCTTGCTGAGCGGCCAGCTGCTGGGCATAGAGAATGTGGGCTTCCCTGAGGTGCCTCTCTTTCCGCTCCATCTCGAGCTTGGCTTGCTGCTGCCTTTGGAGCTGCTCCATAACAGCTTCCAGTTTGATGCCGGCCACACCACCAAGTGCTGCCTGAGAGAAGGCTCCTACCAGGCTGCTGTCCTGAGATAAGACGGGCTGTGAAGCAAACAACAAGAAATAACAAATAACATCACTTGGGGCCCTTCATTCAGCCAAGGGTCACTTTCAACCCTTCACCTCACCAGCACGCCGTCAAGAAACTGTTTTTCTCAGAGACGTACTACAGAATATGGGGTTATTTGTCTTAAAGTATCAGCTTCGAGTAGAGTTAGACGAAGCCTTGAAAGGCTAATCTGCGTGCCTGTAGCTACTGCTAGCTTAGCTAGCGTTTCAACACACGGGTGTCCTTTGACCCGAAAGGGGTCTACTAGGCAACGATGACCGGAAATCCGGCCAAAACACCGAGCCTATTTACAGTGAGCTAAATAATTTATATCAGATCTACTTAAAACATGGAAAAGAGTGTTTTGAGTAAGGTGTATATGTGTAGGTGTGTGTAGAGGCTACACGCTCACTCCAAAGTAATGGCGCACGTCCAAAATCAACAGTTAAATGTGAGACCACCAACACTGAACCAACTAGCCGAGAGGCAGCAGCAGAGGAGTGACTTTCACAGGAAATAAAGTGAGTAAAGTGATTTAGAAACATGTAAAAGCACCGGTTCTCGACGAATTTGTAGTCTGATGCAACTAACTCTGAGTGGGATAAACAGCGAGGGGGGGGGGGTCTAAACTAACTCCTGAAATCATGACGTGTCCGATGTGGATTTAGCGCTCTTAAAAGCTAAACTAGTGCAATTATAAAAACACAAAACACCACAGAAAAGCGCATTCACACGGTAAACCCCGGGGAGTCGACTTAAACCCCCCTTTCTTACCGCGGCTCGTCTCTCTGCTCCTGAGGGCTAAACCTACCTACCTCTACAGTAGCCCACTATCTGTATCAGACCGGACTCAAAACGTGGAGCTCTGCCAGCAGTCGCGACTCACCATTTGCGCCTTGCTGCTGCCGCTGCTGGCGTTGTCCACCATCCCTCCTTCCTAGATGTTTCTTTCCCCTTTTCTTTCTGTTTCTCTCACGAAGCCGTCCGCGCTCGATCACCGCACCAGTAATGTTTGCATCCACCCCGAGTGTCTAATGTCCCCGATAAGAGTGCAATAGCCTTTCGGTGCTCGCGGGGAAAATCGATTTTTTTCCTTTAAAAGGAGGGAAGGAGGGAGGGAGGAAAGGAGGGGGCAGCCGAAGGGAAATGCCTGCCTGAGCTCACCTCAGCTCCAGAAGTGCCGTTCAAGGGGGACTCCCACTGCCCTCGACTTTCCTCCACCCAGGGCCAACCCCCGCCTCACGAGGGCCCGCCCCGCCGCTCACTACGACAGGCAGACTCACGACCCTCAGATCTCTGCCCACCGTCAGTACCTAGCCCTACTGGTGTTTGTGCGGACGCGGCGGCTGTTGCGCTTCCAGTCTTTTTGACTTCTCACCGGACTTTTGAACACAGTCAGAAACTGTCCGACTCCCTCTCTTCTCTACTCTACTACAGAGTCAATGGTCGGATGTCCCATTTATTAGCCACCGCTGGTTATCTCCCCAGGCGCCAGTCTGGGCCTACTAATGATAAAGAGCACTCGCGTAACGCCCCCTAGTGGCGCCACGGTGTACTAAATGCTGTGTTACATATTGCCCAGTAGTGAAAAACAAATTGCTGGGTTGCACAAGGGTCATTTATCTCATGTGATTTGCGATGTGACATTGAACCCACGGCAGTAAATCGAAAACAAGAGCTTCTGGGTTTCTGGGTGACCAACAGACACATGGATTCAGTAAAGATATATCTCCCTTTATTAAGTCCATCAATATTTTACAAGCAAAAGAACATAATAAAGGCCAATTAAATAGAACACAAACATCATGACACGAAGTACAGACTTCAAGTACAGAGGTCCACTCCGTCTCGACAACAGCAACAGCTCCTCAGAAGACTCTGCAGGAAAAGACAGATATGGAGATGTAACGACAGTAATGATCACTAATGCTTCCTTTAAGACAGGATGAGTCCCAGGCTGTGTTTAGACTTAGGTCAATCGAATTTATTTATCCAATCAGTCCTTTAGGGATCACTTACAAGAGCAGATTGCACTTGTGTCCGGACTTATCTTTAGGAGTTGCTGTGGTACTGATGTAGGTGTCAGTAACTATGTAGCAAATCTAAATTATGTAGAAATCTGGGCTCTTCTGTGACTTAGGATTTGACATTGTCGCTGTTTGTCATGTGCGAATGACATAAAAGGACACTTTGTAATCAGATTCACATACACATCTTAAAAAGAAAAGGAATTGCATTTTTAATTATTTTCATATGTCTATTTGGGTTTACAAAAACAGATTATGTAGATTTTTCTGTCCAAAAATCTACCTGGATAAACTCTATATACTAAGATTTGGATTTGGGCTGGTAGTCTGAACAAAGCCTTAAAGGTGCACTGAAAAGTTTAGAATTTAATGTTCCGTTGATTCAACTAATTACAGAATCCTTCATGAGAAGAAGTCTTGAGGCGTGGAAGACTGAAAATACTAATATCTGCAGTGTGTTTTTGTCGGATAACAATGCAGGGTGCACCAGTCTGTGCTAATGCTCACCACATTAGCAGAAGTCTATGCTTTGTCAATGCCAAGTTCCTCAGGTGTGGGGATTCCCAGCTCATTGAGAGTAGGCCGAAGCTCTTGGACTACGTAGGGATAGATCTCTTTGTGGGGGCCAGCTTTGTCCTGTGGTAAGAAAGAGGTACAAATATGATGAAATGTGAAAAATTGTAGTGGATGTTATGTGCAAAACATTGCAAATAACTAACTGTAAAAGCAACAGTGAACAAAAACCTTTGATTCTAATAGTGGGAATTAAGTATTCATAAGTATTTGTTCATTATGTTGGTAATCTTTTCCATGTTTACTATTTGGGAGTTTTGTACTCTCTTATAAGCCACCAATTTGGAAAACATTTTATCAGGAAATGACTTGTTCTTAACATTTCAAAGATGTCAATGATAAACAATTTAAAGCTGAATTAGCCAAGTATGTCATAAATACAGCCTTGACAACAGACTTAGTATTTCTTATGCCCAATAAAGCTAATGAGCAAAGAAGGCTAAGAAATCACATCTGGGGGAGAACCATGTTGTATCAGATGATAAGAAAAACACTCAGAAGTCTGTATATCACAGAGGCACTCCACGTCCACACACTAATAGCTTACTGTTGCCACCCACTGGATAAATGTTGAACTGTAAACACCATTGTAATCGTTAATGTTGAAAATTAGTATATAAATTCTTGTTCAGCAATACCAATGGGGACAAGTTTGTAAATACCAATGGGGACAAGTTTGTAAAATGCTGTTTGGGTCAAGTCCTAGACGATAGAGAGACAGAACACCACCTACAGTGAGGCTAAATGTATTACATTTTCAAAAAGTTTTGCCACAAACCTTGACTGCCTCAAGGATACGGATGGCACTGGCCAAGTCATTTAACCTCCGACAGGCCCTCAAGGCTGCATCCAGGATCTTGGGCTCAGGTACCAAGTCATAACCAATCAGCGTGTTCATACCTGGGAGAAAACAGACAGCAACATTTAGCACAGTGATACATGTCTGCTGTTAAAGCTATAGGGGATTGACAAACAACTCTATCAATTCAAGGTTTTCCAAGTTGATATACAAGGTTATTCAGTTTAATGCACACAACCTCTCTGAAATGTTCTGACACAACATGAGTCCAAAGAAACTAGCAACGTACATGATTAACTGATAAGTGGAGAACAACCCACTGTTCAAACAAAGCTATCATTTCTAAATAAAAGCTCAATACCTGGGCTAGAAGAAAGTAAACCTCAAAACTTAACATGGAACATTCATTAGCCCATCATTGTATGTTACAGTCATCACACACCAAGTCTGTTATTTATTTGTTTTACATTTTCAACACATTTTTCCTATACACTATTATGTCTGGCCCAGGGCTATGGTCCATACAGGAAAGAAACACCTGATGGTTAACAATTAATGACAGCTGGTTATCCTAAAATCTGAATACATAAACATCCATAAAACTGGATGATCATGATGATCTAGGGAAGTTATTTTGACCAATAAAGGGAGTTAAAACCCTGTTCTGTATCTTTAAAAAGTATTTAAAACAAAAATATAAATAGTAAGAGTGCTCAGATGTATAACTGATCAAATAAATCAACTTACTGAACATATAACACAATTCACGATGACTCATCATACCTCATTTTTGAGAGTAAAGGACATTTAAAAGATTACAAATCACCAAAAAAACCCAAATCAAGCAAATGAAAAAAAAAAAAAAAACACTGCTGTAGAATTTACCTTTTCTCAGCTCCCAGGCATCAATATCTGGTTTGTTGAAGTAGGTGACCCAACGGGCATCAAACTCCTCGTCTGTCTCCTGTTTGCCATGGGAGTAGCAGCGAGCAGCTAAAGGAGCTGTTTGGAAAACAATACAAAAGAAAAACAGTGAAACATCATTCATAAAATAACACGTTGAATGTGATCAATAAAATTATTTAAAAACAAAGCACATGTAATCTACAACATAAAGGTGATTTGAGAACGCATACACAAATACACAACGTGCCCAGAAAATTAATGTAAATAAGACCGCTAATGAGGACTGTGCACACTGGGATATCTAAGCATGTCAGTATAATACAAAGTTAGCTAGCTAGCCTAGCTGCATTCCCTATTCTTGGCTTGGAGGAATGAACCAAGGACAAAACATCAACCTTTGTCGATGTTGTAACGATCGGCTGCTGAATTAGCAGACTATGAGAAATCCAAGAATGTAAGAACAACACTTCTTTGCTTTGTTGCTATAAAAATCATTCATGCCAGTGCATGTTCTTTGAACATTCCTGCTTCAAAGAGCCCAATGCAAGAGTGCAGAATACCGGGATATATTTTTGTTGTCGTAGTTATACCCAACATAAGAAAGCGCATGCAGGAGATATCACTACAGGACAAGGAGGAATGCCTCTAGAACTTAACATGGTATGGATAGAGGTTCAGCAGGTGTACAACTGGTATAGCTGTGCTACTTATTTCAGAGAAGTGAAGTTCAAGTCGCCAAGTTTAGTTGTATGCTACTAGTAAATGTTGTTTACAACTATCCGGTGACATTTCTCCAAACACCTTTTAGGCAGTAGAGTTGCACCCTAAAGCCGGGGTTCAGGTCACTAACTGGGAGTGAAGGACAGCATGGTACCATAAATAGACGTCAGCATATATCTATATATACACATATCATGTGTTACGGCATATAGGTACAAATAACAGGTTATCGCTATGTTATGCCTTGTGGCCTCTAAGCATGTGCAGCAGGGATCCAAAGTAGCTCAATAGTTTCTTCTACTGCAACTTCTGGGGTGAAGTGCCACTAACTATGGCTTTCGACTTATGAGAGTATTAATGACTGTGATTTCACTTCATGGAAATGATAGTAGGGGTCCTCCCTGCACTGTCAAGTCAATTAAACATAAACTGTTAGCAAATTAAAGGTTACATCCCTTACCCTGCACCTGTCGTAAGATGTATTTTCCTTTAAGGTGTAGTCATAACATTTGTGTGGTTTTTATTTGTACCAAATTGTACCAATTTGTAGCAAAGTTTATAGAATTATTTTTTTCAGAATATGGGCATTTTTAACCATTTTAAAATATCGAGCCCTAATCCTCCCAGGTTAGTAACATCCTAGCAGATAGCGCTGATGGCAAAGGAGGGTGGGGCCTCACTTTAAATTTAATATATTCTGCACTGTAACAAAAACGACTGCATGTAATTTATCTGTTTTTTTTTAAAGGATGTTTTACTTCAGTGATCTGACGATCCGCCATCCCCCAAAACACAAGCAAAAGAAAAATTTCACCGGCGGATCAGATTTAAGCATCATTTGATGAGTGACGGAGGTCAGTTATTTATTATCCAGATGACCCAAATCCATATGAACTGTCACCAAACTTCAAATTAAAAGTCACCTTTAACCAAGTGAACTTCAGGAAGTGGAGCATGAATAAAAGACTACTGTCGTCATGTTTAGTTTACTCCTACAGCAGTTCCGGCTTATGTGGGAATATTCTGTATCACATTTTAAATAAATGATCATGTACATACATTATTGGCCATTCACTGCTAAGTGTAAATGACTTGTACACCTGCAGTTAAAAAAGCTACTAAGCATGATGTGTATAATATATACAGACTGTATTCTGTTTATATTATATTATGAGATTAAGCTGTCTCATCTAAATCAGTCTGTGATGAAGACACCATAAAGTAAGAACTCGACTTTACAATCCAGCTGATGGTCACATCTCAGTCAAGGGCGATACCCCCTCAGCGTTACAGTGACAGACAGAAGTCTGACTCCCTCCTCCAGACAGACCCTGACCAGTGTTTTGATCGACCTACTAAAGGCTCATGGTCCGGGTCATCTGGCAGTCTGAGCTGACAGAAGCTGACCTCTGATCCAGCTCAGGGAGTTTCAACGTAAATGTACGAACAGTAGTAAATGTAACATGCCAGTTGCCACATCTACGCGTTAATGACGCTAGTTTTAATCCACCCGGACACCCAGTGGTCAGTGGGCCGAGAACAGAGGGTATGTCGCCATCAGTAGCATGAGCCACCGCAGTAATGTCAAATTCACTGCGAGGTCGCGCACACTGCGAGCTCTCAAGACTGTTCATTACCGCCTTCCTGCAGCGCACGTAGTCAGTCAGCCAACCGCCAACCCGGCCAGACCTGCGCAGTTCATCGCGGAAATAACGAAACCGTGTTTTAGAAGCAAATATCATTAATTAGTTTGAGGTCCGAAACACATTTAAACCTACACAGTAGTAATAACGCTCACCGCTATAGCGTGCTACCTAGCGTAGCACAGATCAGCTGGGCTGGGCCTGAGATCCTCAGTGGGTCATTGCAAGGACACAGTCAAATCCCACTATAGCGCTGGCTAAAACACCGATGTACAAAACGTGGGATTTTAAAGAGGCACAGCTCCTTAGTTTAAACCATCAGACAAGGCTGCAGCAATTATACTTGTGCACAACTGCAGTGCCCAGATGTCTATTAACTTCACACATGCTTGCTAAGCTACCTCAGATTAGCATGCAGGCTAACCGTTTGGCAAGCTCTGATTCTGGCGCCCGACTGAAGGTGTTCACCTTACCACAAAGAGTGCCACAAAATACCTTTTATTTGAAACATATGTGTATAATTACCTGTATATTGTGGCCGTGAACGTGTTAAACTCCGAGCTCCGGAGAATGAAAGGCGAAGGGCGGCTCTGAACATGATATCGGTTTGGACACCGGCTCGCTGCGGCTTGGACTCTGGACGGTATCTTAGTACCGCTGGAATGGAGGAAAAGGCTGAGGCCCGGTGTCCTGATACGGGCGTTATTTTGTTCCCCACCCGTATTCCGACAGATCCCGCCTCCTGCTCCAGGATTGGCTAGGAGAGGACATTTACAGGAAGTGGATTCAGGAAACGAGCGGGTCTTAACGCAGGAGGCGGGGCTTGTTGGAATATAGTCCAACAAGCCCTGAACACCCAGAATTGCTTAGACAGGTAAGGCTCTGACATAAGTCATCTGAATCTGAATTGTAAAGTATTTGAATCAGAATTCTTAATTTATTATGGGCATTTAAGATAATATTTAATTTGAACAAATCCTTTTTTGTGTTTTGAATTTGTGAAGTTGTCGATTTTGTTGTTGAAAAAAAAATTGTAATTACTACATTTTTCACCTCTATCTTAAATTCACATTTTTTGTGTTTTGAATCAAAGTGATTTGAATTCACGAATTTGAAAACTGTAAGTCATAATTTTGAAATTTAACCACTTTACAAGTTCAAAACACAAAAACAGCATTGGTAAAGTTCAAATGTATAACTGACATCATTAAATGTTTCATCTTTATTAAGTTAAATATACAAATATACAACTTCTCAGCTTTTAAGTCAGCTTTTAAGACTGAAATTATTTGTGCAGAATTTTCTCCCCAAACAGTGGAAGCTGTAGTAAAGAAAAGAGTGGATACTAAATACTGATTCTGGAAAATTTGCTTTGAGGCTTTGTGTTATTGTCTGTTAGATAAACAGACACTTACATTTTTAACTTAATTTTGACTGAAATTATATAATTACTGTACTGCACTGTAGCTCTCTGACTGCTTCTTAAACTGATAAACTGGTCTTGCCTTCTCTAAATGGCCTTGCTGGTAAATTGTTCCACTTTTGGGGCGTATAAAAGCAAAAAGCTACCTCACAACATTCTCATCACAAACAAACAGACTAAAGCAGTGGAAAATCATCTTATATCTTTATTTTATCAGTACACAGTTGCATATGTACAGTTGCAGTGTTATATTATATCATATTATATTACTTGCAAGTTGGAGCTGCTGACTTGATGAATTTGGGTATGCAAATAATAATCAGCCGGAGATCCAGCAGGGGTCAGTATTGCGCCTCGTGCTGGAGTACACGGGAGCTACTTCAAAAACAACCGCTAAAGAGCACATGATTTACTGAGGCTATATTAGTCTGAATCTTTTCTGTTTAAACACTTTAATACATACACTGATACTGGTGCCAAAATGAATGGGAAAGATGTTTTATGCCGTACATTTGAATTCCCATGAAATCCTGTTAGGCTAGTACCTATGTGCTGGACCACCATGGGTTCTTTTGGTGCTGGACAGAGTCACCTGAGAGCTGGGGCTTAAGGGTCTTTTTGCAGAAACCTCTGTAACATTTCCTCCATTCTTCTGTTCCTCTGAGCTGGAGCCTGTCTCAGCAGGGGACTGGTATCCTAACTCATGTGGGTCCAGTGGCTCTTTAGAGAGGAGAATGTAAATGGCTGGGACGTTTTTAAGCACAGTCATCTGAACCTCTTCATCCTCTGGGCTCTGCCACACTTCTCTCACCATCCTGTACTGCAGCTTGGACAGCTGGTGTAACCCCTGGACTTTGCGTTTTATGATCTCAGCACAGGTGATGGTTTTGGTGATAGCTCGGCCCATGCCAGTAAACATAACCTGAGTCACCGGAACCATGTGTCCTTCCCCATGCAGACGGGACATAGCAAAGCCCAAAAGGTTTCGAATTTTGCTTCCCTCCTTAACACGCATCTCCAGCACCCCAGGTCCTAAACCTGGGATGGGACAAGGACTCGGCTCTCCGATAGAAGAGATTTTTCGGAGTCCAGTTTGACCTGGCGTGTTGGAGCAGGCAGTCGGACTTCCAGTCATGTTTCTAGCAGAGTGGTGGCTTTTAAAAACAGATGTAGAAGACTTCCGAATGACATATGTTAGCTCTCCACTAGGAACACACCCGGGAGCCAAGTGATTCCTCAAAGGATTCCTCAAAAGCAGTTTATGAACAAAACAAAGTTCTCCAGCTCTTCAAGAGCTCTTATCTCTGTGCTCTGAAGAAGCAACACACAGTCCATTCGCCTACATCCCGAATGTTGTTCTTGATGTAAAGGCAATGGTGGGTCGATTTGTGATTCAGTTGTGTTCAATGACTGTAAGAAAATGAGGAGATGTTAGAGAACATTTCATGTAGCTCTCTGCTGGAGCTTTGGCGCTGGCATGCAAATTCATCACATTGTAAGCGTGTTGAGTATAAGCAATGTGTCACTCCAACTGCCTTTGAAGCATGCTTTAATTACTTCAAAAGAGAATAAAGAGATGATGGGCATAGATAAATGTTCTGTCTTGGATGTTCTGGCAAGCTAATGATGATTCTTTAATTAATTCCAGATTAGTGTCACATTTCAAGTCATTTCACACAATAAGTCAGGGTGTGCTGAACTCACTTAACACTTGCTGAGAAATTAAGTCACTAATTACAAAAATGACAGGCTTTATTACCAAGCAAAGTTACTCTGAAGAAGATATATTTACCTGTTCAGCATATGGATGTCATATGGCCATCCTGTTGGAGGGTCCCAGAGTCGTCTTCAGTAACTGTGTTCATGTTCCAAGTGTCCTCTCACAGAGCCAGACTGCATGTGAGATGAACACAGTTCACCAAAACGCATTACAGAAGCGTGTGAATGGCTGTGAGGGACAGGGGGCAAGAGAAAGGGGGGCTGGAGAGAGACATTGGGACCTCTTAAAGGGATAGGCACTCTTTTCCCACCACCAAACATTTTCCCTCATCAAATAACATCACATTCTCATGTAAGTTCGAGTGAATTCCCCTTTAAGTGGGTTGTGTTGATGAGCCCCTGTCAATCTGCGTGTGTGTGTCTGCAAAGGATTAACATGCGTGACTGATTAAGAAAGTTCAAACACAGATGCAACCAAGCATGGAGGTACAACAACATTCAGCTGTGAAGCATCTGTTTTTGAAATGTATGGGCAGCATTTATATGCAAACAAGTGAAACTTTTTTCTCTTCTTTTGTGAGATCGGGAAAAAAAAGTACTGAGAAATTTTGTCCCTTCTGCCGGTTCTATTTTTGTATCCTCCTCTCCCACTGTCAGAGCCGTATGGCCTCGTAGCATTTTGAGCCTTGAGGCGATGATTTCAATCAGAGGAGAAGGGCACACAGTTCTCCAGTTCTGCTTCACAAAGTCCACAGCCTGCATGCTAGAGGAAGCATCCAGAACCCTCATACGCACACAGAAAACAAGGTCAGACAAACCAGGAACAAAGTGATGTATTGATTTGGCTTGCTTCCAATGGGAAACATCATTTCCAGACGAGCCAGTATATTACACTAACTTACATTAACTCCATTTAGTGTTTAGGTTTATTACTTTTGGCAGTAATTGTGCTGGTGTAAAATCTAAAAATGTGCCCATGTGACCCAAGTAAAGTCAGCACCTCAGTTTTATCCATTTATACTGGGCCATCTACTGCACATGCTCACCTTCACATCACTATAGTAATATAGGAATCAGATTGGCGTTAGAAACGATTAAAATGACTGACAACACACAACAGTTTGCATCTGGCTGATATTCCAAACCGATATCTATTATGCAATAGTATGCAAAAGTTTGGGCACCACCTGTCAGATTATATATTTTATTGATTTTCAAATTGTACATATGTGAAGTCATCCTCCTAGACTCTCTTTAACGCACAATTACTATTAATTCACTGAATGTAACAAAGTCACTGTCTGGAAAAAAAAAAACAGGCCTCAAAACTGTAACTTTACACATGAAGGCAAAAACTTTTTATTGAGTTTTTATTTCAAGATTCAAAGCTTTATTGTCATATGCACAGTAAGGAAACTAGTTTCCCTGTACAATGAAATTCTTACTTTGCTGCCCACACTGGATGTCATAGAATAAAAAGTATAAATATAAATAGACAGATAACAAGGATCAAAAATTAAGCATGCAGAGAATATATAAATAAAATATAAAATATAAAATGTAAACAATTTAGAATTATACAGGCTATATACATTGTGCAGGTACTTCTCACACAGTCTGTAGTAAAGTGGTGTTTGTGCAAAATGAGCTGAAATATAACCATACAAGAACAGTTACATGTGCAAAACGATGTGTGCAGCTGTATGCAGACACAAACAGTCAAGTACAGTAGTGCAACAGAAGTGCAGTAGTAGCAATTTGAAGCAGGTCTAGAGCATTTCTCCTGATCCCATCATCATGGACTTCTCACACAATATAAAGTTCAGCTGCTGAGCTCAAATTATGCAGACAACAACAAATCACCAAAAATGATAGAGAATGATGAGATTTAATATCAAGTTGTTTATTGTCAATACTTCAATATGTACAAGACATACAGAGGATTTAAACTGCATTACTCTATGACCTGAGTTGCAGCACAAACATTTAACGATAAATATATTATCATTAAAAACAAGAACATGAGTATATTGAATATATAAAACAGTAAACATGAAATAGACGAATGCAAGACATACGATAAAATACGGGCCCTGAGGTAAACATAATGAGACAGTAAGACACTGAAGACAATAAGGGCGATAAAGTGACGTGCACATGTGCCAGTATAACAGTAGTGCAAATTGAAAAGCATTAGGGCTGTTTTATTTATTTTTTGAAGTGATGAAGGCAGAGCAGTGAAAGCAGTTGAAAAAGTTACAGTTCAGTATGTAATGGGGGGTTATATTGTGTTTACTGTATTTGTTGTCTGCTACTGTCCTGTGTTAAATGTAATACAATGTCCTCAAAGAACGATATTTTGGCCCTCACTCATCCCGGGTCTTTTTTGAGAAGGTATGACATAAATGTTCATTGTCTCATATTGTGATTATGATCATTTTTTAATATATATATATATATATATATATATATGTAATATGATTAGCTGTTTTCAATGTGTTGTAATAAATGTGGAAAATACAGGGGGTCCGGTGGGATCTGCGACCCCTTCACCCCCTGGTACTGGTTCGCCACAGGGTAATGTTGTAGTTGATTAGTTCACCAATGGTCTTTCATATCCTTGTTTTCCTTCTGTCGTTTTCTTTCTTTTAGTTCTTTGTAAGGGGTAACTGTACTAGGCTTTGTAAATATGAAAACGTTCCCATTTTCCCAAGTGCTTGGAACGGGGTGGAATTGCTAAATTATAACTATATTTCTCAAACTGAAGACCAAAAGAAGGGACATATAAGATCTCAGTTATTGCGCTGAAGAGCATTTCCAAGTTATATAAGGAATTCAATTAATCAATCAACCTTTATTTTCTCTTGGATATACATTGAGGGTGATCCTCATTTTCAGTGCAGCTCAACTTTCAAAATCAATGAAAATATGGAATTTTATCTGGAAGTTTGTTTGCCATTGTTGCTACCATCAATGGAGCTATAGTGACTAAGTTACAACAGTCAACTATGCAGCATGAAGCACTTCTAAACCTCTGTTTCTATTTTTATGTTTTACTAATACTGTTGCAATACTGCAGATTAAAAGCATCCTATTTAAACAAGTACTGTTTCAGTTTCTTTAGCAAGTGCTACAGACAGCGCACACACTCAGCTGTTATCTGGCAGACGACAGAGGCTCTGCCGCAGGCCCTCTCTAGTGGCTTTCTCTAGAACTCTTATTAATTTAATTAAAAGGAAATTAGGTCTCAAAGGGAGGCATGGCAGATTGCAGTGCCCTGTGGAAATGAAGTCAAAATTGAGTTAGTTTAATGGCATTAATCTTCTAAGTGGAGCATCACTTGAAACTTTCATTAAAGAGACATTCGAAGTTACAAAGTGAAAAGAACCACTGTACGCTTCTTACCATGCTGGAAATCTAACGTTATATGTTAAGCCAGCTTTAGAAGGCGCTGTGTTAGAAAAGTAGAACTACTGTATGAGACTGTCCTCATCTGTACTTCTCAGCTCTTCTCTGTTTTTCTTACTGTACCAAAACAGTTGCTTAATAACAATTCTGAGCCTTACTGAAGCAATTTGTCGCTGATGAAAAGCTGGAATGGTGCTCATTCATGCTTTACTTCCACTCTCAACATGCAATTTCCCCTGTGGGAGTACTGGAATGCATTCTGATGGGGTGTTAACACCCTCGGCAGGCAAATTAAATGAAGTCTGTTCAGCCTTGATTTGTAGTGGTAAAGCAGAAGGGAACGCTTTCAGAGGTAGGCTGGTAATAACAAGCAAAGGACAACGCTGGAGACGCGCAGTGAGTGCTCAAATGAAACAACTCAATGAAATGAACCATTTTGGCATTTCTGCGATGTGTGTCATACAGAATAGTTTTTGACACTTCTTGACGGGTCTGCTATGTTAATCTTATGGACATAATCTTTAAGGACATGAGTTTATATTCACATTAGATACAGTTACGGTAGCATAATTAGATTTGGCTCCTATAGGATTTCCTGATTTAAGAGCGGAGCACAAAGGGGAAAAAAGCTTCCTGCATGATTAATCACATTCTATATGAAACAATGAGATTAATTTTATGCATGCAGAAACAAATGATTGTGTGTTTGGCTACCATTTGTTTCATCCTATAGAAAAAAATGGGAATAGGAAATAATACGCAATAAAAAAATCTATCAAATATACAGGGGTTGGACAATGAAACTGAAACACCTGTCATTTTAGTGTGGGAGGTCTCATGGCTAAATTGGACCAGCCTGGTGGCCAATCTTCATTAATTGCACATTGCACCAGTAAGAGCAGAGTGTGAAGGTTCAGTTAGCAGGTATTCTGCTCAAAATACTGCAATGCACACAGCATTATGGGTGACATACCAGAGTTCAAAAGAGGACACATTGTTGGTGCACGTCTTGCTGGCGCATCTGTGACCAAGACAGCAAGTCTTTGTGATGTATCAAGAGCCACGGTATCCAGGGTAATGTCAGCATACCACCAAGAAGGACGAACCTCCACCAGCATCACGTAGTGACCTGGCCACTATCCTGCAAGAAGAATGGCTTAAAATCCCTCTGACCACTGTGCAGGACGCAGTATATGTCATTCCCAAGACGAACTGACGCTGTATTGGCCGCAAAAGGAGGCCCTACACCATACTAATAAATGATTGTGGTCTAAAACCAGGTGTTTCAGTTTCATTGTCCAACCCCTATACAGCAAATAACAAATCCATCAAAATGTGCAATCATATTCAGTTAAAGGAGAAAGTAAAAAAGCAAACTGGGGATGTGGGATTAAAACGATGGGGATTGAAGTGATGGTGCAAATTTGGTCTGATAAGAATGAGTGGCAATTAAAATATAATATAACTAGATAAAAAATATGAAATAAAATGAAAAAGTATTGATGTCTCACTATGGACCTGTTCTAAAACTGACCTAGAATGTGTTATAATGTTAATATGTGGTGAATGTTTAACTAAAATACTACAATAACAATACATAACATGGTAATTAAGAGTAAAAAGTACTATTAATAACTGTTATAGCTGAAGTCATGAATGGTTATTGTACCGTAGTTACTGAAATGCTTCAATTTGCACCATTAGTATTAGGTAGAAGGGCTTTATAGAGGAGGAGGAGGCAGATGTGGAGCTCATATGGGACTAACACACTGCTATAAACGATGTGCTTCTGCCTCAGGAGAAGCCAAATTGAGCTCAAACCACATCAGTCATGCTAAGGAAGGACAAACCCTCTGGGACCACTTAACTCCTAAGTGCAAAATATCCACAGAAGCTCACACAAATGCACTGTCTCTTTCAGTATCATGCTGTTATTTTATTGAAAAAAAGTGTTTTCATACAAACGTGGGCCATATCCTACAAACCTAGCCTCACCTCAGAGGTAAATCACATGATTATTAATCTCACATCTACTGTACGTTCATATCCACCGCGAGAATGTTAAGACGACACACACGGCAAGTCTTTTTACTGCACAGTCTGGATTAAGGTTTTAAGTGGTATGCGTTTGATGCTACAGATATTGCATAAGTTTCAGATTCTGAACCTTTATAATGAAGTGTGCAGCAGGTTTCAGTGATTACCCTAATCTGCAGACGAAGGCTACTCTGCAATCTAGTCTTTCATCTTCATCAAATGGAAATCCAGACCATCTCCAGAACATCAACCTTTCAGGAATGTGACTCAAATCATCTGCTTCTGTTTAAACTGGCTTTAAAAAGGAAAAAAAGCTTGTTTAAAAAAGAGGGCAGTGACAAAAGTAGGAAAGTAAGAATAAAAAGACTGGACGAAAGAGTCTGCTTGAGATCATATTCTTAGAACGTGGAAAACATACAGCACTTGATGTCAATTAAACTGAAAGCTGGATAACAGTACCAAAATAATGCTAGAATATATTATTACAAGTTTTTGGTCAAAAAAATAACAGACCTGTGCATCGGTTTAGTTCGTGCTTTAACTTGGCGACAGAGCCCCCCAGTGGACACAAAGGAGGAACATATTCTGCACCCTTTATTTGAGACAGACGACACCTAAAACAAAGAATTTATGAAGCAGAATGTAAAAAAAAAATTTTTTTAAAAATTGGTCCCTCTGTCATATCCACCTTGTCATTTGGTTGTAATTTGGCCACTCTGATGTCAAAATGACAAAATAATCATGGGGTAATTTTCCTCTTTCCTCAGATTTGAATCTGTCACAGTGTCAGAGCATCGTTTTCAGCTTGATTGCGTTCCAATCACCCGCAAAATCTCCCTCTGAATTCGGGGCTCCTGTGTGTTAATGTTGGCATCTCCCACCTGACCATCCTCATACCTGTACAACACAGACAAAACTGTCAGTATGACATTTTTGGAGGAATATTAAAATATAGTTAAATGTATATTAAAATGTAGCTCACACAAAAAAGAAGCGTGTGCAGACATGGTCAGGCACTGGGCACACCCATATGTTCCCATGTTTCTGGAGGTCCTTGGACGTTATTACTGTGCGTTAAGAAAAGGCACATGAATACGCAGCAGCATGCGGACCACACTTTCATTTATTTAATTTCTACTTAAAATGCCTAATAAACACAAGTTACTCATGTTTTCATTAAATCGCTAGGGACAGTTTATCGGATGAAAACAGTTTTGGTTGTTGGGTGTTCTGTTTTCTCTGTCATTTGTAAATCACAGTTCTGTGCTTATTTTCCTTTGACTGTCCCCTTTACTTATGCGATATGGTAATTCCTCAGAAAGATCTTCTGTAGTCAATTTAGATGCATGTGAGAAAAAGACAGCTAAGATTTGTTTGTGTAGTGGTTAGTGTTAGTGTCTGTTTGAAGAAGAACAGGATGTCAGCTTTTGTTAAGGGGGTACAGCTGTGTCAGTCGGAGCACAAAAGATAGGAGTGTATTTGAGTGGATAAGTAAATGATGAATAAACTTGCTACTACAATTAGCATATGAACTTTTATATAGCTTTCTATTAAATATGCTTTGTGGTGTTTTTTTCTGATGCTAAAAAACAAATGACTTAATGACCATTTTGGTTGGAAATTTGACTTTGAATGGAAAAGGTGGTCTCTGACTTTTACACAGTAATGTTTAATAGTTGTTCAAATACAAAATGCTAATGTCATTGTCTCTTCCTCACCCTCACAAAGAGCCACACAGTTTAGATTCCGACTCTGAAGAAACCTTGACTGCACTGGACGACTCTGCAAAAAAGGGAATGCACATATAGCACAAAGAGGTAACTCTGTAAAACCACACATTTCCTTGTTGGGCAGTTAAGCTTTTGGATCTAAGATTTGTTAAAACAAGGAGAACCCTGCACTGTGCCTACACAAATGGTTGTACCTGTGAGATGGTGTTAATTCTGTTGTAGTGTTGCACTAGCTCCTCTTTTGTGGGCATGTGGTGCTGTCCTTTCCCCATCCCTAAGCAAAAACAAACACAAACCCACACTTAGAGCTGAAGTAACAAGCTGAATATAAACAGGGTGCATTACCTGTAGAGGCCAGGAGTACCAAATTTACCAAAGTAAATTATATATTAATGACAATCTAAACAACAATAGCAGACATAAATAACAGCTTATAGAAATCTTATAATCTTAATCTTAAAATAAATTCACAGTCCAATCAAGAATGCAGTAGGATTCACAGCATCAAGGGTGTAAACATCTGACCTTACAAATGATTCAGTGGAACATGGATTCTCAAATTTTACAATAGTTCAATTTAGTTCACTCTTCTTATTACGACTCGTAACTATTTTCTAAAATAAGGCTTTAATGTGGCAGACTGTTGTTTAAAATGCCTAAGGATTTGATTTTGATCAAAAAATGAGCCTGTACTTATATTGCTCTACTATAAACACATTTATATTTATAATATATTTACTGTTGCCACTTTCAGACATGTTATATTTTATACCCGGAATCATTACAGTAAAACCTGTATCTTTTATGCCTTCTATTTACTGTATCAAAGCACTGTAGTATTTTTGGCCTAACTACGTAAGTAATCGGTGCAGATTTGCCTCATCACATGTAGCCACGGGCAAAGTCTCTCCTACCTGAGTATCCAAAAGAGATACTGGAGATGGGGCTGAGGTAGATGCCCTTTCCATAGGCTGCCCCATGCAGCTTGTGTTAGAGAGAACAGGAATGCATATTCACCAACAAACAATAATCTTCAGAAGTCAACTGTCCAGCAGGTCTTGGGTTAGTACACCCACATTATAGATTCTTGTCTAAAAGTAAGACATACTGTACCTGCAGCTTTGTGTAGGAGGCATTAACTAGTCCATTTCGTAGAATAGAGTGCCAGTTTTCTATATGAGAACCACTGGTACACACATGGACAGAAAGAGAGAGATCGACATCAAACCATGTAGGAGATGCAGGATACTTAAGATTATTCAAATTATGAAGCTTAAGGGTGACAGACCTTCTGAGGTTTTGTTTGGATATACTCACTGAAAGGCAAAAGTGCTGCCATAAAGTTTCCTAGCTGTGCGGAATCGAGCCTCTTTGGCAGGAGGGCTGCTGAGCAGTAAGAACTGGTGCGTAGTGTGCATGAACTTGAGTTGCTGTCAGAAGAAATTAAAATAATTAAAATGTGAGAAGAGAGAAAAGTCCTCCATATGTTTCGTTTTTGAATACTAGCAAAGAACTACAGGGATACGATACTGTGCTGTGGCAAATGTCCTCACCCTGCTTACAGGTAGCTTGACAATATGTGATCTATTGCTGGATATGATCCTGCAAGAAACAGCAATGTTTACCACAAGGTGATGTGATTTTTCACCACCTGCTTAACAAACACCTTTTTAAAAATGCACCTATTTAACCAAAGCCATTCACAGACCCCAGGAGCTTCACAGGTTGTCAGCTCAATTTTTGCATCGATTATAAAGCATAATGTATGTCAGTCAGGCCTGACCCAAGTGTGTAATTGCAACTGCAATTACTTATTTAATAGTCGTTTATTGTTTATTGTAGGCAACTATGTACAACCTTACATGGACAAATTGGCTGATCAGTTAATCTTGATTCCCAGTGACTAATATTTATATATCATGCCATCACTCACCACTGTAAAAGAGGATGTGCAAGTGGATCCAATTTGTCCATCTGTTTCTTTATCTCTACATATGAGCCCTGTAAGGATATGGCAATATAAAATCTGTCCCTGGTTCAGAACAAAAGGAAATGACATATATCATGTTCACAGCACTCTTCCTTGCTTACTTGTGTTATTTCTCGTATTGACATGATGCTGTCCAGTGCTTTCTGGAGCCTGTCATAGCTTCTTTTCTGTTAACAGAGTAAGGCAAAGCAGGCAGGGTGTAATGGGTATAACGAATAATAGACTGTAAGGCTAAATTCACTTTGGATTTTATTAGTTTAATGTTACTCATGTCATAGCGTGACAATTTCAGGTAACATCTTGTACCTTAGGGTTAAAGGCCAAAGCTTTGGGGTCAAATGGGTCAACCACAGACGGATAAGGATCAAAGATTATACTTTTACGGGAAGACTCCAGGGCAGCTCTGCACATTGACACCAGCAAGTCAACCACCTGTGTGAAAGTCAACACACATTCACTTGCATCTGACAGGAGGAGTTTACCAAAGACCAAGACACCAAAAACATTCTAGGCACTATCTGTGTCTGTGTGGGTGGCATGTGTTTTACCTCAGCTCCTGTTGCCACATCTTCAACAGTTCCTGACATAACGCCCAGTGTGTAGAAAGAGAACACACACAGTTCTCTCGTGCACACGGCAGGCTGCAGAGACACAGACAAACTCGTTACAATACAGGACACCATCACACTTACAGTACTGTGCAAGAGTCAAAGACCACCCTCCATTTATTTAAATCCAATGGCCATCAAGTATTACTGACCAACACGACTGAATGAATGAACACTGAAGTGTGGAAAAATATTTCTTTAGAATTTCTTTAAAAATCATAAGGAATCACAAGAAAGCAAGAATAGCAACAGTAAATACTGAATGTATATTTTTGTGACTTTAGCTTTTTATTTTAAATGCATAGAAAATAAATAATTTGAAGAAGGGTGGTCCCTGATTTTCACTGTATCTTTAAGTAGAGACTGTGCAAATAAAACAATGACTATAGTAGTATATGTGCTTAAGTTTTTTAAATTTGGTATTAAATTACATAAAATATTGATTGAGGTATTGAGGTAATTTCTGTCTGATTCTGATTTATTATATATTTGCCTACAAATAAAGAAGACAGATATATAGATACCAAGCACAAAATTGAGCCTCTGTCTTCATTTATCATGTTTAAATAATGTATGTATGTATGTAATGTAATGATGGGATAAATAAATGATATAAAACACAAAGAAACATCAGTAAATAGTGGATACCTTAAGCATGGAGCCGTTCTGAAAGACATGCTGCTCATCACAGACCACACAGTACTCATTCAGAGTGGGAATTCTTTGCTCTGAGTATTTCATGATCTAGATTGAAAAAGAAAGATTTGCAGCATTTACTGTCTACTCACATATGTACGCCCAAATAACAGAGAGAAGAATTATCGATATACCTGTACGAGAAAGCCATATTCTAAAGTAGGTATACTCTTGCAGTGGAGGAGAGCTTGTGAAGAGAAGAAAAGCTCAATAAGCTGCTTTGTAGTGATCTGCACCGTGGACCTGGAGCCAGGGACTGCCACACTCTAAAGAAACATTCCAAGCTATTACTATAAGACCTGGAGCTACAGTCAGTTACAAAATCGAACGTTTTTGTTTGGATGTGGCCATATAGAAATAAATAGTTAGTATGCATTCTTTAATAAATGCAGTTTGTATTACATCAAATGAAGCATTATCACATCATTTAATAACTATTACTGCCAGACCGAACACCAAATCTAATGTAGTTTTACTTCTAATTCAAATGTAAATGGTAACTCTATGACTAAATGTGAAGAAACCCTTTTGTACAGTGCTATTAAATAGCAGAACTGAGATCTGATTATCTGTGTGGCTCACCTGCCCATTAGGTGCATAAGTGAGTAACTCTCCTTTGGGCACCTTCATTGTGCAGGAGACGGAACGGTTCATCAGGCGAGTCACTCTTGGCTCTGGACCAGAAGCCCTGCCCTTCTCACCAGGGCCCTGAATCAGAGGAACATTGGGACACCTGGAGAAACAGAGAGAAACTGATATTGAAAATGTATCTAAGCTAATGTGTGAAGCATGGTTGTTGTAAATGCAATTGCAGTGCACATCTGTACAGACAGAAAAGGTTAGGCAGACATCCACATATGAAACCACGGTGGAAACCTAGCACTAGCAGCCCTAACACTTGTTGCAATGAACCCTGATATCCCCAAATATAGAGTAGGAAAAACAGCACACTAAGAAGTTATCAGAAGTTTGTAGGTCCTACTCTAGTCTTGATGACCACCTCACACCACTTTCATAAAGTTTTTTAATGATACAAAGGGAATCTAGGGCTCTACAGATTTATTAGGTATTTATTCATACTGAGGTTAGTGTGTATAATGGCTGTGGAGCAGTGCTGTGTAAATCCTAAAGTGTTATGTGAATTTTAATCATTAAATACATTTCATTTATTATGAAATAATTAATTCACTAATTCAAATGTTTCTCACCCATTATTCACTGCTGTCCACAGAACACAGATTTTTCTCTCTACACATTTACCATCGTAGTCCTTAGCAGGACTTAAATCTAGTGATTGTGCTGGTGATGTCATCAGTTCTAATTCCTCAGCCTTAAACCACTCTGTATATAGTCTCTTGCACAAAGTCACTGGTTGTTTTTTGTGACATACCCCTTCAAACGTATCGAAAACAGCTGCTAAACATCAGTTATGTATAACTTGCACCTAAATAATTTATCTGACAGCCTGTATACATTTAAAAGATGTCATGCATTGTTTTTAATAGGGATTTCAGTAAAATTGTACTTGGCTATTGGTGTAAAGATGCTGAGACCAGCCCGGAACTTCTTGATTGTTCCTCCAGCCTTGAACCAGCTGTGTCTCTTCTTCTGCTGAGTTCTCAGAAATTCATTGCTGAGGTGCTTCCACTGATTAGATATAAACGAGGACAGAATTCTACAAAGGAAGAAAGTAAATTAACTAAAACAATAAAATAACAACACAAATATCCACAATACCTCAGGTGCTCAAAAACAAACTGACAGGGAGTATAAACTGTGGCAGCGATATTCACCTCTTGAGCTGTACACCAAGATTAAAGCCATCTTTACAGGACGGCTGGAACACGTCTACGGTCGGCTCTAAAAATAATGGACATGTACACACGGGCACATCATTAACAATGTAATGCACTTTATAGGGCCGACAATAAATAGCATTTTCATTGCTTTTATTATAGATCCATTGTTAAGGATGTCAATGACAAAATGGATTACATTATGTCCCAGATTACACGGCGGTGACACAGAATGTTTTCTTGCACTTGGTTTGATCCCCGCTCTCCTACGTGGAGAACAAGTAACTTAACCGTTCAACTTAACAGACAGCTACTCTGTTCTACTACTAGCCTGAGAAAACACTTGCATCGCGATGAATATTCTCACTCTGCGTCGGTCAAATGCATCCTGTACCATAAAATCTACAGTCTCAGTCAGAGACGCTCACCACATGCAGACATTAACCCGGCCACACTGTCAGGATTCTGCCAGCATTAGCTGGTTCTTGGCTACATAAAGTGGTGAAAGGTCTGGCCAGTGCAAGACAATAAAAAGTATGACTAGTAATGGCAGTAAGTGGCCACTGTCATTATTATTATTATTATTATTATTATTATTATTATTATTATTATTATTATTATTATATCATAAGGTGGGTGTTAAGTATATACAATTATTTGCCTGTCCATATTAAAAATGTTAATTTTTGTTCCAGACCAAGATATTATTTTCTAGTTTATTTGCCAGTTTGTTGCATGATCACAAACACAAACAGAAATACATACTGAGAGAATCTTGACTGTGTGTTAGTGAACACGACACACATTACATACATTTAGTACATAGAACAATTCAGCACAAGGGAAAGATGCTTGGTTAGAGCAGTGCATTGCATTAGTGACACTGTGTTCTTGTTCAGCATTACAGTGCACTAAAATGTGAACAACAGTTAAGGGTGCTTTTGCTATTTGCTTGCAAAAAAAGAGACAATGGCACATCAAGTCGGACACGCTGTTTTAATAACAATATATTGCTTCTCATATTATTACAGATATATCTATCAAAAAAAAGCTGCATGTAAATCTGACCCCGCAATGATCTGATTTGATCTAATTAAGGTTCTTTATGTAACCCATATCACAGTGGGCCATACCGTACAGGTTTCCATGTAATTTACCTCTACACAGACAAATCTTCACATGCACACACTCACACACACATACACATACAGCACTTTCTCACCTTTGTACATCCAATCAGAATTTTCGTGAGCACATACTTTACTCACTATGATTATATTAAATACCAATTTCTTTAAAACTGATGCAGTTGGATCACATTATACATATAAACATTCATGCCTACCTGGTCCATCCAGGTACTGAGACAACGAGAAGCGAAGGCGTAAAACGATAGGCTCTGTTCTGTTGACTTTCCATGCTGAGGCTACCTCCTCCTGTCGAATAGAGCAGATGATCGGTTCTGATGAAAAGCTGATATACAAAAAAAGACAATATACAAAAACAAATAACTCACATCCAGAAAGCTGATGTTGATGTGCAGGTCAATGTCCACATCATCAATTGTCTCATATTCCCTGAGAAAGGGAATAACACGTTTCAATAACAGTGGTTATGACCAAATAAGCTAAATGCAAAAGCAGACTGAAAGTATGTACCAGTTGTCTTTACCAACTGTGTGACTGTTTCTGGTTATTTTTAAATTTCATTTATATAGTTAGGCAGCTACATATGTTTTTAGTACCTTACTGAAACAGCACTGTCGGAGTAGATGTCTTTCACGGCTCCAACGTCTGTGTCCAACTGAGGGTGGCAATACAGGTCAGCAACATAATGTCCCTGCATTGAACATTCCTCAGTTATAAAGCTCTGCATGAGAGTGATTTATAAGAAACGAATGGAAATGGCTCTTTCACGATATCAGGTTTGATGTGAATGATGTATAAGTACTCTTTATTTGTCAAATTATGGAGAAATAATCTCAGGCTAATTCCCCTTTCAGGTTCTGGACTGCAGTGCCAGTGATGTTAAGCCAATAAACACCTCATTTATTCTCTGCTTACCCATTTACATCGCCATTCATCCTTTAATACCATTCAGCTTCCAAGACAATGACTGTAGAATAGGTTTACCAAGCGTTCTCTTTTTTCAGTCTATGAAGGTGCTTAATTTGTTTATCAGGGTGGATATGTAGCATCGTCTGTGCAGGTAGCTTTATTTCTGATGAAAGATCAGGTTAACACATAGAGCACGAGCCACATGCTGGCTTCCATCCTGTCCTCACTGCACAACTGTAGTCCAGCTGTTTCTCTGCATACTTTATTAAGTGCCCTTTCTAAGGCACTTATCTAAATCCTTCAATGGCCAGGACCCCCGTGACCAAAAAGCAGGTATTATTTGGGTGGTGGATCATTTTCAGCATTGCAGTGACACTGACAAGGTTGGTGGGAGTGGATCAGAGACAGCAGTGCTGCTGGAGTTTTTTACCATCTCAGTGTCACTGCTGGACTGAGAATAGTCCACCTACAAAAACTATCCAGCTAACAGCAACCTCTCCAGCATACTGTGACCACTGATGAAGGACAAGAGGATGACCAACCATGTTTGACTTTACATCTACAAGGTGGACCAGAAAGGAGTGTCTAAGGAGTGACTTATAGAGGGGACAGTGAGTTGACAGTGTTTAAACACTCCAGCAACACTGCTAGTGTCTGATCTACTCACACCAGCACAACACACACTAACACACCACCATCACGTCTGAGTCACTGCAGTGCTGAGAATGATCCACCACCGACATTATTAAAGAACAGGGTGAAAGGGTTAGAAACAAAGATACTCTACAGTCTGTAATTGTAGAACTACAAAGCGCTCACATATGGTAAGCAGGGCTGATATGAAACGGACACTGTGTAGATACAAGGAGATGGTTTTAATTTTCTGATCATGTGTGTTCTGTGTGGGTGTGTGGTTGCTGTACAACTACCTGTGCTCCATAAAACAGCTCCTCACAGTCACTGTCCCCATCTGAATCCTCATCACTCCAGCACTGCTCACTGACACTCTTGGAAACAGACAGGTCAACACAGGTTACAGACAGGTTTACATCCTCCCGTCTCCTTAATTCACTCGCTCTCTTTGCCTTCCCTCCCCCTCCACTCCTTCAGTAGAAGCCTAATGGCCTGCACCAACCAGCCTGACTAATCTACTCAGTGAGGTGAGTGTGTCAGTAGGGCAGGCTGGGATCACAGGATCTAGGATCTTCACTTAAGTTATCCAAGTTATTTCCCATTTTATATATTTGCTCATATCTCACATATCTTACAGACACCAATAACAACCAAAAAACACACCTATATATATATATATATATATTGAATGAATTTAAAATCATTTATTTAAATGATCATATTATTTACCATGCTGTTCATAGACTCCAGCTCCCGATACTCTCTGATGCCCTTCCCATCTAACCAGGCAAGGAAATAATAAGAAAGTTGAGTTTGCAGTAAAGCAGTGTGCTGAGATCTGTCCTAGACTTCAGGTGATTAGGTGTAGCTTGGAGATCACTCTTATTCAGTAAAGCTGTTCGCAAAACGACCTGTGGAAATGCAAGGAGAAAATGATGTCTTATGATTCATTTCTCTTATTTCCATCCTGGCAAGATGCTAAAAGCCAGTGTTTGACATTTCAGGATCTAACAATAAATCTAACAACAGAAGACCCAATAAGGGGTGCCCTTATAAACAAAGGACATGCACGAACAATGCAGTCAGGCAAATAAGAACACAGACACATTTTATTCCCTACAGATCAGTGATACCTAATGATTTTCGGATGAAAGAGATTTATTTCTCATGAGCACTTTAGCAGAAAATAGGGTCTTTTTCACGTGGACTATTTTACTGCTCGAGCAGCCAAGAACAATGCAGCTATGTAGGAGCCTCGGCGCCTATGAATGATATCACCTTTATTCAGGCGGTCTCTGAATCAGTGCATCCTCATCATCTGTTTTGCCCTTTTGGTTGCTTTATAAAACCCTGTACACGTGTGACGACACCCGACGCCTGTGTCTGTACAACGCCGAGGAGCTATGAGGAATACTGAGGAGCGTTTCAGTTCAGCACCGTGTAGGTGAATGCTCGCCTTACCTCTTCACAGAACAGTGAGGCTTCTTCGTATTGTGTGCGCCTTTAACCGCTCAAAATGGCACGACAGAAATGGCAGGCACCGGCGGTTATCACTAAGTGTGTCATTATGAGGACGCTTTACTGTGTGCTTATCGGGGTGCTCGGTTCGGCTCCCTGTGTCTGGCTGTGTCTGGGAATAGTCGCTGTTTATTTCTGCCTTTACTGACTGTCTGTCTGCTTTCTCCCTGACAACACACCACGGCTCGAGCATGCTCAGTGCGCGCTGCCGGGTCACGAGACAGCCATCTGACAGAGCGCATCACAGAGCATGCCCACAGCAGCGCGAGCTACACGAGGGACAGCGCGGGAAAAGAAGAGTGCAGGATGTCGGGGTTACCGAAACAAGAATGAACTCTATTCTATTCTATTCTATTCTATTCTATTCTATTCTATTCTATTCTATTCTATTCTATTCTATTCTATTCTATAATGGTCTCTTCTGTTCACTTATATAACGGTCTATTCTATTCTATTCTATTCTATTCTATTCTATTCTATTCTATTCTATTCTATTCTATTCTATTCTATAATGGTCTCTTCTGTTCACTTATATAACGGTCTATTCTATTCTATTCTATTCTATTCTGTTCTGTTCTATAATGGTCTCTTCTGTTCACTTATATAACGGTCTATTCTATTCTATTCTATTCTATTCTATTCTATTCTATTCTATTCTATTCTATTCTATAATGGTCTCTTCTGTTCACTTATATAACGGTCTATTCTATTCTATTCTATTCTATTCTATTCTATTCTATTGGTCTACTTATATAACGTCTATTCTATTCTATCTATTCTATTCTATTTCTATTCTATTCTATTCTATCTATGTTATTCTATTCTATTGTTCTGTTCTATAATGGTCTCTTCTGTTCACTTCCCAAATATTTCATTTCTATTCTATTCTATTCTATTCTATTCTATTCTATTCTATAATGGTCTCTTTTGTTCACTTATATAACGGTTTATTCTATTCTATTGTATAATGGTCTCTTCTGTTCACTTGTATAACGGTCTATTCTATTCTATAATGGTCTCTTCTGTTCACTTATATAACGGTCTATTCTATTCTATTCTATTCTATTCTATTCTATTCTATTCTGTTCTGTTCTGTTCTATAATGGTCTCTTCTGTTCACTTATATAACGGTCTATTCTATTCTATTCTATTCTATTCTATTCTATTCTATTCTGTTCTGTTCTGTTCTATAATGGTCTCTTCTGTTCACTTATATAACGGTCTATTCTATTCTATTCTATTCTATTCTATTCTATTCTATTCTATTCTGTTCTGTTCTATAATGGTCTCTTCTGTTCACTTATATAACGGTCTATTCTATTCTATTCTATTCTATTCTATTCTATTCTATTCTATTCTATTCTATAATGGTCTCTTTTGTTCACTTATATAACGGTCTATTCTATTCTATTGTATAATGGTCTCTTCTGTTCACTTGTATAACGGTCTATTCTATTCTATAATGGTCTCTTCTGTTCACTTATATAACGGTCTATTCTATTCTATTCTATTCTATTCTATTCTATTCTATTCTATTCTATTCTATTCTATTCTATTATACAATGGTCTATGTTATTAATTTCATTGTATTATATTCTATTCCCTCTTTCATTATATTATTTTCTGCTCTGCTCTATTCAATTATATTCTGTTCTATTTGTTTGTATTCCATTAGGCTCTTTCCTGTTACATTCTACTTTTGATACTCTCTCCTGCTAAATACTTACTTGCATGTTGCACTGCTTTATTTTATTATGATCTGCTACATTATTTTTATTCTGCACCACGCTATTTGTTTCTATTCTATACGGCTTTACAATCTATATTCTATACATTCTATTTTAATTTAATGTGCCCTGTTCTGTTCTTTTATTATTTTATATTGTGCTACACTACACTATTCTGTTCTATTCTACTCTTTTGGGATATGTTATATTAAATTATGCTATTATTATAAATATAATATATTATAAATATAATATAATATATTATTATAAATATAAATTATGCTTTCTATTAAATTCTATTATGGTATATTATATTCTCATATTTATTTTATCATATTGCATTCTGCTTTTCTTAAGTTCATTCTGGTCTGCTCTATTCTATTCTATTCTATTCTATTTGTTGCTGATTGCATTCTTTTAATGCTATGGTTTTAACCATATGCTGTAAACAGGTCTCAGCTCAGTATTCTGCTAAATTAAATATACATTTTGTACAATGGCCTAACATGACCCGTATATGTGTGAACATAACTCATGTAGTAGAGAGGTGCAGAAAGATGTGTAAGGCTGTAGGGTACGCTAGGAGGTTGAGGGTTCAGTGAAACAGAGAGACAGGGCGGCAGACAAAAGAAGAGGCACATAGCCTGCTAACAGCCTGACTTGTCCTGACTGATTAATGTCATATGCTGCTCCAAGCACGGCCACAACTGTGCTCTGAAATGTGCCTGTAAAAGTAATGCTTCACCTTCAATTTACAGCCACATCCCATGCTACATCTCTCATTAGTTTATCTTTCTAATTGGAAAACTAATATAGAAGCAAGAGCAAAATAGTAATAATAATTAAATAGTGACTAAAATTAAGGCCCTTTAGGGAAAGAGCAAAATGTTGGCACTGCATTCTTAATGTGCAGTGGTTGTGGGTGATTTTTTCAGAGAGAGCACATATACATGGATAAGTATGTTTCAGAGTGATTAGACATTTAATGGGCCCAAACATTACACTATATTTCACTGAATATGATAAATAGTAGGGGGAATGGGGTAAAAAATAGACAGACAGACAGACAGACAGACAGACAGACAGACAGACAGACAGACAGACAGACAGATAGATAGATAGATAGATAGATAGATAGATAGATAGATAGATAGATAGATAGATAGATAGATAGATAGATAGATAGATAGATAGATAGACAGTCAGGCAGGCAGGCAGGCAGACAGACAGACAGACAGACAGACAGACAGGTAGATAGATAGATAGATAGATAGATAGATAGATAGATAGATAGATAGATAGATAGATAGATAGATAGATAGATAGATAGACAGATAGACAGATAGATAGATAGATAGATAGATAGATAGATAGATAGATAGATAGATAGATAGATGCACATGGTATAAAATATGACTGTTTATACAGGAGTAAAGATAAGCTGTAGTTAAAGATAAAGGGGCAGGTGATGATGGAGTCTCTTTCAGCTGAGAGTCTGTGACAGAACAGAGTAAATCCCCTTCGTGAGCATGCAGTTTCAGTCAATAGATAGATAGATAGATAGATAGATAGGCAGACAGACAGACAGACAGATAGATAGACAGACAGACAGACAGACAGACAGACAGACAGACAGACAGACAGACAGATAGATAGATAGATAGATAGATAGATAGATAGATAGATAGATAGATAGATAGATAGATAGATAGATAGATAGATAGACAGTCAGGCAGGCAGGCAGACAGACAGACAGACAGACAGACAGGTAGATAGATAGATAGATAGATAGATAGATAGATAGATAGATAGATAGATAGACAGATAGACAGATAGACAGACAGATAGATAGATAGATAGATAGATAGATAGATAGATAGATAGATAGATAGATGCACATGGTATAAAATATGACTGTTTATACAGGAGTAAAGATAAGCTGTAGTTAAAGATAAAGGGGCAGGTGATGATGGAGTCTCTTTCAGCTGAGAGTCTGTGACAGAACAGAGTAAATCCCCTTCGTGAGCATGCAGTTTCAGTCAAAGGTATGTTTGCCATTTGCAGTCTCGTACCATTTGCAGTCTCATAGACAGCAGAGAAAGCTGAGTCTCCCATGACAGTCACAGGAGCCAAAGATAGCACACTAAGTTCTCCATGAAAGCAATACCCTCACCAGACGAGCAATCGCACAAGTGAAACTGACTTCATCAGTGATTCTCAGTGACATAACAACTCCTGTTATATCTTCATTTTCCAGGATATAATAGGAATATTTTGGTCCTGGAGGGCCAGTGTTCAGCCTAGTTTGGTGATTTCCCACCTATACTAAACATGGTACCTGACAGATGACGGTTTGCCCAATGTGTTGAACCAAAAGCTGGGAAAGCACCAACTGGCCAAACGACCTTGAATCTCCAGTACTGTGAACTGATTACCCCTGATGTAGGGAATTCCTTGTTGGAGGAATATTACTATAGTCTTATATACTTCTAAAATAATTTGAATTGTATCCTTTTACAGTTTTGGCTTGATACCCCCCTCAAATGAACTGTGGGTCCTGTTCAGTCCAGTAACATGAAGCAGTAACCAAACATGAAATAAACATGCACATACACTGACCAGTATCTCCTCCTCATTTCTAATCTGATTGTCCATTTTTTTCTGCTCCACTTACCCTATAGGTGCACTTTGTAGTTCTGCACACTTTGTTATCTGTTTTTAATATTTTCATGTATGTCAAAGTCATGTTACAATTAAAAATATAAGAATAATGTGGTTAATGTACAGTACCAGTACTCATAGAAGGTTTCCTTATGTTTAGCTTACTGTTTTGTTTATAATAAAACTAAAGACATTAAACTATAATATATCATTCATGGAATTACGCAGTCACTTTAAAAAAGCTCCATATCCAATCTCTTTTGTACAGCCTTGTTGTAAGTTTTTTTAACACACTTAATTTACTACATTTAAAGACTAACTAGAGCTTTTAAAATTCAAAATATATAATATAGGTGGCAATTTGGCCAACATATAATATTGTGAAGATGTCAAGGGTATATGTGGAATATTAGGATATTTATTACAGTCTGGAACTGTTAAGCATAAGTCTGTAGAGTCTTTGAGATAACCAAAAAATCCATTTAGATGGTTGCACTGGTACTTTTCACTGGTATACTGGTAGACTTCCTTTTCATTGGGAACACAGTTTTTATAGGATCTTAAAAATCAACTTGATTTACCATTAATCCTAATGTACTCATTTGGTCAAGACAGAAATGGCATCTGAAGCTTCTTTAGTTACACTGGAGCTATAAGGAAAATGTGGCTATGTTGTATTAGCCTAATAGCTTTACTGCAAAACCAACCAAACAAACGTCTAATACCCAACATGTCTTGCTTGATCGGCTGCATTTGGGATAAGGTGAAGACTGTACATTTGATTGGTCAGGGAATCAGTTTATAAATAGATACAAGCTGAAGTAGATTCATAGGTCCTTCATAGGCTGTATTAGAGCTTTTTGGGCTATTGAGCTCAGGCAGAAGAAAACCTTTAGCATGACATGTTACTCAACAAGAATGCGGTGCAGAATAAAATATTAATTTGTTGTTTTTACTGAATAACCATGAAGTACACTTACAGGCAAGCAGACAGGAATGAAATAAATGGCATTAGCCAAAATGATCTCAATGGTGAACACTGTGGATGTATATCATCACTGTCCAAAGAAAAACAGGTATATCCAAAATGGAAACTTTACAGGTGAGGGTGTAAACCTCATTTCATTTGAATGGAAGTTAATGGAACCAGACGTCTTTCCAAGCAGTTTTGGCCCAGTTCTGTCGGCCCATTCTTAATGAAATTTCTACACAGTGTAAACAGCAGCTCATGTGATCAAATGAGGCATACAAGTAAAAATCAACAGACATGGAGATACATGTTTTTCTTTGGACAGCAACAATATATAGCTTGTAGTGTCTGTGTATATACAGTAGATGATATACAGCTTCTTTGTGTCAGTAGCATGGACATACAGCCACAACAAACTATTTTCACTGCTGTCCACTAGAGGGTGATAATGTTTTTGCATGACATAAAAATGTCCTTGAAATTTTAGAATAAGGAATGTGGAGTCTGGCCAATCATATTCTATTTCTGACTACTAAAATTCGGAGATCAAGATTAATCACATAGTAAGTCACCCCACAAATGCAATTACTGAATTGCGTATCTGATGCTGTGATCACATCAGTATTCACTGAGCCACTCTTTCAATGATCCTTAAAACTCCTTAAAGGGCCTGCAATTTAAAGTCATAAAAAGCGGACATTTGTGTGGGTTTATACCATCATAACCCATTTTACATGACCCATTATTAAACGGGCGGTTTATTTTTTGGGCAAATTAGATTGATATATGCCTCTCTTCTGATTGGCTGTCCTCTACTGTGTCTTATTTAAAAAGCATATGGTTAAAACATTTTAACTTGAGCAGGGAAGTTATGTGTTTTAATAAAATGGAAACAATTTTTATAACATAAAAAGGCAGGATTAAACTGAATAGGTGGACTTATGTTAATGTGTTGGTGTTTGTGACATCACAAAAATTATGAATGGACTCTTATTGCAGGTCCATATGTGCATTGTGGAGTGAATGATGTATTTCAAACCTTTTTCTGTGCCTTATTAAACTTACAGTTTGATGTAACTGTGAGACCTGAAGCCAGTGGGCAGAAGATGCCAACAAAGCATGTAACGGTTTGATATTTACATCTCTTCTTTTGAGAAGTTACTGCTGTCAGTAGAAAAACAACCCAGAAAATCCCATATATTCTAGCACTAGATGTCACCACCACTGCCACTCTCACCTGCTCACACCCAAAACATCCTGTTTAACTAGCAAACTAGCCAGCTAATTTGATGAGCTGCAAAGGAGATCATGATGGGGCAGCTAAGGAGAAGACCTGCAGAAAGAGATGAAATCCCTCAAGTGTACTCTAATAACCAGGGAGGCAAATTTGGTCTAACCCTAACCTACTCCTAGCCCTACCTACTAAACCTAACCCTACCTACTTCTAAACCTAACCCTAACCTCACCTACTCCTAACCCTACCTACTTCTAAACCTAACCCTAACCTCACCTACTCCTAACCCTACCTTTAAACCTAACCCTAACCTCAGCTACTTTTAACCCTACCTACTTCTAAACCTAACCCTAACCTCACCTACTCCTAACCCTACCTACTTCTAAACCTAACCCTAACCTCACCTACTCCTAAACCTAACCCTAATGTCACCTACTCCTAAACCTAACCCTAACCTCACCTACTCCTAACCCTACCTACTTCTAAACCTAACCCTAACCTCACCTACTCCTAAACCTAACCCTAACCTCACCTACTCCTGTGGTGAATCATTCTCAGCACTGTTGTGTGTTGTGCTGGTGTGAGTGGATCAGACACGGCAGTACTGCTGGAGTGTTTAAACACGGTGTCCACTCACTGTCCACTCTATTAGAAATTCCTACCTTGTAGATGTAAAATCAGAGATGATAGCTCATCTGCTGCTGCAGAGTCTGTGTTGGCCATCCTCTAGTCCTTCATCAGTGGTCACAAGATGCTGTTAGCTGGATAGTTTTGGTTGGTGGACTATTCTCAGTCCTGCAGTTACACTGAGGTTTTAAAAACTCCAGCAGGACTGCTGTGTCTGATCCACTCCCACCCGGTAAAAGGGGGATTATACAGTGATTATACGGTATACAAATTATACAGTGAAACCAATGGACTACAGTCTGTAGTTGTAAAGTTACAGAATGCTCCTATATAGTAAATACAGCGGCTGAAATGGGCAATGAGTGTAGATACATGGAGTGTACATTGTAAAGTGGCCAGCAGGTGTATATGACTATGGGCCACAATATTTACATGCCTGTATATATACAATATTCAAAACAGACAAGTATGGTTTGCAGAGCATCACAGGAACATGTATATAAGAGTGTATACGTATATTTTGCTTTACACTAACAGTTATTAAAAATTACACTGCATTGCTAACAAGTTTATTACAGTGGACAGACATAATGTCCAGTTGAGAAATGACTTCTAGCCCAAAAATACCAAACCCAAAAATGATTTAGGAAATGTCTAAAGTCGATTGTTCATTCATCACAGGTATTTCTTGAGAGCTCATAGACTGATCTCCAAATAGCTCGAGTCACGTGCACTTGCCGGTTAATATGGCATATGGTCCTCTGTGATTGGTGGCTGACGAGGCCTCATAACACTTTGAACGTATCAGTCCAACTTATTAATATCATATTACCGTGTTGCTTTAATGCATGCGAGGTTCTGTTATTACGATAATGACTTCTGCAAGAGTCATTATAATAGGCACTCACTTAAGTAGTAGTAAAAAAGGACACAGTACTGAACACTCTCGGAAGGATACAACATAGTCCCTCTGAGAAGTAGTTCCGGTCCGTAGAGGGATTAAATTTGGCCGGCGCGTGATGGAAGGACACACGTCCTGCTAGCGCTCATCTGTCACGGTAGGTGAGAACCAGCGACTCTCTGTATACTTACTGCTAGTTAATACATAAAACATGCTGTCATATTTATCATAGTTTACTTCCTTGCAGTCTGGCGCTGCGTGACGCTGCTTTAATGTAATCACGTGCCTTTCTGACTGTGGAAACTGAACAGGGGGTTGAACATACTAAGGCAGCAGTGGTCTAACACTGCACACTATGTCATGCCCCAGCTGTGTGAATGGTATGTTCCTGCTATAAACACAGTAAAGGAAGCCATGACAAGTTGGCACTCTGTGGACTGTCCTGCTGTGTAGTATCACCCCAAGACTAATCAGAACTTTTCTAATGTGTTGAGGTAAAACTCCTTGTCAGCTGGCATCACTGTGTTTAAACAGGCTATTTTCTCCTGAAGAGCAGTACGTGCCGCTCTTGCCTGGCTGGGATTTGTGTGTATGAGTGTGTGTATATGCGTGTGTGTGTGTGGGAGTGAGTATATGTGCAGTCATGCATTTAAACACACTCCATGTGTCTGTGTTCCACATAGCTTACATAGCACTTGCATTGGCCTCTAGTTGCTTCAGTGACAGGTTGTTCAGATTGCTTCACTAATGATCAAAGACCGCAGCCTAAAGTCTGTATAATCACACTGTATTAAGTTATTTCCAGCCCCTCAGATGCTGAGGGGTTTTCCACAGCACTGACTGGCAGCTTCCATGCATGCTACTATGTTTGGGCATTCCATAATATCTACATGTCTTTTTTTGCTTCAAACATTTATATATATTTTAAAGTTTTTTGTGTATCAGATTATGTGCTAAATGTATAATCTATATCTATCTAGTATTTAGATTGGATTAAAGTTTATTTCCAAAGCACCTCACCCTCTCATTCTAAAGATACTCCATTTTGTAGAGTAGGCACAAGGGTTAAGCCTAGATCTGGGTTACACTGTACTTTCTGGGGAGAATCTTAATACAGAATGCTGCATAGTTCAGGAGCAGGCTTAATCCTTTTCTGGAAAATGCAACCCTACATGTTCTATTGTTCACGTACAAGTCAAACTTTGTATGCTCTGTGTTGTCTGTTTGTCAGTGTATAGTATGCACACTGTTTAGCTCGTAGCAGTTTCTTGAATTTGGCTGGGCCAGGTAGAACCTGTGAAAGGTCACTGTAAATAAAGACGTTCTACATTATCGCCTTAAATTTGGAAATATGAGGATCCTTGATTTTGTGTACACGTTTAGGAGCGCTGATCACAGTTTTACTTTTTCTCATCTTTCAGGGCTTTTCCAGCAGCCACAGCTCCAGTCATGTCAAAGTCTAAGGATTTAGGTGTCTCCATCATCCACACCCAGCAGCTCCCTGCTGCGATGGCTGACACCTTCCTGGAGCACTTGTGCCTGCTGGACATTGACTCGGAGCCTGCAGTGTACCGCAACACCGGCATCATTTGCACAATTGGTCAGTGTCACTGTCGATTATAGCTATAATCAGTCTCCCTGTGAATGAATTAGTTATTCTACATTGTACATACTTTCTTAGATCATCATGTCATGTTCACGTCAGACACGATGAATGCAAGTTTGATCATTGGCTTTGTGTCTTTATTTAGGGCCGGCTTCTCGCTCTGTGGAAAAGCTAAGGGAGATGATCAATGCTGGCATGAACATTGCACGTCTGAACTTCTCTCATGGAACTCACGAGGTTGGTGCTCTCAGGGAGTTAATACAGGTCCCCCTGTATCTCATTACTAAACTGACCCAAACTATACAGGTTAAATGGTTCAAACCCAGATTGAGCCCAAGCAAAGCTGTTCATTCTGCAGCTTTAGGCAGTTCTCGAAAGCAGCTCCCTATTCCTTCATATTCGGTTGAACTGAAATGTATTCATCTAGTGCTTGATTACAGCAGACATTCTTACTAAGCAGCTTTACAGGAATCCAGAACCACGCCCTCCGCAGCAGGGTCCCCCTCATTGTGACATTTCCCTTCCACCTCTGGAAATGTCAGTCGCTGTAAGCTGATCTGCTTTCTCACCCTCTGATCTGTGAACTCCGTACAGTGACTTTACTCTCCAGAATAGTACAGAGGACTCAGGCTTCAGGTTGGACTTTAGTGTGGACTTATGACCTCTTGCCTTTGAAAGCTGTGACTTTTGCCATTTTTACATTTCATTGCTTCATCTCCAACAAAAGTTGCTGAAGTGATACCTCTGGTATTTCAAATTGAGGTCTCCTAAAGGTCAAGAGCACTCATTATCTCCTAATGCTAAAGTCACAGGCAGTTACTCAAACTCAAAGTGTGTATACTGACAGTCAAGGCTGACTTTATTTATGTATTCAACATGCGTCTGCTTTGTTGCTCAAGGTCTAATTAGCAACCACACTGCAGCTTATTCACAGAATAACCCTTTCACTTCAGCAGCTGATGACATATTGATTCCATGTCTAGGGCAATGCATCTGATAAAGAAGAAGAACTGGGATATCTTATACTGTCTGAAAGTAAACTAGGGATGCACAGATCTTGCATTTTTATGGTTTTATGTATGATTTTTTTTACAGTAGTATGTTTTGGTTAAATTACCAGATTAATTTTTAGCTTTATTAAAAAAAATATTTTTTTAGCTTTTTAAAGTTAAATGAACACACAAGGTCATTTCAAGGTCATGCATGAGGAACACAATGGGTCATGCATCATTATATGATATTTTGGTACATGTATAGTAGCAAAATTCGAATATAGCAGAAATGATCTGACATAAATGAAACTTAATTAGTTCATTAAAATGAGCAAAAACTGTCAGATGTGCAAATGTGCTGCTTTTGTTCATTTCTGATGATTCCTCCTGTGCGTTCCTACTGTAAGCATATAATGCAGCATCCTGCAGATTAAGAAGAGGGCTAAACGCCACGTTAGACAGACAGCTCTTTACAGTGAGAAGAAAAGGTAGTGAAAGGTGATGGAAAGTGATGGTGCCAATGTAAGTGCTATAGACAGACTTTCTTGAACTGCACTGAATGAGTAGAATTGGTTCAGAAACTAATCAAGTTGTGCTAAGCATTGATACAGGCTAGCAGAGAGCGATAATAAATCTTTGTAGTCTGGGGATCAGCTGGCCTGCTAATTATAGCACAGGAAAAATGACCTTTGCAGACACGCTGTACTGACACATATACCCAAAGACCTATGGTTCAACTTCAGCTCAGGTATAGTGCAGATAAGATCCTACCAAGGCCATCCCAGGTCACGTTACAGACCACCATACTCATGGTGTCTTTCACGTATGCCTTTTTTTAACACTCAGACTTTAGACTGGTCACTGATGTTTATTTTTAGACTGACTGGTGAAAGAAGAAGAGAAGACTGGACAAATGTGCTTAGTGCAAACAAACTCTCATGATTTGCTCACTCAAGGATATATGGACTCTAAAAGAACATCTGGCATCTGTCTTGACATGCCAAGATGAAGACCCTGTGTGGGAAGTACTTTAGATTACATCACAACTAAAGCTAGGGTTGTTCAACCTTCCATATCAATAATACTGGAACTACATGTTAATAGAAGTTTCATACTGTTGCTGAGAAGCCAGTGCTAGTCGGACGCCCTGTGTGCTGTCCTGATATGAATCTGAGCATCTTTTGTCAGGACTGTTTATTTTAGTGTTGCACTTCAATGACATGGATCTTCCCTGTTCTTTAGTACCACGCTGAAACCATCAAGAATGTGCGTGAAGCCACTGAGAGCTTTGGACCTGGGAGCATTGAGTACAGACCTGTGGCCATTGCACTGGATACCAAAGGCCCTGAGATCAGGACTGGGCTCATCAAGGGCGTGAGTGTTTCTTCTAACTATCTGGCCCTAGCCACAACTACCCTTAGATTCCTGTCAGCTGTTGGCCCACACAGTGTTGCCCCAATGAAATCAATGTTTTCAACCAGGCCTTAAATAAATGTGTATTTTGTAGCTTTCAAATAACTAGAATTTGAGAAGCAACAATAAAGAAAAGCTAGATGTGCCAGACGTGAGGAACAGAGCCAATGATTCTAAAACATCTGAGTAAAGTGTGTAGCACCAACTTTACACCAAGCTATCTATTTAAAAGGTTGATTGGGTAGTTAAGGTCGATAACTCGACAAAACATGACTAAAAAAATAATAACAGTGTAGAATTTACTGTGCACTGTAATAGGTCTTCCAGAGGTGCCATAAAAGAACCGCTTTTGGTTCCCTTAAACCACGTTTGAAAATAAGACTTGTGCGTGTAAAGAATCCTTTAAAGGGTTAAAAAACTTTAATATAAAGACATGACACCCCTTTAAGGGTTCTTCTTAGAACCTTAACTATATGTAAATGATCTTTAATCTTTAGAAAGGTTCATCATGTTAACACATACTGTATCATTTCTGAAAACGGTGACCCAAAAAACTTACTTGAAAGCTTTATCTAAGTACTGTATGGTCAAGAGCAAAAAAATTTTGTGGTAAGTTCATAAGACATTGTAGTTACTGTTGATTATAAAATATTAATAAACTGAAGGTCATAAAGAAATAAGTAAAGTAATAAAGTTCTTTATGGATATGTTCTTTATGGATATGCATATTCTATTTACTGTAGAGTGGCACTGAGGAGGTGAAGCTGAACAAAGGTGACAAAATCAAGCTGACACTGGATGACAGTTTCAAGGACAACTGTGATGAGAAAACCCTGTGGTTGGATTACAAGAACATCACCAAGGTGGTTCAGCAAGGCAGCAAGATCTATATTGATGATGGCCTCATGTCCCTCAAGGTCCTGGAAATTGGTAGGTTTCAGTTACTGGTTCGATTCTGAGCAAACTAGCAAAAGATAGATACTGTGCACCTAACTTCAGACCTACGAAAACCTTGCAAGCAGCTCACAGTAATGAGATTTGGAGATTAGATTAAATCAGATGGACTTTGTTCCTGCTTTACAGATTTTTCTCTTTTCCTGTGTGTTTGTTCCTTTGTGCAAAATCTAATACGTTCCATGGCTTTGCTCCAGGTGGCGACTTCTTGATCTGTGAGATTGAGAATGGTGGCATGTTGGGCAGCAAGAAGGGTGTAAACCTGCCCGGCGCTAACATCGACCTGCCTGCCGTCTCAGAGAAGGACATCCAGGACCTGCAGTTCGGTGTGGAGCAGGGAGTGGACATGGTGTTCGCCTCCTTCATTCGCAAGGCTGCTGACGTGCAGGCTGTCAGAAAAGTGCTGGGAGAGAAGGGCAAGGACATCAAGATCATTAGCAAACTGGAGAACCATGAGGGCGTGCGCAGGTAAATGTTAGCATCTCCTCGGAACTGTTCCTGATCAACTTTATATATATATATACCAACTATATATATATATATATATGCCTTCACAAATATGACACATGCCATGTGCACTAGTAAGGCCCCATACCATCATAGCTACTATAACTATGTACTGGTAACTGGAATGTCCCATCACTCTTTACTCTTTAGGGGACATTGTTTGTTGGACCACAGGACACATTTCCATCTCCACTCAGTCTGTCTCGAATGAGGTCTGGCCCACAGAAGGCTATGGAATTTGTAGATCTGCTTGTATACAGTCTCTTCTTTGCATAGTAGAGTTGTAACTTGCATGCAGCAATGAACTGTGTTTACAGACAGTGGTTTTGGGTAGTGTTCCTGGGACAGTGCAGTAACTTCCTCTATAGAATCATGTATGTTTATAATGCAGTGCTGAATGAGGGTCTAAAGATCACAGCTACCCAGTAATGGTTTCCTGCTTTGTCCCTTACATGCATATTTCTTTAGATTCTCTGAAACTTTTAAGGATATTATGTGATGTAGATGATAATAACCCCAAAGTTCTTTGCTGTTTTCTGTTGATAAATGTTCTTCTTGAATTGTTGCTCTATTTTCTTGTACAGACATCCACAGAGCGGCAAACCCCTGCCCATCTTTACTTCTCTGGGATGTGCTTTTATACCCAATATGTTTCCCATGTATCCATGTTGTTGGCCAGTTGCCAGTTAACCTAATTTGTTGTTAGATGTTCCGCCAGGTGTATGTTTTTACAATTACACAACTCTTGTCAGTTTTTGTTGTTTTATGTTTTGTGTTGTTTTAACATTTGACATTTCTTTGTGCTATTTTCATACAAATGTAGGTTTAAATGATCTACACATCATTACATTCTGTTTTTATCCCATTTTGCACAGCATCCCACCTTTTTAGAAATCACATTTCACAACTTAGGGAAAACAATCTGAGTTATATGTTCTTTTGATTTGGTTTTTGTCTTCTCGTTTCCCAGATTTGATGAGGTTCTGGAGGCTAGCGATGGTATCATGGTTGCCCGTGGAGACATGGGTATTGAGATTCCCACAGAAAAGGTGTTCCTGGCGCAGAAGATGATGATTGGTCGCTGCAACAGGATTGGAAAACCCATCACCTGTGCCACACAGGTCAAGACATACAAATCACAACTTCTTAGCCAGACAGAATTAGAAATGTTAGAGTTGTTTTGCCATTTTGAATCGAATTGTCAGCAATTTGTCCTCCACTTGCCAGATGTTGGAGAGCATGATCAAGAAACCACGTCCTACCCGTGCTGAGAGCAGTGATGTGGCCAATGCCGTGCTGGATGGTGCCGATTGCATCATGCTGAGCGGAGAGACAGCCAAAGGAGACTACCCTGTGGAATCTGTGAGGACACAGCACCTGGTGAGTATGACCATGCCTCTATTTGATGGAGTTTGACTGCATCTTGATCAGTTTACTAATGCTGCTTCTCCTAGTGTATAAGCACCAATATAGAGCTGTAGCTAACCTGCTACTACAGTTATTTCTAAATCTGTAGTTATGAGGAAACAAACCTTGTTCATTCCCCCCACCTAGGGCCAGATTTACTAAGACATGCAGACCAGCTGTCTACTGACATTTTGTGTTTGTGCTGATGGCCAATTTAGAGGCTTATGGACTAAGAATTTCCATGCAAATGGCTAGCTTTTATAATTAGCATGACGAGGGCAATGTAAAACCCCTGTTTGGCTTATATACCTGTTGGTAAGAAAGCCTGTTTTTGCCAGGTTGAAATGGTTAAAACAAATGATGTAATTTTTGAAAATTCTGATGTGAGAAAAAATGTTGTTACTTGTTGAGAAAGCGTTATTGCATATCACTGAGTACATGAGAATTATTTTGACATAATATCCTAAATATTCCTTCAAGGTTTGTGAGCAGCACTGATTGTTTAGGCATGTGTTTGAAGTAATCTCTTAGAGCAGTGCATCAAATAATGGCCATGAAATTTCGGTCACAGCGCACACAGAAGCCACAGCATACACAACTAACACAATGAGTAACTTTAGAAAAGCAGGGTGGAAATAGACTGTGTCAAAAGGAAACTGTCACATCATAATTTAAGCAAGAACATCTCAGATCATGTAAAGCAGAAAACAGCAGTTTTTGTTTTTAGATTCTTTATACCCTTCAGCAAATTACAACTAATGCAAAATGACATTAGTAAATCTGCCCCCTCAGTGCCCCCACAATTGTCACTAAAGTCGCCAGTACAAAACAAATGAATTAACATGGAAAAAAGTGCTATTGCCAGTCCATAGTGTTCACTAACTGCTTATGTTCATAATCCTTTGTTCTATGTGTGTCTACCCTGTCTCCTCTCCTTATTTCTGTCCATGTCTTGTCCTCTTTTCGATGTGTTTTGATCTCCTCTGTGGAACATGTGCTTGGATTGTCCATTAAGCAGTGGCGATACTGATCTCGCATGCTTTTGAGGAGCTGCCACAAAACAGGCCCTACTTCTCCGAGTGCTTCTCTCATGGCCTGACGCGCTGTCAAAGGTTTTTCATTATTTGATACAACTTCAAGTTTAAGCATGAAAAGAATTGTGATGGTTGCATATTGTACGTCCTTACCTGCAGTGGCCTGGGAAAAAAAGAGTATTTAGACATTTAATCCATTTAATCAGGAGTAAACTTCCTGTACTGTCTCTAGATTCACCTCTAACTGATGCTAGACTCTCTGTGCTTATAAGTGCAGAGGTACAAACCACAAAGTCTGGGGCTGCTTTTGTTACCGTTGTGTTGGTTAGCTTGTGATCATTGATTTACCATCAACCCAAAGCCATTTTGCATGTGAATCTGCAGATGTCAGCAGAGAAACACCAAAAAGGTCAATGGTCTGAAGAAAACCATCCTCTTTCTTCCATGTTCCCTTGTACATGTGTTCAGATTGCTCGTGAGGCTGAGGCAGCCATGTTCCATAGGCAGGTATTTGAGGAGCTGCGTCGTATCACCCATTTGACTCGTGACCCTTGCGAGTCTGTGGCTATTGGAGCTGTGGAAGCCTCCTTCAAGTGTTGTGCCAGTGGCATCATTGTTCTCACCAAATCTGGCAGGTATGAGCAGAAGCACAGTGCACTCATTCACACCTAATACCCCACCCCCCCTTAGATTTAAATCTGAAGATTTGGTGTACACAAACCTGTATTAATACACATAGAGGGAGACACTCTTTCCCACAGAATCCCCTTTTTCCAGCTGCCTAAAACTCCTGGTAGGAATTCCAGCCCTTTTCTCTGTTACAAGGTGACTTCATCTCATAAGACAATCCTTATTAGGTTTGGTACGCCCTCACACAATGCATTGTAAGCTAAAAAGGGGAAGCTTGTAAAGGGGAAGGTGGATTTACCAGCTTGTTCTAGCTGACTTTCAGGATGAGACTAAACTGGAACGGCAGAACTGGCAGCACTGTAAGAATAGACACAGCGGTGTGGGGACAAAACTTATAGCAGGATGCTGCTCTGGCAGTTAACCAGTCAGAACAAAGCTTACCAATCATGTTGGGCTTCTCATGATGCGACGGTGCTTGAAGACACAGAGATGAAACGGGGCAATTCAGACAGAGGGTTAATAGGGAAAACAATGTTTTGAACAATGAAAATTTATTCTAGTACAATAAAACGATGAACATTAAAAATAGGTGCTATGTCTTTGTTATTTTTTTAAGATTATGTAATGTACTTGACTCTCACATATTTTGTCTTATGTATACATAGAACATACTTATATATACCCACAAACATGCACACTTGAAAACACACACATGCTCTGTGTTGTTTCATGCCAGGGTGAAATGTGCTCCTTCCTGCTAAGCTTGACCTTTGCTGGCCTGAACCCTGACATTTTGCAGTCTAATTTAAACTCCTCAATCAGCTGTTGCTGTGCAGTCAGTACAGTCAGTTACATACAGTATCTGTTCTTCATCAAGGTCATTCAGATGCACATTTAAGCCTATCTGTTGCCTCCTACAGGCTTCCTATAGATATTTTCATTTTAGAGGTCTCTTAAGACCTCAAGCAAAATCATGAAACTTGAAAGGAACATGGTTGTATTTGAAAATACTGTGTTTGTGCTTTTGGGGCTGATTGCACATACAAAACACACACACACACACACACATGGATGGATGGAGGGATAGATAGATAGATCCCATCAGCCATAACATTAAAACCACCTCCTTGTGTCTATGCTCACTGTCTATATTATCAGTTCCAGTGACTCTAAAGGAGCACTTTGTAGTTCTACAATTACAGACTGTAGTCTGATTCTCTGCATACATTCTTACACTGCACTACAGCACTGTAGTGACCCTGACGTGGTGGTAGTCTATTAGTGTGTGTTGTGCTGGTGTCAGTGCTTAACACTGTGTCCACTCACTGTCCACTCTATTAGACACACATACCTTGCTGGTCCACCATGTGAATTTAAAGTCATGTAGCTCATCTACTACTGCAGAGTTTGTGTTGGTCATCCTCTAGTCCTTCATCCGTGTTCACAGGACGCTGTCAACAGAACGTTGGCTGGATAGTTTTGGTTGGTGGACTATCCTCAGTCCAGCAGTAAGATGTTAAACTCTGATCCACTCTGGTTGAGGTTTTAATGTTATGGCTGATCGATGTATATGTACGGTATAGAACTTATGGGTATCAGTAGATAATTGTATGAAATAATCATCACCATTGGACACCAAGTGTTTATATTTAACATTCCAAACCATTATTTGAAATTTGGAAATGTATTGTCCTCCAAAAATGAGAATGCTCAGGTGATGCTATGTTACTGTGCTGAAAAACCTAAATACAAAAATCTTACACATTTTAACGCATTTGTTACTTTAGATATGTATTCTCTACAATGCCTGTTCAGGTGAGTGTAGTTCAAACTTCTCCATCTTATACATGTTTATTTATTGACATCTACAGATTATCACAGTTCCTACACTGGTGCATCCCTAACTAAGAAAGTTTTATCGTAATCCTGTATCATTTTGCCTCGCTCTGGAGCTGTTTTTTGATCATCCTTTCTAAATAATTGTCTTCTGTCTCTCTGTTTAGGTCAGCTCATCTGCTGTCTAAATACAGACCTCGCGCCCCCATCTTGGCCGTGACCCGTAACGGGCAGACAGCACGCCAGAGCCATCTGTACCGTGGCATCTTCCCCATCTTATACACCAAGCCAGCCAATGATGTGTGGGCTGAGGACGTGGATTTGCGTGTCAACTTTGCCTTGGAGACGGGTAAGGACACAGGCCCTCCTTCAGAAATAATGAAGGGTTGGTGAAGTGTTGTTATGCTGGTGCTGTAGGAACAGGAAATTTCATCAAGTGTGATCTGCACTCCTCAACCAGACGGCTGCAGACCCCTCTTTAATTTGTGTGAAATGGTATAGGTGTGGGCAGGCAATAATAACCTGTTGGCTCTGGAGCAGGGAGCTTGACTCCAGGAGAACTTTTCTGCTCAAGATTTACCTGCTCAAACACTGCACTGTGTCTTGTTGGTGTGTGAGAGCTTGGAAATCAGCAAACCATGCTGAGCCCTGGCCTGGCAGAACTGGAACTGGATGTGCCTATGCTAGACAGGACTTGCACTTGTATTTCTGTATATTTAGCTGGAGTTCATGCTCAGTCTTTTGGATGACTGGTGTTCTGGATACTAACTACCCATTTTCTGGCTTTCAGGCAAAGCCAGGAAGTTCTTCAAGTCTGGTGATGTGGTGATCGTTGTCACTGGCTGGCGCCCTGGCTCTGGCTACACCAACACCATGCGCGTTGTTCTGGTGCCCTGAGCTCCACTTAAAGAACTGTACCCTCCCAACCCCCATTCCCAGTGCTCCCTTTTCATATAGAAACCTTTGCCCTTATCAGCCAATGCAGATATTTAAGTAGTAACTGAATGCCTTAAATTTAGCAGTTTTCTGGAGTACATCATAACACCGTTCACACTGTGACTGTTCTCTACACTCCTCTGCAATTCCATTTTACCTGGTGTGTCATCCCTCCATAGCCAGACCTCTCAGAGCACTTTGAACATTTTACATTAGCGTTGCATTGCAATCTCCTACACTGGATTTTACATCTTGCACTTTGTTGATAAGCACTATTGTGGCTGACAGGAAATTCCATGAGTAAAAGGGTCGTAATAAAGCTCAGGGTGCCAGCTGTCGCTGTATGGGAGACGTTTGGTTGTACAGTAGATCAACACAAAGTTATGTATTGTGTGGGGCGTGGTGAGGAATTTGGGGACTTCAGAAAGCATTGGATAACCCCTCCCCCATACTCACACTTGTCTCCTCTAAGAACCATCTCATTGTTCACTCGTACCACTGACAGACTGATAAAATGCATATCTTGGAAAGGAAAGTGCTCTGAAGCTGGATTTACCATTCAATAAATTGATGATCACCTGAAACGTGAACGCTTCTTTCTTGGATGCAGTTAAACCTAACATTACTTAATCTGAACCATAAGGCAACACAAGACTCCACTTCTTAGTACTCAGTCCTCAAGATGGTTAGCATAAGTGCTCCTTGACAGGCCAATGTAGGACAAAGATTTGATTTCACACTGCTCAGTATCACCATCTAGAGGAGGATTTTGTAGGCACACTGTTGACATTCATACCAGCCCAATGTCACTGCTTAAATCTTCTGCAGATCATTTCTGTTGTCCGCATGTTCCTCTTTGTCTGTCTATATCAGTATAATATAAGATTAAATTCATCTTAGGACTGCAGCCATGCCTGTTGTTGTAATGTCGGCTGACAGTAAGCTTGACAATACTTTTAACAAAAGACTATTTTGGCTGTTTATTGATCTGTGTTAGCTCCACAAATGTGGCACCATGTTCTCCAATCCACTGTTATAAATACACAGCAAATTCTCAGCAAGAGCAATACCAAACAGTTTCATATTAGTAAGCCTTAAATGACAAAAATGAACACTAGGTGGCAGTGTGTAATTAAACACCATCCCCAATGCAGCACTTGCTTATAGCATTAAGCAATAAACATATTTTCCTGTTTTTTTAAACCCAGACAAATACCGAGATCCTAAACTGCACACCGATAGTACATTTTTAATGTGAGAAATGAAAGTGGCAGTAGTAGGTCATCCGCACTATATGTTCTTAACTCCTGCATGTGTGCGTTCAAGCAGCCAGTTTTGGATGCAGAATGAGTCAGCACTCTGATTTCCCATTAATATTCACATCACTGGGAATGTACTAGGAACATTCAAACTTTTGAGACTTCCACAAGAACCTCCAATAAATCAATGCTAAATGAATTCTCCAGCGCTTCTTTGTGAGCGTCAGGCTACACACTCCAATAGGAGGCAGAGGAGGAGGATCCGCATGTAGTGCTAATACTCTGAGATTTGAAAATCTTGGTCATAAGACGGGAAATGTTTGATCATGCCATAATTAGCAGAAATAGCAGTGTGCAGATTCACAGACTGCATTGTCAGGATGGCAGGGATCAGCTGGTCAATTTGTATGCAAATAGGGTGAGACTCAGCCTGGCTAGCACTATACAGCCCTTCTGCCCGGAAGAGAGCTATTTTAAGAAAGATTGAAAAACACAAATATAGACACTAATGTACAAACACACGTACACACGGCCTCATATATATATCAACCAAGCGTCACACTGCATACAGAATTGAGAAACTGTTTCGGCCTATTGCCACGTTATGCTCCATTTTCAACAGTGATCCCTCCTTTCCCAGACACATTCATCTCCCTCGTTACTGTATGACTCTGCTCTGTGATTTGGAGTGCAGGCTAAACATTCAAGCATGTCACTTGGTGAGCTCAGTGGGGGGTGGAGGGGTGGGGTGTAGAGGGAGACAGAGAGAGAGATTGATCCGGTGCTGCGTCCACTGTGTCTGGGAAGTGGACGATGCTATCTCTGTCCCCTATTGGAGCAACATCAGAAGGAGTCGGAGGCTCCAGAACATGCCCTAAAGCCTTAGTGTAAAGGCCCAATAACTGAACAAGTACATTAAATTGGATTCTCAAGGACACGACCTTCTGACTCAGTGTATGCATGTATACGCTTAACCGAGTCAACACAGGGTTTAAACATATGCAATGTGAAGGAGAGAGAGAGACAGGTAAAGAGATAAAGTGGAGGAAGAGAAAGAAAGAGTGAGGACAGAGAAAGTTAGAAATAATAAGACAGAATAAACAATTGACTAAATGGTGGGAATGTAAAGTTTTAATTCTTACAGTTTCTCAGTTAAACTATCAATACAGTTCAAATAAACTTTATTTAGCCTCATGTAATCATGTAGGTTTATGTAATATATCTGTAGTTTGATAAACATTTATCATGATCTATCACTGTTATGTGGTGTGTGTAAACTGTAGTTGGCCATGAAAAGCCGAAGAGACACAAACATTTAAAAAATGGATCCCGTTGTCTTCCATATGACCTTGTTTAAAGCCCGGAATAATACTCTGGAATGTTAATGAGGATGGATGAAAGAAAAAAAACCCAACAGATAAAAATAGGTAGTTACAGCCATTAATGCTACTATTATAGCATTAATAATGCTATGCTTTTTATGAGAGATAATAAATGCACCTAATTGTATAATCCCAAAAATATTGCACAAAATAATGCACACACACACACACATACACACTCAAACACACACACTCATACACACACACACTCAAACACACACACACACACACTCAAACACACACACACGCACACAGACACAGACACACACACACACACACACACACTCACACTCAAACACACACACACACACACACACACACACACACAGACACACACACACAAAGATGCACAGTAGTCTATGAAGAGCAGTATTTCAGTTAATTGTAGCACTTTCTAGTACTGACAAATAGGCTCTTTGATGCTGAAATAGTTAGACCATAAATATTCAATATTCCACGTCTCCCCTACATTTGCATTTCCCTTGTAGTTTTCTGGATGGAAATGGGGGACTTGAGGTAGTGTAAAAGGTAATCATAGCATGAACACTACAATGATACAATGCTTTTCAAATGCAAAATGCAGAAGAATGTTAAATATATAAAGCAAAAGTGACTGGCAGCTCTCAGTGATATACACAACACAAGACAATAAATTAATAAATAAATACATACACATATTCATAAATAATTTAGCAGAAGGAGAAGTAGACATGAATTAACCGTCCTAGTTTGAGATTCCTAAAAGCCTTGTAGGCTTAAGATCATTCGTTCTATCAGAGCAAGTTCAGATGACACATTAGGAAAATTTTCATTTGTTAATTTGTATATGCGATAGTCAAAAGGAAGGACACTTCGAAAACACTACCCTTTCACTTAATACTGTGTCAGTTAGGCTTAGCATATCATTGCAAGGTCTAACCCAATTGTTAAGACTATGGCTCCGAAAGCGTTCTACCAAATTTCCATCGTTTCTAGTTTACCTGTGAGGACCAAAATGGTACTTTCCTTATAAACAAATCTGAAATATATTGTTCACTTACGTAAACCAAAACAAAGAATTATGTAACCAGACAGCATATCACCCCATGCAAACTGTAGAATATGCTTTTACGCATTTTACAAAATGTGCAAGTCATTTCAATGAAAGACAAGAAAAAGGAAAAAATTACAATTGCAGTTGTGAAAACACAAGCTTTGGCATACCAAATGGGCTCATATCACTACGTCATATTAGTACTTAATCATTTATGGATCATTATCTTTTGTTTGCTAGGAAGAAAGCGGCGATGTACAAACCTCTGTGCATGTACAAAATCAAGCATACAGTTTTATTGCTTAGGTACCGCACGAGTACACATAGAAAGCACATACAAAATGATTGCCATACATTCTTTATCTTATCTCTTTTGTAGTGGAAGTGAGGGGATCGTTCCCTGGTCTTTCAGGCTCTAAGGCAGTTTTGTTAAAAAAGGAAAGGCCATAGATACTGAGCAGTGCGCCTTGGTCAACAAGGAGGTATGGTAGGGGGCAAGGTCTAGTGGAATAATCAGTCTGTGTCTGATCTTTAAGATGATGAGGGTTACGTGTGTGCAATTGAATGTGTTTGTGTGTAACCTGATAAGTGAGATCCGTACTACATGTTCTTTTACAACAATAGAAGTCATGATGAATAGCAAGGAGTATATTTGCATCTTTCCCCAGCATATTTCCCTCTTTTTTTTTTTGGAAAAGGGGATTTTTTTATTGGTACAATAACACCCATAATTCTGTTATTACTGCGATGCCTTTTTTTTTTTTTGGAAAACGGCTATTTGTTGCATATCCCTACATAATCTCACTGCCAGACATTAGTATTGCAAAAATTGCTAAAAGAACTTGGAAGACACAGTCAATTTGTATACTTGTACACAACTCAGTCACTCTCAGACACACCTGTTCATTCACCATCCGACTATCTATTCCTTCATTTGGCATTATGGGTTTAAAAGTAGTCATTGCACGGTTATAAATGCAGGTAGACAAAGATCCTCTTCTCAGCCATAAAAGTTATATTTCCTCGATAGATATTACTAGATGATAAAAATAAATGCAGTCTGTACAATAAACAAGGGCAGGGTCCGGTTTCATAAGTTTGATGGGAGTTTGGGGTGTAAGCTTGGCGTCCCTGGACTGGATCTGTCTCTAGACCCAGGGGCTGGTGAGCCACTAGAAGAACCAGTTTGAAGAACTATAGACGTTTTTGAAGTCTGTCTAGATAGGGCCACATGGCCTGGTATTGAACTATACGGTTTGGTAACCGGGGTAGGCGATGGGGTCTTGGTGAAACCTGATGCTGAAACCAGATGGGACTGATCTGGGACCTGGGAAACTTGTCTTACCACCTTGGGTCTCTCAAGAGGTCGTGGAGAAGGGAGCGATATGGAGATGGTACTGACGTCCTGAGAGGGGAGATCAACCAGTGACCCGCCCCTCTCTCGCGGCTGGGAGGGTGGTGGACAGAGGGTCTGAGGGGATAGGAGAGAACTTTGAGATCCAGAGGTGCTGGAGGGATTGCTATGAAGGGGCGTCCTTCTCCTCTGCACCAAGGGACTCTGGGACATGGGGCTCCAGGCTGGCGGGGTACTACACGGGGAGGCGTTTCCAGACCCATACTGAGCAAGGGAGGCTAGGGCAGATGGTTCACGGGACGGCTGAGGGATATAATCAGGCTGGAGACTGCCCTGAGGGTCCTGAGTCTGGGGTTGTGGGGACAGCTGCTCTAAAAGATTCTTTGAGCAAAGTGGAGATCCAGTGGACGATGGTGGAGTGGCTGTCCTGACTGGCTTGCTTAACTCCTGACTGCGTTTGACTTGAAGAGGATTAAGTTGAGTGGACTGCAGTTGGGTCAATATAGGGCTTATGGAGTGGGCTATCAAAGGGGTGAGGGTAGAAGCGGGAGGAACAGCAAAGTGAGATGCTTCTCCACCTACTGCCCCCTGCTGGAAGAAGCCGGGCAGTGGAGCAGTGATGTTGGGGAAGGAAGCTGGAAAATGAGGTTGGGTGTGGAGCTGAGCCACACTGGACTCTCTAGAAACACAGGCTGTTAGGGGCCTCTGCGCTAAGATGGAAGCTTCACTGATGCTGGATGTGGTGGTGGTGATTGTGGTTGTGGTAGAAGATGGCAGGGAGCTGGAAGCAGAAGGTGGAGGAGGTGGGGAGGCTGCTGAAGAACTTTTGGCTCTGAGAGAATCCAGAATAGGGGTTTCCACACCAGAACCAAGCTGAGAACTGGCTCCAGAAGATGAGCCACCCATTGCGGAAGCACCTGAAGCCACAGTTGGCATGGGAAACCTTTTGAAATGGCCTGGTGGGTCTTTGAGCGAACCAAGCAAGGGCACAGGAGGTCGGAAGAGCGTGTGGGGCAGATGTGGGTGGCGAGTAAGGGCAATGGCCACTGAGGTGGTGGCAGCAGCAGCTTGGAGAGGAGCCTGGATGAGAGGAGCCCAGATGACCGGAGTGTGTGAGGAAGGAGGTATATGCGGAGCTGGAGGCGGAGTCTGCATCAGGTGGGCACAGTGAGCCATGTCCCTGTCGTGCTGCACAATCTGTTGGATAATCTCGTTCTCCTGGAAGTTCAGAACACCTGAGTTGAGATCCCGCTGCACTTTGTGCTGAAGAACGGAGTTTCTTTTTCCTGTGATGATGAAACAACAACAACAAAAAAATACATTTCTGAAATTACACTGCTTTTAAAGTCATTTAAAAACAACAGTTTGAATGCCATTATAAAAATTTCCTAGTTTGACACTTCAAACCATTCATAGCAGTAGAATCAGAATACATTTAATCAGAATGACGTTATATTTGTTAGCTTAAACTCAGCATATGATAAAATTTGTGCAGTATATAATTCATATACGAATGTAAAATACAAATTATGCTAATTGTTTATGTTTAGAATTGAATTTTTGGGTTATAATAGAATAGATGTTAAATTTCCCCCAAACACCATCATTTTCTAATACTGTATTCACCCAGTCTGAAATGCTCTGTTTTCTTCTTTCTTTTTTCTTCTATTATCTTTTTTTAGGGTCAAAGTTAAGAAAATGAAAGGCATATAATTAATCATCATTAACGTCAGAAAATGTACTATTTATATACTATTTACATATTTTGTAACGCATTATTCAAAGCCATGACTTTCTTTAGGTGAAAATCAACACAACATACTGCTGAAAAAGCCAACCTCACTGGAGTGAGAAATTTATTTCAAAGTGTGTTGACGTTACTGCACCTAAAAATATCGCTGCTGCTTCTCGGCCTTGACGTTTGCTGAAATTTCAACAGAGTGGCCTGACATAATCTTTATTGCAGCTTGAAAAAACATCTACATCATGTCACCTTGAGACTCCATCTTGGCAGTTTCATGACTACAACAGAAAGATTAAACCACTGAAGCCCAGATATGTTTGCTCTTGATATGTACCATCTGCCACACGATGGGGCAACATCATCTGATCTGATAAGCAGAGGATACTGCACCTGAAATCACTGGGTCTCTATCCTCCAATCACTGTTTCTGTTTTATGTGCTTCGTATGTTATTTCCTATTTGTCTAGCATGGTCCATAAGGTATTTTCTATGATTGACAGTTCTCACCAATGCGGTCTAGGCGATCGAGAGCTACAGTCTCGAAGGCGCGCCGCATCATAGGGTACTCTTCAAGCACTTCGTTAAAGTGGTCCACAGACAGGGAGTACAAACGGCAGTATGTCTCCGCTCTCACACTGGCTGTCCTCCTGCCCCGGGTCAGCAAACAGATCTCTGCACAGGATATTAAACATACGAACATCAGCAGGACCACGTGACACCAGGACACACAATAATAATTCCGTGTTAGAGACAGTGAGCACACAGAGTGATTCAGAGCACCCAAATGTGTCCACCGAAAGGGCAAAAACCAAAGTCATGGAAGTGTTTTTTTTTTTTTTTCATAAATCCATAATCAGAGCACTAAAATGACATTTTCAAAGCTTAGAGTTACCAAAGCACGATCCGTTAAGGCAGGTCACAGAAGAAATCACACAGCAAAGCTCCAAAAAATCACAGAGTTCAGTTGAGGAGGATTTCTAAATGGTGGAGTGGGAGGGAGCGTGGAGGGAAGCCTCAGCTGCACAGTACCCGTCAGCTTCGACACTGTAATTGGGGTCCTCAGTTAACCTTTGTTTGAAAAGGGTGCAGCGGGTGACTTCTTCGCCATCTGCGGTGCTAGTCCAAAAAACAAGACCCTGCAGCCATGCGACTGCAGCACGCATAAGCAGGTTACCAAAATCAGACGCTTCTCACAAACGAAGCTCGCAGCGCTCGGAGCCCGCAGGTCCATGATTGATGCTGCTGATTGGTACAAGCTGTATATTTATGAATAAAAATACAGTAGGGCAATAAATAAGGTGCCTGTGGGCCTTCAGGACCCTGGAACAAGATGGAGTGCGGATGTTTGGATAAGATAGGACAGCAGACATGGCCTAAGGGATTACTCTCTCTCTCCATCCGTCACGGCCAGAGTCATAAACAACAAGCAGCCAAGAGCCACTCCACACTTCACATACTCGGAGGGAGGGCAGAGGGAGAGGGAGACACACTGGGAGAGAGAGAGAGAGAGAGAGAGAGAGAGAGAGAGAGAGAGAGAGAAAGAGGGAGAGGGAGAGAGAGAGGGAGAGAGAGAGAGACCAGAAAAGAGTAAGAGAAATAGAGAGAAGAGAAACAGTAAGGGGCCGGAAAGAGGGAAAAAGAGGTGCAAAGTAAAAGCGGGTAGAGGTGAGATACAGCCAGAGGAAGATAGGGAGAGAGAGAAAAGAAGTCAGAGAGTGAGAAAAAGGAGGGGGAAAGAAAGAAATTTAAAAAGGGGAGAGATCATAGAAGAAAGAGAGAGAGAGAGAGAGAAAGAGAGAGAGAGAGAGAGAGAGAGAGAGAGAGAAAAGAAGTGAAAGAGAGGAGAGGAGGTGGGAGAAATGGAGAGCAATACATAGAAAAGAAAAAAGAGATGGATGAAACAGTGAGGGAAAGAAAGAATAAAGAGAGAGACAGGTGAAGAGTGAGTGTAGTTGAGATACAGTGAAGAGAAAGAGGTAGACAGACACAATGAGAAATAGTACAAGGGGCAGAGAGGTGAAGTGAACAAGGGTAAAAGGGGGGAAGAAGTGGGAGAACGAAGAGAATATGATGTTGAGAGATAGAAGAGAGCGATATGAGATAAAGAGACACAGAGAAAGACAGAGAGGGAAAGAGAGAAAAGGAGTGAGTAAAAGAGAGATTGTGTTGAATTCTGAATGAGCCTGAAACTACACCACATGCTGCTTCTCTCTCTCCCTCTCTCTCGCTCTCTCTTTCACACACATACACGCACACACATACACACACACACACACACACACACACACACACACAGGGTTTATGGGGAGAGAGATTATGAGCGGCTTGTTGAACATGTAATGACCTCAAATGAGTCCGGGCAGTAGGAAGGGGGTTTTTGCAAAATATGACTTTTTTTCTTGAATAAATCTGCAGCTCGCTGATAACGGGGTCTACTTAGCTGTGATCCTGAAACCACATAGGAGACGGTGACAGAGCTTCATGGGCTCAGAATGCTAAAAATGAGTCTACGGCACATTTTCAGAGCAGGTGGGCTCCGATGGGCCAGGAAATATTTGTCTAAACATCATAAAGGGAGTATGTTTCTGTATCTGCTACCTTCACCATCTGCGAGGCCTCGGTGCTGTCATTTTTACTGCCAAGCACCGCCGCTTTAAAATCCATTCAACGGCTGACATTTCAAATAGCTGATGCTTCTCCAAATGTACGCTAAAACCTCTGCAGACATTTTAGCTCAGTTTAAAATAATCCGAGTCGGAGAAAAGTCGGAGCTGTAATGAAAAGCTGCAATGAAAAGCCTGATAACAAGCGCCCACATCAGCTATCCATTATCAGCCATTCATTCTTTTCTCTTCTTTCTTCATCTATTATTCGACTTGTAAGGCTCCCTCTGTGCCGTCATCGCAAGTCCCACTGATCGACAGTTGAGGAAAATTAATTTCATGAATGGCTAACTGATGTTGGGTGAGGAATTTCCCTAGGCTCTCAAAATGTGCTTGCTGGCTGCCTCTGTTCCCCCCGAGAACTAGCTGATAACACGGCTGGAACACCGCAGCACCGGCCTGCCCATGTTACCACACTGCAGCTAAAACAACTGAGCTCACTTAAAGAGTAGCTCTGCTCAGAATGTTAGACGTAGCACTGTAGCGTCAGTGCAGAAGAAGAACCAGACATCAGAATGGTTGTGCATTGTGGACCTCCACAGTCGGACTCCACAATGCACAACCTGTCAGATGCTGCATTATTTGACTGCATCATCAGGTGAGCCTAAAGTTCAGACTCCTCTTGGTGACCAGCTGAGTTTTTCAGCTGGGCTTATTCACAGTGGGCTGAAACTGCTGTAGATAAGGCCAACAGCTTCTTTAACACGACTGTCAATGAGCCGTCACATTTCCAGTGCCCCTGTTGACTGCTCTGTATTTGTTGTCTTTTGTTGCTGTTTGATCATTGGATTGGATTTCCATGACATGATAAGTCCTGTGACACTGAATGGGTCATAAACTCATGCTTGTGACACACTTATAAGAACTGTGACTGGGTCACATGCACCCGTCATGTAATTAAGCATCAGAATATGAGAGGGAGTGCGTTATCCTGAACAACAGGGTCACAGGCACGAGCTGAATGTGAGATCACAGCTGTGATGTTTTTCGAGAAGACACATGATGTTGTATGTTCTACTGCTTTTATACAACAGTTCTGCACAATAACGAGAGAAGTGATGCTGAGAGATTCTACATAAATAAGGAGTTACTGAGAACATGCAATACGACGTTCCATCAATGATTCCAGGTGGAAGCTTTCTTTTGATTCCCAGAATATTCTTTCTAAAGGCAGGAGAACGCTCTCATTGCACGTCTGAGTAACATCCATAAAACATTTTCCAAATGTTGTGCTGAGAATGAAGTCTTCTTTGTTATCGTCATCATAATCTGTAGCCCTGACAACATCCTCAAAACATCCTCTGAACATTGCAGTTAACATGTTATGTCTTAGTTAACATTTAACCTTATAGGGACATTAAAACGTTGTTCTGAGAATGTTCCCTGCTGGCTGTAAGCCCTGAACGTTGCTTTGTTATGGCCAGCTGCTTAAAAACAATAGCCATTTTCATTATAATGAAATCATGATTTGACCCTGAAAATACACATCCTCAGAATATGACCATAAGGGCTGCAGGTCTTATGAAGCATGAAAGAGGTGAGGTTATGTGTGTTGCTAGAACGCTTATCTGCCATGATGTGTGACAAATGATATGATTTTAAATGATATTATTTGGAATACATGTTTTAATACTGGCCATTACTTCCCAAAAATGTAGTCCTGCAACCACCCTAGACTCCAGCGAGTAGTCCACCGTGCCCCTGGAGATCCGCTGTGAATGGACCACACAAACCCTTTTCGGATGTGATCAGGGATGCATACCACCACATAACATTTGGACTGTGAACACTAATCTGTCTTGAAGTGTCTCCAACAACATAAGAGACCCTTAGTCAACTGTCATCATAGCAATGATCCAGTCTGTGAATTTCTGGCCCGTTCATTTGAGTTGGGTTAACACTCCATGCAGTCTAGACATTTGTAGCAGCTCATACATGTTCATGATTAAGGAGCTGTGGCACATTTTTGTCTGATAATAAATGCAGCTCGTGAACCACATAGTCATCTTTCCACAAGACACGAAATCCAGTCATAAGATGCAGATGCTAATACCAGGGATTGGAAAGGGCCTTACGGTAAAGTTACCACTGTTGTTACTCAGCAAGCAGAAAGTCAAAACAATATAAAGTTACAGTAACAGATGAATTGGGGGATTATCATGTATAGTAATATGGCTAGAATGCCTTTCAACCAATCCAGTTGTACAGTCAGTGTAGTTTCTGTTGGTCTATTCATCATAACATTTTCCCACAGTGTTAACAGCAGTTCCTGTCTTACAAAAGCCCAAGCCTAAGGCTGCACTTAATGCACTTAATCTAGAGTTTGGTCATAGGTTGAAAGATTTCTGCCCCAATCACTTAACCTATGACCTTTCAATCACCTAGCTGAGCTCTTACAGCAGTGGCTACTGACCTCCAAAGTAAGATCCATCTGAAATCTTTGTTTCTTTGCTGCCCTTGGTCAGAACGGTTAGCACCCCATGCTGGATGAAATACATCTTCTTGCCCACAGTGCCTTCTCGAATGATGTAGTCTCCTGGCTGGAAGACCTCAAAGCGTAACTTGGTTAGCATGGAGGTCACAAAGTTGGGGTCTGCATTGGCGAACAGGGGCATGGTGGCCACTAGCTTTCGACAGTTGAAACTGATGATCTCCTTTAGAAGAGAAAAGACAGACAGACAGATATACAATTTGTGAAAACTCTTCTCCTCCTCATCACTGAGGTCTAGGGTTGTAAATCTCTGGCCTCGCAAATGAATTAGACCATGAACTTTTAAGAAAAAGATTCAAAGTAACAGTGAATACGGTATAATGTCAAATTTTACCACAGTTTGTGTCTATGTGGGAACCACCCTAATATGACATCACCATGAAACCTAAGTTATTAATTGTCCATAAAAGAAAAACGTTGTCAAGTGTTTTATCTGAAGTTTTTACATTTCTCACTTCATTTTATTGTAGCAAAATGGGATTATCAAGAACACAGATGGATGAGCACTGTCATAAAAACTTAATTTCAAATATCAATACTTGGCTTTGGTGTATCCATAAAATATTTCCATGCAAAATATCTCAATTCTATACTCTATTATATACTATATTTTCTCCAATCCTATTTAGTTTTTTTCTTATTTCTAAATACACTTAATACACAAAACTGGAAAAACCTTTACTCAGTAGTGGATTGCAGAAAGAAAAATAAAACAATACACTAGCGCTAAGTCAACAACACATTATCAAATATGATTTATTCTCATTATTTTCTTTTACTTGCTGGATGATTTCTTTGAATTGCTTTGCCTTTAACAGCTTTACCATTTCCATTCCAGTCTATGCTTAATTAAAAAATATAGGCGACAGGAAAGACTGTATTTAATAATAGAACATAACCAACTAATTAACTACACATATTCATACACTAAACCGCACCTGCAAATAAAACACGCAAACACTCTGATCCATGAGCTCAGATCTCAGGCTGACAGTAAAATGGATAAATTCATCCTGAAGAAGTATGCCAGTGCATCAGTTTGGTAGCCAAATTAACACAGAGGGACATAGGATATTAACGGTGTTGCATGCTGTCTTGGCTTTATGTAGCGATGATGATGTATTACTGAGTAATATACGATGCTAAATACATGATATTATATTATCATCAATGAAATTGTAAGCCATTGAGTAAGGCTATGTTATGCTCATGTGTGGTAATTTGACCTGTGCTGATGTTGTTTGAGTCACTTAAGATGCATTACAATACACTGGTGCATGTTTATAGTCATACAGAGGACATCCATACGTTATGTAATATGTGTATACATCGCGGATAATTATATATTAGAGGCCTTACCTCTCTTAGCGGCTCATTCAGTTCTCCAAGAATACTTTCCTCATCAAACATCTTTCCCTGGTAACGATGCTCATAGTAGTCGTGGATCCTTTGGCGCATGTCTGCAGGAAGCTTGTGGAAGGACATGTACTGCTCCACTTGTTTGTACTGCAGGCCGAAGGAAATACTAGTCAGTAATCTGGGAGCATCTGAACGGGCAACAATCTCAAGATGCACAGAAGGTGTGAGTTCCATGGCTGCAGTGTTCACTAATACATAAACAATGAGTAATGTTTTAATATCCACAACAGACTGCGGAGTGTAGGAGGTGAGAAGCCTGTTTAAGTGGCTTTCCCATATTGCTCTCTCCCTTTCTCTCTCTCCCTCGCTCCCTGTCTCCCTATTTGACTTCTAGGAAGGGCATATAGTATTGATAGGGTTTGTTTCACCCACTCTCTCCTCTTGCTGCCTCTTTTGTTATTTTATTCATGCCTCTGTGCGAGGCAGCCCTGAAACTTTCAGCTCTCCTCCACTCTTCCTCCTCCTCACTTTGCCCTTCTCTCCTCGCTGTTTCTCTATCTCTCGTTCTCTGTAACTTACAAACTTCCCACACAGAACAAACACCTCTCTTTCCTGTCCCTTGTCTCCCTCTAAGCACTTTCATAAGCTTCCTCCACAGTAAGCCCCTCCAACCCCCACCCCCTTCGGTTCTCTCCCTCTCATGAACTCCTGTCCTGGCTGTCGGCTGCAGCCTGGTTCCACCGTGCCCTTCACCACATGCTAATGCTCCTGCCATGTCAGCTGTGACCGCTTCAGCAGTGCTGTATGCAGCCATTGCCGCCTGCCCACATGTACCACCGCTGATTTTCTGAGTGGGCCTGCTATTTTCATATTCAAGGACAGGAGACAAAGCCAGCAGGGATGACTCCAGACAACAGGAAATAATGTCAGACAATACAGTTGGGCTCCACTCAGGAGAGCCAAGGGGGGCGGGTGAGGGGTGTTACATGCGAAGCGACATACAAAACTGTCAGGATAAAGTAGGCTAAGTGTGAGTCATGGTGTCAGAAAAAAGACGAGGACAAAATAGGGGAGTCATTGGAATTTGTCCTTTTCAGGAAATGAATAATGCTGTTGTCAGCAGGTTGATGGTAATCGCATTGTCATCAAGGAAGGATATCCAATCAAAGTGTGAAAAGCCTGGCTACAGCAGGTAATGAAATAAACGCCTAACTTCACTAAGCATTAGCCCCGTGTTGAAGCCTCGCTAACCCCTGCAGCTCTCTCTGCCTCCCTCTCCCTCGAGCTTTCAGTGTTGGATAGGAGTGAGTTCTGCATTCTGACACCAGAATCAAAGTCATTGGTGTGCAAGCACCGTCTCAGGACAAGAACAAGAACATCCTTCTGTTTCTGCATCAAGTGAAATGTAAAAAGACCAAAAACAGGAAGAAGCCAGCATCACGCAATACTACACCATGCTACTTCACGAGGCGTGTTTAGAGGACAGCACAGGCGAGAGATGAAGGAGCCACAAGGAAACCGCTGCAGCTCCATCAATAAAACCGTCCTGTATCAACAATGCACGCTGCCATAGCAACTGCAGCAGGGCTGAATCGACTCGAGTCTTTTGACACAGAGGAGGTCAAAGCTCTTGTGTCTCCCTCTCATTAAAAATGGCAACAGTTCAATTAACACTCCGAATGTACTGGGCATGGAAGACCAAACAGTGCGCATTGATCACCACGGAGGTCACGAACCACTAAGATGAAAATGTGACAACAGGAACCAACGTAACTTTGTGTTTCGGCAGCTCGATACACATATTACATATCTTTCTGCCTGTGAGCAATTAAATAGCTTCACCTTTTTCAGGACAAAACTGTCGATACTCACATTTCACTATGTGGTACGTGTTGTGGCTTTTGCACCACTTTAAATTGGCTTTACCTTTTGTACAATTACCCAAACAAGATCTGTTCACCATTACCACAGTAATGCCATTTCCAATGAAAAATAAAAGCGTAGTGTAATGGTTTTGAATGGTGCATGGTGCAGTTAAACTTTGGGGAGGGGTTTCATATATATATATATAATATCATGGAGTATAAAGAACATTAGAGCTTACTGCCAACACCCCCTGCAAAAACGTACATTAAAGGGGATTCCACTGATTTTCCTTCTGCATAATTCAGTGGTTGAAATGTATAAACATTCATTCAGAGTGATCGATCTGAAATGGTGCATTTCAGGGTGGAACTTCAGCTTTATGTTTCTTTTAGTAGCCTCCCTCAAATTCTTCACGTTCACAGGGTCTGGTTCCCATCATGACCACTGTGAACGATCCTGCCTTAATAAGTTTCTCTAGAACAGAGTAGTTCACGCCAAACCGCTTTGAATGACTTTGGTCACATCCTAGCCCTTTAATATGTGTGAAATATTCATCTTGAAAACCCCTTTACAAAACATGATCATGTGTGAATATCTTCCTGTGTCTGCATTTCAATACGAACATTATAAACTTCATAAGAACACCATTCTTGTTTCTCTCACAAACCTTCTCCTGGTATTGCCTTCGTGAAGAGTCCAGTGATTGAATGAGGGCGGTGGCATGACCCACAAACATGGCGTAGCAGGTGGCGCCTACAATCATGCTGAGGATGGTCAGCCAAACGTCCGTCATGCCTACGGGTGGGTACATGCCATAGCCAATACACAGCATGTGGCTCATAGCCTTAAACAGAGCATAGGAGTACTGCTGACCCCACGTATCGTTCTGCAGAGGAGGAGAGAAACACAGAGAGAAAAGGGTACGAGAGAGAGCGGGGGAGTAGAAAAGAGTGAGAAGCAGAGGAGAGAAAAATCCATAGATGAAAGGAGAATACAAATAATTAATATGTGTGCATTATTTTAAAGGAGCAAACGTCGAATAAAGAAGACTAGCATGGACAAGAACAGCTTAACGAAGGAAAGAAAGAAAGACAGACAGAAAGAAAAGGAGATGTTAAACAGATAGATAGATAAACAGAGAGAGAGAGTGTGTGAGTTTGTTCTTTCCTGACAGGACTCTAGAAGAGGGAAAGGGCAGTGAGAGAGTGAAATATCATGTCTTCACTGACAGCAGAGGGAGGCATTACATGTGCCTCAAGTGATTCTGGGACAGCACTTTGATAAGCATGATATCCAGTAAGAAAGGAAAGAAAGCAAAACTGGTGAGGCAAACGTGAGACTTCAGAAGTGAAGCTGTCATAAGAAAACCGCATATCTCCATCTTCTAATAATCATTTACTAGCTCAGACCACATCCTTATACTGGCTGCAGTATAAGTAGAGACTGGGGGACTGTAGGACGGGAGAGGGCACTGAGAACTTGAGCAGGATGTCCTTTCTGAGCAGGACGTCTTTTGCTTAGTAGTAGACCCTTTCAGACTTCCTCTGATGAGCAGTGGATAGGAATAGGAGAGGTGGGACCTGAGGGTGGTTAAAAGGTGAAAAATGGTTAATGTGACTTCCTCTGATGAGCAGTGGATAGGAATAGGAGAGGTGACTGGGTAACAGGGAGGAGATGAAAACCATGTAAGGTTACATTAATGGACCCAAGTTTTTTCTTTCCTCTACACTGTTACACAAGGTGTTATAACGGGAAGCCAACACTGGAATGCATACAGGACAAGGCAAAGGTTCGAGAATTTCCAGTCAAAGCAACCATTAAATAACTTAATCCATTAAGTTATTCATTTTCAGCAGATATTTCTGAGGAGATTAGATACTAGATAATCCACTTGCATAAGGAAGCAGAAAGCCAATAAGATTAAATGTTAAAGAGAAAATTGAACTCCTGATAGCCATGCGAGACCGGATAAACCATCTGATAAGCAGAAGGTAAAGCTTTTGTCTTTAAGAGTGAGGAACAATATTCTGCTATTCTATTATGCTGCTATTCATCCACCCATGCACTGTGAGAAAACAGCATAGCACTGTGGGTCTGAAAGGATGTGCAGCAGTCAGGAAGAAGAGACAAACAAACATTGCGAACCAAACAAAGCAGCTGCTGCTGTTAGCAGAACCTCCTCCAGACCCCAGCGTCACTGCAGTGTTTTGGATTGCTTGTAAGACTGAACTTGGAAGAGAATAAAATCTATTTGGAAGATTGCTTTGGAAAAGTGTAAGCCTTCTGAAATGGAAACTGTAATAAAGGATGGATATACTGAATGTTGGAGTAAATGCATATTCTATTCAGCTGCCCTGTACTTTTTCATTTTAAATATCTTTCTGCTTTTTTCCTCTAAAAATCTAAAACTCTAAAAATGACTAATGTGTCTAGTGGCAGTTTTATTGTGTAGTAATCAGGTGAAGGGTGGTCTCCGACTTTCGCACAGTGTTGTATACTTGGGACATGTGACACTCTCGGAATGTTTAATGCAGATGTTCTGATGTTCGTCTTCATCTCTGCAGAACATCCTGTTAGCAGCCATGTGTTCTTTCATAAGAAGGGTATTAATATTGCCTAACGCCAGCTTGTTTAGCCTGATGTTGTAATACCCTGATTTTACACATCAGTTAATGATTAAACTCTTTAGAACCTGAAACCTGTGAAACCAGGGTGGAGAAACATTAGATTATTAGTGTGACACAGTGATGAAATAAGCTGATGACGCCCCATGCTTCCTACTTACCACCATTTTGTTTTTAGAAACCCAGCAGTCGGAGGGGAAATCCTGTAGCATGGGCACCAGGAACTGCAGGCAGCCGTCCCAGTGGCACAGCAACAGCATCATGCCAATCAGGTTCACTATACGCACCATAGCGCTGGCCAGGTCGTAGGTCATGTGGAAAATCTAAGGGAATGGAAGAATGGGATAGATATTGTGATTGTGACGACAGAACAGCAGTATGCTGCGGGTCACATTTAAGGCTTAATCCAAGCTCAGTTCTGGGCCACGCCGCTCTTAAGCTGGTTTAGGCTAGAGAAGTGCTCATGGATGAGATGTGTTACATAATGCACTGTATATCTGTTCTGCTAATGTTACTAATGGTCTGTAGGAGATCAGTGACACTGGAAAAAAGATCGGCCAGATACATGGCATTTAATACAATCCACAGACAGTGATGCATCGCCTGCTCTCCCTCGCATAGATTTCCTTTACTTCATGAGCTTTTGCGCTGATGGGCTTGATTGATCCAGGCAATTAAAATGTCAAAGTGCAGGTGTTTAACAGTGTTCAGATGCAGGGATGGGGGTGGAGAAATGAGGCTCCTTTTTTGGCATCTGTTTTAAGACCTTTGTCTTTTATACAACACTTAACTGTACTATTCATGCGCCGTCTTCCAATTCACTTCAGTTCAATCATAGATTTGACAGCAGTCATTGCTATGTAGCAGCTTCACAGATACTCAACCCTGTCCAGGCTCTGTTGCATAAAACATCTTACACCATTTTCCTAAATTGACAAATATTTGGAGGAACTGTGCCAAATTTTTGCTTTGCTCCCCAGACAAAAAAAATTGTCACCTTACGTGTTTAAGGTGGCTCCAAAGCAGATGTTAATGATTGGCTAATAGGAGCATTTGTGCGTGTCAAAGACCGTAGTGGTAAGTAGTTAAATCTAAGTGTATGGAAGGGCACAGTGGCAAAGGCGTCCAGTTGCAATTCTTTGATGCGAGAGTGACTGAACCTTGATGTTGCCTACATCCAGAAACCTGTCCAGTCCATGCCAAATCGAATCGCAGCTGTTATTCGTGCTTGTGGAAGCATCACACGCTAGTAGGTACTTTTCAGTCACAGGGGACTATTTTTTGTCTGGTGAGCATACTTCTCAATGTGCATGATATACTGAACCTCAAGTCAACGAAATGTTCATTCAAGTCAACATTAATAAAAGATGTGTATTGCTTTGTGGCAGTCGTGCTGTGCTGTCTCCTTTTACCCACTTTGCTCACTAGCAGCTTAACACACATTTCAAAACATTTCTGAGAGACCCAAGTGTCCAAGTTAATCTGATAACAGAGTTACAGAGAAAAGTATTTGATTTTAGTCAAATGATTTTAGAGTTGATAGAGGAATTGTTGATGGAGGGCTGCTGAAGCTCTCAGAGTGTGCAGTAAAAGGGCCTCTACCATATGATGATGATGTCTACATTGTTAAATTAAACAAATGGAGTGGAAATTTTGCACAAATTCTAATTAACTGCAATAATTAGCACAAGAAATCCTGGCTGGAAAACTAGCCGTCTTCTTAGCAGCCACCAAACTATGTCTTCAACAATGACACTGATAGGAGAATCTGCAGTATAAGCATTTAAGATCTATTTAATTTCTAACTCTTAAAAATATCTAACGTTGCTTTATTTAACCAGCCATAAACTCTTAATGAGCAAGCTGAAGGGAACACTGGCAAAGAAAAACACCCTGGGAGGAACCAAGACCCTCTGGATCTCCTAAATGTTCTGTCCTCTTTCCAGCATCATTATTGTGATGAAAAGTTGACTTTGTTCTAGCAGCATTCATGTGGCAGCTGTACCTACCTCCTCCCACTGATGGATGTATCTGATAAGACGGGATAGCCGCAACAGTCTAAGCAAACTGAGGATTTTGGTGAAGCGGACGATCCTTAGAGCTCTGGCTGTCTTGTAGAAGTCCGAGTCGATCCGTGTTTCAACAATAAGGAAGATATAATCCACAGGGATGGAGGAGATGAAGTCCACAGCAAACCAGCTCCGCAAGTACCTCACCTTTATCAGCTGAGGGTCCAGAATAATCTCTGTACTGTCCTCCTTCACAATACCAGTCCGGAAGTTCAGAACCAGGTCCACCAGGAAGAAGGTGTCGGAGACCACGTTAAAGACAATCCAAGCTGGAGTGTGCTCGTCCTTGAAGAAGGTGATGCCCACAGGAATGATGATTAGATTTCCCACCATCAAGAGCAGCATTATCAAGTCCCAGTAGAACCTGGATAGGACAAGGACAGCAACTGTAAAAATGCTAGGAGATTTAAGGTAACAAGTTTAGAACTCCACTGGGACAAAGCACCCCACGTTGCTAGACTGAAAATGTTTATCTATGTTTCAATTTCATATATCATTGTTTCATATATCATTTACTCTATATAACATCTAGGACACGTATCATGGAAAACAAAATCTTCTAGAGCTGAAAAGTTCATTGTTGTTTATTTGGAAATTGCAATTTAGGAGAGATAAGTTTTCACATTGTGAAAGCTGCAGTTTTTAAATTCTAGCCTACAAGATAAAAAATGTTGCCTTAAGTTAAATTTCATAACACAGTGCATGCATTATTACCTGCTTATAGACAAATCAGACCAGTCAAAGGCAACCAAATCTCAATGTGCTGTGATTTCACAACCACAACTTTGCAGTCTGGCACAATTTTATATTCTGGTCTTGTGGGCCACAAAAATAGTCCTGAACACTAATTTATGGAAAATAATTGCAGTTAAATTAAAATTAAATACTTGAAATTACAGTCACAATATTATTTATCATAATTCAGTATCTTCCCTATAGAATCTCCTTTACTGTTTTGAAATAGGGTTGTAGGATTGTTAAAGTTCCAAAGCGTACTATTCACATCCCCTACAGTTCATATTTGGAAACTAAGCTTCACATGCAGCCTATTGCTTAAAACCGGTGCTGGCTTTGCAATGTGATGAAACTGAATGTAACGAAAGTACGGAGCGTTTCAGCCAAAAATGAGGCCCTATGTAGAACAGCCAATCAGAACAGAGGTGAAGTATATGCATAGCATATAGCAGAGTCTAAAGGGCCACACAGTAATACTACTGTAGCAGTGTGTTCTAATTCTAGAGGATAAGAGGCCTGAAGAAAATGGCCATGTAAAAATGAATGATCATTTCCGGAACCCACTCAAACATTAAAAGTGGACCTCTGGGGAGCAATAAAACCCTAGAAAAATGTAGGACATGGGCTTTTAAAATGCTTCTGGAAAGTCATTACTTACAAGTTAGTAGCCCAAACAGAGAAAAGTAGGCGAGAAAGTAACCATTAATATGATACAGTCATTTTAAGTTTAAAAATGCTAAGCATGAACCAGCCCCTAAAACGCTCTGAGAGTCCTGACACTGCATGGAGATGGCACCACGGCCTGGTCATTATTCCACTATCATTTGCAGTAAATTCTCCCCTCAGTAAGCGAATGTACAGGGCATATGCAAATCAAAGACATTTAAGCCGACCAGGAGACCTCAGGCAATCCAGCCGTTTCATCATTAAAAGATCTGCTGCTGGGTGAAACATTTACAAGAAAGACAGTGTAATTGCTGTTCCCCAGCATTAATTACCTCACTGGCCTTGACAGGCCTCCAAGATTTTAAGCTCTTTTGGTTTCCTTGGCTCATGAGTCACACAAAGTGATAAACATCCTGATACTTTGACATTTCATGTCTCTATTTCCCTCCCTTTTGCTCAGTGGCCTCTAACGCACCCTTAGAAATCAGAAGGTAACCATAATGTAGCTTAGAGCCAGAGAGAAGACGGCACATTCGCTTTGGTATGTACACAGTATTGAAGTCCTTAATTACCCTTGCTCACTTCTATCTTGGGAGCGCTGGCTGGTTTTCTTTTCCACTCATATGTGTGAATAATAAATTCTAGTCCAGTGCTCGGTTGTAATTAAGCAGGCATCGATCACATGCAGGGTTTGATATGTCCTATAGACCAGTATGGATCGCATTGAGAGACAGTGATGCTGAGCATTTTGAAACAGTACGGTGGGGATTATCAACCCAACCCAATCAAAAATGTAAAAATCCTATTAGAGGTTTACCGCGGATAAATGCTTCATAAAAATGAGACTAGGCACACAACCACTGAAACGTTCCACAGGCCACGGCTATTAGCAGAAACAGGCCAGTGCAAAGAGGGCACGTTAAAACATCTGGTCAAGTTTCATCCAAAACTACAAATATACAGCAATTTTAGTTAACGCTGAGAAAACTTCACCTCCACACCCATCCAGATAACCAGCTGTTATTTACCATACTGTAAATACTCTAAAGTACTAAAGCCAATGCGCGCATGCTCTCTGCGTTAAATAACCCCACACCACATTTTTGAACATTTGGCTCGGCTGAAGCGACGTTCTTTCCGGCATTGCTTCAGCGGAGCTATAGGAGATTACCCAAGAACAAACCATCTATACAAAGTGTCAGTAAAGCTGTCAGCTTATTCTCAGTTTTCAGATTATAAAGGATTTGCCATTGACATTCGCCCTCTGGCAGATGCTACAGTGGACAGAACAGTCTGTAGAAAGAGAACAACTGAAACAGTAATTGCACAGAAAAACTGTGGACATTTCTCTCACTTTAAGTAAACATGATCAAACACTTTGCTTTGTGCAAGCAAGTCAGCGCTGAATGATCTATATCACCTGGTCCTGTAGTGGTTCAGAGGTGGTGTGGAGGAGTCAAAGAGAATGAAGAGAATAAACAAATAATCATTAATTCAGATATAAGTATATAACATATTTCAAATAGTCTAATCACAGCCGTTCACATCAGTTTTGTGAAAGTTTGTCCTGTTTAACTATAAAGGTACCGTCTGCTTATTGGTCCTTTAGCTGCATATTTTTATTCTGCTCTTTTATGTACAGTACCTGTCAGATTTTGGGCATGGCTACTTCATAGAAGGTTTCCTTATATTTAGCTTAATGTATGTGTGGTATATCAGGAAATGTGGTATATGTGGTATATCAAGAAATGTGGTATATCAGGAAATGTGGTATATGTGGTATATCAAGAAATGTGGTATATCAGGAAATGTGGTATATGTGGTATATCAGGAAATGTGGTATATGTGGTATATAAGGAAATGTGGTATATGTGGTATATAAGGAAATGTGGTATATGTGGTATATAAGGAAATGTGGTATATCAGGAAATGTGGTATATGTGGTATATAAGGAAATGTGGTATATCAGGAAATGTGGTATATGTGGTATATAAGGAAATGTGGTATATGTGGTATATCAAGAAATGTGGCGTATGTGGTATATCAGGAAATGTGGTATATGCGGTATATAAGGTAATGTGGTATATGTGGTATATAAGGAAATGTGGTATATGTGGTATATAAGGAAATGTGGTATATGTGGTATATAAGGAAATGTGGTATATGTGGTATATAAGGAAATGTGGTATATGTGGTATATAAGGAAATGTGGTATATCAGGAAATGTGGTATATGTGGTATATAAGGAAATGTGGTATATGTGGTATATAAGGAAATGTGGTATATGTGGTATATAAGGAAATGTGGTATATGTGGTATATCAGGAAATGTGGTATATGTGGTATATCAGGAAATGTGGTATATGTGGTATATCAGGATACTTATTTACTAGATTAGTGTCTAAATGTTTGAATGGTAAGGAATGTGTGGATGTGGAGCACCATGAGACAATGAGAAATTAATTTTCCCTACATAAAAAAGCCTCTGAGCCCAAATATTTTTATTTGTTTGCAGCCCTGTAAAGCTGATCTCTATGCTTACCTTCTGTGGTCAGCATCATGTAGCAATCCATAAATCTCTTCAGTAGACTTCTAAAGACAATTCTACACTGACAGTCACCACATACAGCAATTCACTAATCACACCATACCTCCCTGCTCTTCAGTATAACCTGTGAAGAAGACAAAGATGGCACAACTGTTCCTTTATGAGATGTCCTACATCATGTCACCAGGTATTACAGGTATGAACCTTGTGGAAAGTTACTCTATACTCAGTACCCACTAGAAGGAAGACGATAATAGATATCCAGTCACGTCATGACACGTAAACCTTCTGCTAAGTGATAGACTGTCAGTAAACTGGGACATCATCACCAGATCCACACTATGCAAACTTTGCAAACATGTCACCACATCTGTAACAAACTACAGATTGACATTACAGAATGACAGAATGAACTTCAGTGCCTGATCTTGATATTCACATAAAACTTAAACATAAGATAGAACATTAGATAATAATATCTTAGATCATTGTAAAGTAAAACCGGATTGGTTTTGCTGGCTGTTGTTCCTCTAAGAGAATGATATTGCTGATCTAATTTTGCTCATTTGCTGATTTGCTGAGAATTTTAACACGACTTAGAAGTCAGACGCACGCACAAGCTGGCTGTCTGAGCTGTCTAATGCTAGCTACAGGAACAACAAAATGTTTGCTTTAGTAATTCCTCTTCTGGAAATGCTCTGTTCTAGTTTGGTAAAGCACTCTTGCACATATCTGCCATTGTTATTGCTCCACAGAACTGAAAAACTCTCAGGTGTGTGTTTTTGCTATTAACATAATGGCTGTGATGATCCAACCAAATCATTGGCATGAAACACTCGCTCTACTGCTGTATTTCTAATTTACCAAACATTTCTCCTCACAATACACTCCAGTCTTTGAAGAGCTGCATGAGAAATGCTGTTATTTTGAAGGCCATTGTTGCTGTGACTGATGACGAGCCATTACAACCTTTATACTCTGCATATTATTGTCTGATTGTCTAACTGCATAATACTGGTTGACTGATATTGAGGTATCAATGAAAACCCAACCATTAAAACACCAGTATTTATGCTCAAAAAGACACATTCCACATGCGGAAACTAATTTACTTGTTGTAGAAGATGGATTTTAAGTTGGACTTTTAACTTCTTAAAATCAATATCTGCAATCAAATATTTTTCTAAATAGATGGACCCTATTGTACAGGGCCAACGTCGTAGGAGAACTCTCTGAAGCCCTTTTACTCAACATAAAGGACAACTGCACTGGTGTAAAACATTCAAAGTCAGAAAGAGTAAGAATCAAAAAGTTAATGTTAACAAAACAGCTGTTTACAACTGATACCACTCGTGGTGATGCAATCTTTCAAATGTCTTGCAATCGGGCATCTGCATTAAGAACGTCAAATAAGGCTGTATGGAATAAACTGTTCTAAACTAGAATATGAATACAGCTCAGGCAAACGAAAGCCTTTGCGATAATCAGCTTTCTATTGTTCATCTGCCAAAAATGCACTCTCATTCTCTATCTCTGTCTGTTACTGCTGAGCATTTTATGGGTCCTAATTGTCTTTGCCAATCCCCATTCCAGCACTTGTGATGATCTCTCTCAGGAAACTGTGTCATCTCTGGTTGCCAGCACTAGTCATCATCCCTGTCACCCAGATGTTTAGTGCACAGCTGGAATCAAACGGCCTGTTCGCCCAACCTAAATTTATATGGCACATTCTCCGGTCTCTTTACCCTGCCAACCCTCCATGCTTGCTACAGGTAATGAAATCAGAAAATGGAGGTCTCTGCAAAGGCACACCTACCCCAATCAACGTGGTGGAGACGGAAAGGTCAGAGAGCATGAGAGACAGACAGAGAATTGGGACAGAAAATGTAAATCACTGAAAATGCAGGCCAACTCTGCCAACTAAATCCTAAACCTAATAAGGACAGGCATCTCAATATTAGAAATGAAAACTTGTAGAAATGAAATATTGTATTGTTATTGTGATAAACAGTGTACTTCTGGGAGTATAGTTTCTATTTCTTCAAAAACAGAGCATAATCAGTTCTGTTTAATTAGATTTACTGCAGTGCATGTGGCAATACTAGTGCTTTGCGTCTGTGTCAAAATATAAAACATCTTTGTGCAGGAATTCTACATAATTAAATCATTAAGATTAAACAAAGCAGAACTGCTCACAGTGATTGTGATAGGAACCAGATGTCTGTAGTGTTTAATGTCTCTTAATGTTATTAAACAACTGCGACACGGTTTTACAATCATTTAAGAATAACTATTAAACTATTTTTTAAAACCCATTCATTGCAGAGAGGTAAGACAGAATGTTTTATATTACCATTACCAACATTGTACATCAATACACAATGTCAGAACGTACTTGTAGGTTTACTGGCTTTGGTTGGTAACTACATTGACTAGAGATGTGACTTTATGACTTTATGGGTGACTGAAATGTTGACAGTGTGACCCCTGGTTCCCATCACCACCATTGTAAAGTCAATAAGTTTCTCTACAATGCACAAACTTCACATCAAAGCACCCTGAGTGATTTAGAATGTCCTCACAGTCTACTCTGCTCTGTGTGCGCAGTGAGAAAACAATCCGCTATTTATTATTTATCATTTATCATTTAATATTTTATTCTATTTATTAGTTGAATGGAGCATGCTCTGTTTCTGCTGGACAGGCAGGTAACATTAACTTATTATTGCTGTGTTGCAGAACCAACAGGTCAGTAATGTTTTGCCCTGTTTGGTAATGTTTGTGACGCAGCTGGTTAACATCACAGCAGCAACTGTAGGAACAGTTTGGTAACCTAGCTAGCGTAACATGCCATTCGCGTTAACCTTACAATATCATATTATCTGTCCGTGTAAATTTGTGATTTTATGAGGGCTGAAAGGATTCTGAAGGGACGCATGTACTTGTTTTGCTGTGGAGTTTAAGGAACAATAACCTTCATGTATAGTGATATTTCTGCCATATCGGAGCTGACACAATCTTTATTAACCTTTCCTAATAGTCTGTACTTGACCTATTCACACTGAGTACTGTATATCAGCCATAGTTGTTAGAAGATGTTATTTTTAACAGGAGCATAATTAACACATGACCAAAACCCAAAAATGAATGTCGCTAAATGAGTTTTCTGTATGGTACAGTAGCACCTTCTGCACATATATGTATCTTGCTACTATGAAACATATCAGATCTGCACTCAGTATCGGCTGATACCCTGAGATCAGATATTATAATTGATATCGGGAGTGGAAAAAGTTGGATGGTACAGCATTTGTGTGCATTACCTGTATGAGTAACCTGTATCTGATCATGACAAGGACCCTACTGCAGCCTGAAAAAGTACATAGCAGAAAATGTCTGTGACCTGTTCTCATTACTGATGCATCACTTAAACACTGTATATTAGTGCAGTCTAAACGAACTCCACTGTTACCATCAGCATAATCCTAAATCGTATGCCTAAAATGATATCCAAACAAACAACGAAGCAATCACCCATAAACAGTGCATTGATGACAGCATCACTAGTTGTGTGGCCTATTTTAGGCCCTCCACCACAACCGTGCCAGGGCCATGTGGTCCATTTCAATCAGCCCACTGTTACTATTGCCCCTTCTATCCTTCTCTCCTCATTCACACCAGGGGAGTTCCATTAAATAAATTGTGTTGTTATAATCTCCTCTGATGTTGGCTCCTAATAATGCCCGTGGTTATGTTAACCCATTTTGATTATCCTATTTCCAGGCTACATAACCCTTGACAAGCACTGCTAGCCTGCTAGTCTGTTTAAGGCAATAGAGAATTACACCACACGAGTGTGAATGGAGGAACTGAGAATCTTATTGACGTCTGCTTTAATTTTGACTGATTGGTTCCTAATAGTGATAGGCTGAATCAAAGGCTTTTTTCCCCCACCATCTGTCATATTTGTTGTATAATAGCCACATTACTGTCTATATATTATTTGTCAGGTTTGTTTTACCGCCCAGTCATACATATATAAACCCACCCTCCATTCAGTTCAAAAGGGATGGAGGAAACGGGTGATCGAACTTCAGTGCTTCAGTGCACCTCCATGTTTTGTCTGTTGAAGGACACCAAGCATGTCTGCTCTCTTTTACGTGACCACACTGATGCTGTGGAACCTAACACTGTGGCTCTAATTACCAGTTTAAATGATTTTAAACTGAGAGATGAATGTCTCCCAACAGGTGAATCCTTTTACCCACAGATACAGACATGGATAAATCCATATTACAGGTGTACTTATACTAAGTAGGGGTGAGACAGTAAAACCCTCAGAACTCAATACAATGCTTAGGCCTGCATTTTAAATAGCTTGATACAGAAAACACTCATAGAACTAAATGGAGGATTTATGGCTATGTTTTAATAAGCTAATTTAAACAGTATAATTCCTGTAGAACTGAAGGGAAGATGTGCCTAAGCTTGACATTAGTAGATTTATACTGCAAAACTTCACAAACCTAAATACAGCGTGTTTAGGTTGGCGATTTAATGAGTTCAGTAAAACAGTGAACACAACTTAGAACTGGATGGCAGATGTGTTTAAGCTGAAGAATTTAAAATGTGTTTAGGCCCATATAATAAGCTCACAATTTTATTTAAAAAAATTATTTTTAAATGAGCTTATTTTTACAAAATGTCCCCATAGAACTGAAAGGTACAGGTTTATATAGATATGTATTACAGTAATAAGCTCCTTTAAACAGTGAAAAACTAAATGGTAGGAGTATGTAGGTCTATGCACTTTTATTAAACTGCTTTTAAACCCCATAAAATAAAAACTCCTTAGAGTTCCATAGTACATGTGTTTAGGCATGTGTGTGTTTTTCATTATATTATTGTATATAATATAGCATTATATTTTATATAATATATTAACTCCCACATAGAACATAATGAGAAGTATGTTCAGAGCAATATATTTAAAACAGCAAAAAAAAAAAAAAAATTATATATATATTCTTTTCTATGCAGGGGTTGCAATATATATATATATGTATATGGGACTGAATGAAACACATTAACACATTCAGGTCTATGTTTTATCAAGCTAAATTAAATAAAGCCGGTTACAATGCCAGAAGATGTTTTTAGGCCAATATTACTAATAAGCTAATTTAATGAATAAGCTAAATCCCTTTAGAACTGAATGAAAAATATGTCTAAGGCTGCCATTTTAAATGAGCAAAAAATACAATGGAGCTGAATGGAAAATGTTTCTACGCCTGTACTTTTAAAGCACTGCATAAATCAAAACCACAAATCTTAAGTTTTAAATGGCCTGACTTCCACAGCAAACACCCCTAGAACAGAATGGTACGTGTTTAGGCCTCTGTTAATGACCCGTGAGCTGAACAGTTAGAACAGACTGGAAGACCTAGGAAGGCCTATGTTATTACATGACCTGACTTCTACAGTGAACCCCTTAGAACTAAATGGAAGACGTATTGGCAACAGAGTGGCCCCTGCTGGGCTCATTTTAGGGCCCTAAGAAGAAGACATAGGAGAAAGACCTGAAGTCACTGTAGGGGTGGATGATCCAGAAGCCGGCTGATTTGACCCTCTCCTGCTCCCTCTCCACGGCCTTCTCGCTGCCGAACATGCGCAGGGAGAACTTGTTGACCCCGGGCTGAAGCATGGCGCCCAGTTGCCTGTGCATGAAGCCAGCCTGGTACAGTCTCTCCTCATCCATCTGCTCGCCACTCTCCAACTTCACCAAGCTGGGCGTCCTCTCCCTCTCCTCCACCACCACCTCCTCCTCGTCCCTCTCTCTCTTCCTCTCTCTCTGCCTCCTCTCCACCTCCGGTTCCTCCTCATCCTCCTCCTCCTCAGGACTGGCCTCCTCCTCGTTTATTAGGCGCCTCTGCTCGGCCGCGTCTCCCTCTGGCATACCGCTGCTGCCCCTGAACCTCCGGCAGTCTCCGTTAGCCCTGCTGAACGCTCTGCTGCCCACGTCCGTCTCCGCCTCGCCTCCTCCTCCTGCACCGCCACTACCACCACCTCCTCCTGCTCGTTCACCCCCTGCTCTTTCTCTCTCTCCGCTGCTCCCGGTCGGGGAGGCGGAGGGCAGCAGCTGCTTCATCCTCACGCTCTTCCTGCGCGCGTCCTGCTCGCCCTCCTCCGCCGCCGCGTCCCCGTGGCTGTAGAGACGCTTGCGCATGGATGAGTGCAGCCGGTCCATGTCAAATGGAAGGGAAGGAACGGGAGCTGAATGGAAAAGAGCAGAGAAGGCTAGGAACAACTTCTTTTCAGCTTCTTCTAAAGCCTTAGATCACATAAGCATCCCCCAGAGAAGCTGGAGAGCAGCGCGTGCCGTCCATCCCGCCAGTGGAAGAGAGAGAAAGAGAGAGAGAGAGACGGGGAGAGATAGAGAGAGAGCAAGCAGAAGAACGGAATTTGGAGCCGCGAGAGTGAGCCGCGTCGAGGTGCTGCTGAAGAACGGATGGACGGACGGTTAGGTACACGATGAGACGACGCGACGCACGAAGAGCAAGAATCTCAGAGCAGCCCTGAAACGCCAGACCAAATCACAGCTTCACAAATAAAGGGTGATCAGGGCGAAGCAAGTCAGCCAGCCAGCCAGCCAGCCAGCCAGCCACACGCAGCACTTAATCCAGCAGCGTCCCGCAGCTTTTGTGGCGGAGTGAATGAGTGAATGGAGAGGAGGGAGACGGAGCGCGCGCGCGGTGGCACAGCAAATAAGCTCGAAGCACCTAAACCAACGCAGACGGAGGGGAGGGGAGGGATGGGAAGGAGTGGGGTGGAGGGGAAGGGGGGTGTTGCAAATACGACACAGCCTCGTGTCTGGGCAGTTGATGCTGCTGATGTGCGCTGGGCATCGGATCATTTCCATAGGAAGATAATCCAGCATGGCAATGACATGAGTCAGAGCAAAGGCAGAGGCTCATCAGGTGATCCCTGTGCGTTTTTGGGGAAAGGACGAAAGAAAAAGCGCGCAGATTTGGAGCACGTTAATCTGTGACAGAGACGAGCAACTGTGTCCTTGAGTACGATGCATGTGAATTATGCAGTAAGGGGGTCATGATATGGCCAGCTCACGAGAGAACGGTACAGTGTGGTGATGGACATGTCATGTTAGTGTTAGTGTCAGTGTGGGCATGTAACCTATGGATGCTGCTGTAGGACAAAGAGGATAATCGGTTAGATAATAACAAAAATAATGATCATCCTTATTGATGCAGCATCTTTCATTCTGAGTCTGAAATCTTAACGTGCTTCTCATACAACAATAAAGCACAATCATAATCAATAAGAATGACAGGGAGGTATTACATTTTCACATATTGAAATATTAAAAAGCAAACTCCATAGTAGCAGCAAACATCATACCAATAATCTATGCAATAGAATAACATCAGTATTACAAGTCACCCAAGTTGTATGTGTCATTTCAGGGACAGTGAAAAATCCAGACCGATCATGTCCTTATACTGAAGGATATGTAGCAGGACAGTGTGTAGCATCTGGATGGCGAATGCACTGACTGTGTCAGGAAAAGAAGGGAATGGCCTAACGATAAAAAAGGCCATCTCAGAAAAGAGTCCACATCTTCAAGGTCAGGATTTGAGCAGAAGCAGCGTTATTTGATTTCGCTGGAGCTTGCTGTGTAGGTATACATCTGGAATAGCATGCATGACAACAGGTGCAGTGCAATTAGAAGCACCACATAATACGTCCCATCCCCATCTCTGATCATCTGCTACAGCGGTGTCTAAGCAGCCCAAACAGGCACGGATGAGGTTACAGGTTTGTTTTTTCCCTGGGGAAACTGGTGATACCATACCTTTAGTGTTGACAGGAGAGGCGGTTATAAGCAAATGTGGATGTAATACGATACCCCTGTATTGCACGGTCATAGGTATGATGTATAGTGTATATTATATAATGCAGTTGTGTTGTGACCTCACATGCTGGGAAACAGTTTAACAAGTCAGATGTTGAGGTCATGGCATCAAGTGCTTTAACAAGGCTGCTGGGAGCAGGAAGATAGGCACCCAAAGAAGAACGCCAGCGTAATCTGCACTGGAACAGATAAAGCCTCTGGCCTTTTGAGCACAGTGTGCATATGAGTCAGAACTGCCGCCTGTCCAGTAATTCTCCATTCCTGTACAGAGTGAGGGAGAAATGGCTGTAGGTGTCTTCTTGGAGGACAGATCTTTTTTGCTTTTGTGTGCACAAAGGTGGAGCTGTTAGTGGAAGCCAGAAACACCTTTTGTACAAAGCCATTACATATGGGGGCCTTTTACGTCTTCCATACAGATAAATAACATAGATATGACATTTGATACAAGTTAGTCACTCAGTCATTCATATCATGCTATCCTGAAATCCCATATTTTCTAGACAATCAGATACAGTACGGAGAAACATGACACATAACGCCCTGCTGACAGTATTTCTCATACAAACACTCATCATGTACTTTCATTAAAAGAAGTCATCACACAAAGGGCTCTGTTGAAAAGGTATTTGAATATTAATGATACACTGCGGCCTCTGCAGCTCATTTTGGTGCAATAGCAGAAGAAAACAGTCTTTTGAGCACTTTCACTGTTGGCCAGCAATGCCCTCTTCTGGTACGTTGATATAACTGCTGCTGGAGCTTCATTGACAGTGCTACAGCATCCAGCCATCACACATCTGCCAACCCAGAAACATCTGGACCTACTGGAACTATTCCCTGATACTGGAAGTGTATATCGTCACTGTCCAATGAAAAACATGTATCTCCACTTTTGTCCATTTTGACTTCTATGCATGATTGGAAAACGACAGCTACCGTTTACACTGTGTGAGAATCGCATGATGAATGGACCAACAGAAATGGTACAAAAGTGCTTGGAAAGACGTCTGGTTCCATTGACTCCCATTAAAATTGAAAGAGGTTTTTGATCTCTCCTGTACACTTGCCATTTTGGATATACTTGTTTTCTTTGGACAGCAACGATATGTTGGTTAGCACATCTCCTGCTGTGTACATGCTGTATGCAGGTAGGTCATTTTGGTCAACCCTCTAACAAGATCACATTTCAATGATATTTCCACAAAAATATAACTGGAAGTTTAATTAGCCTGTGCAATGGCTGTGTTACTTTCTCTGTTGGACGTCTTTCATCAACAGACAATTATAGACTTACAATCAAGAACAAGCAGAAAAGAAACACACAGACGCAGTCAGATCCCTTCGGAAATTTTAATTGTTAAAAATTATGGATGTGTGTTTTGATCATCCACATTGTTTTTTTTTTCTGCAGAGTTGGACCTCTGCACTGGCAGGGAGCTCATGCAGATGGAGTGGTGCAGCGTGTGGCTGGAGTCATTCAGTCATGTTTTTGAACAGTGTACTATGCTATTCATGGCAAACCTATTATCTTAAAGCTTCAATATGCAACCAAAAGCCAATAGTAAAAAATGATTATTCTACTATATATACTGTATATATGAACAAATATTGCATAGAATAAAAGCCATGCTGTATAGTATGCATACGTAGAAAGCTGAGTCATTGATAGATAAGGTTTAGAGTTAGAAAATGACATTACTGATTCGCAATTACATCTGAACACTTCAGTGCGTCAGAATGAATAACATTCAGAAAGCTATGGATATCTCCAGTTACATCATACAGACAGAAATAAAGAAGTAAACAAATAAATGTACAACGTATGTACAAATGAAATATAGTAGGACATTGAAAAGCCCTTATCTTTTATTGAAGCCTAGAACATAAATAAATACAATTAACTGGAAAAAACAAAACAAAACTAAAAACAAAAAAATAAGCCTCCTTACTACAGGGTATGCAGTGAAAAGCCAGACTGTACAAAACCTTTCACACGGGCCATGCCGTAGCATGGTGGTAGATTTGCGTACACTGCAATGTCGAAGGTTTGCTTGAAAAATAAATATTATCTACATGGAGTTGCTCTAAAATACACAAACCAAATCCCATTATCTGTATCAAACAGCAGGTCAATATCTTGCATGCACTACAGGTCTCTATTTGTTAACATGGAAAAGAAAAGTCGGTATGAATAAAAGCTCAATAGAAAGCAACACAATCATGCAATAAAAGGTTTGTAATATTATATGCCATTATTAGTCACGTTTCATTCTGGGCAGACATCCTCTTCACATTCATAAGGCATGCCTTGAGTGGTCATATGCATTTTGTCTCACCGATACTTCTTTCTTAGTCCAGATATGTTTCCCTAAATAATGATCTCCTTCATGTTACGTTCATATGGTCATGATATGAATATCTTCACCTGGAAAAGCAAACAGAAATGTTTACACATACACAAAGGGAGGGCCACTCAATAACTACTAACTAAATTTTCAGTACTTCACATTATGTTTATTAATAAGCCTGAGATGGGTACGGTTTTACTTACTTAACTAGTGGACAGCTCAGTTTGTATTCCTTTGACGTAGGTTTTTGTCTTTGTGGTTGTTAGTCGAATTAGTTTTCCTGGAAGACAACATCATAATTACATTCAACAGGTCAAACAAAAACCCAAAGCTATTTTTAGGAGGCAATGACTGATTGTTAGGCCATAATTGGCCTTGACTGGAAGTGTCTTGAGAAGAACTCTGAAGGGTATCAACTTTAACGGTCTCACTCTAAACGGAAAACACGTAGTCGTTCATGTCGTGAAGCAATGTATTCTAGAATGATGCAGACTACACACCATTTCACCTTATACAGTGCTGTATTCTGAGAACTGTGGTACATCACATTTAGACAATTTGACTTTATACGGCATTTCACAGCAACAACGAAACACAAAGAAAATGTATGGAATGTGTCTGTGTGATATGTCTGTTTGATTTGCTTTCCTGTGTTTCTTTTAAAGGTGCCAGTAAACGGTAAAATGTATTCATACTGAATACATACATACATACATATACATATATATATATATATATATATATATATATATATATATATATACACACACACACACACACACACACACATATATATACACATATATATATATATATTACGTCCCACACTGTGAACCCCAAAATCTGTTGTTCTTCCTTTAAATACAAATCTCATATTTATAAAAAGGGACAGTAAAATGGGCCAATTCCAAAATCTAATTCCAATCTAAAATCAAAACTGTTATGTAACGGTCCTTACTTAATTATATAGACGCTGCCTCTAAATTTACATATACCAGTTTCAATTCTAGTCCAGTGAAGCAAAAATCAAGCAACAGCAAATACAAGGTTATGCGCAGAAATCTACCATTCCAGGGAATGTCAGCATATTTTTATCCTTTCCAAGAAACAAAACTGTCAACAGCAATGGATGGTGTTCATCTTTAAGTAATGGCTTCTTGATAGAACAATCTATCAAGAAGCTATCAATCTAATTGACCTAATCCCTACACATTGTACATGCAGCAGAATATAACTACTACTGGTATTAGCATTACAACCCCAACTATTAGTAGCAGCCCAGTGATGAGTTTGTATCTAGTGTTGAAGTTTAAAGAGCTAACATTATAAAAAGCAAAGAGCTAGCGTAGGTAACATTATCTACTAAAAGACTTCTGGGATGCGCCCAGTTGGGCGCTGGAGCCTATTCCAACACTCACTGGGCGGAAGGCAGGAGACTCCCTGGATAGGATGCCAAGTAATTAAAAAGGCAAACACACAGATTTACACACACACTCACACCTAGAGACAATTTAGCATTCATTCAGAGACCGTTCCTGGCCAAGCCAAGAACTGCACCCAGACCCTATGAGTTGACTGCACTATCCACTGCACCACCATGCTGCCCAAGCTCTTTTCATTCTAAGACCAAGCCATAGGGCTGTAAATGGGCTTGTAACAGTTACATGGCACAGGTAGAGATCAGAAAACAATTTAAATATTGAATAAATGCATTCAATGGCACCTTTAAAGTCTTTATACGTGTATGATTTGTAATTCTATCAACTGCTCCTATAAATCTCTGCAGCACAACATGCCTGTCCCACTGAATTATCTGCTGCTACACATTGTTTTTAAACCATAACTCCAAATGACACATTGATTAGATACAGCTGCGACGGAAGACAGTGAAGGGTGGGATCAGGTGTGTTAGATTTGTGCTGCATTGCTGGGGTACAACTCCAGCAGAAAAGGTGCTGACTGTCTTGACATACCCAGGACCTTAACAGTAATCAGAAAGGAGACAGATTTGGCTGATACTCACATTGGGCCAGCTGGTTCATCATCTTGAGCAGATTAGGAAGTAAAACATTGAGCATGTTAGTTTGGCACTTTTGTCAGTCAGAACTCATGTCACATTCAAAGGCTACTGCTGTACGTTTTGAAGGCACACAACATGTCAGCTACACTCTGATGCAGTGCATTCTATCATGCATAAAGTCAAACTCTGTATGTACAGCATGGTTCCACTGTGGGCTAGAAGTTAGTAAAACCAAAATGTCATGTTGCTATTAAAAAGACATACATACAAAGAAAGAAAAAAAGAAAGAAAGAAAGAAAGAAAGAAAGAAACAAACAAACACTGCTTTTTGTAGTCATTAAAAATATTGTTTAAAGAGTGACAGTAATGACAGGGTTGCAGTATCAGTTGCATCACTAAGCCATTTTCTTTGGCTTCCTATTTTCCAAAAACATCTTTATGATGCTTAAATGAACTGATAATGATAACTAAGCAGTAATTAATTTCATGCTCAAAAGAACATAAACAAAACGACATACAAACATAAAACATCTATAGAACAGAGGGAGAAAATCTTCAGTAGATCAGTTTAAACTGAACACAGAGTGAAGCATTCTCTTGTAATGAAAGAAAAAAAAAATGAATCCAACACAAATTGGATTGGACACAAGTTGAGAAGGAAAGGACATAATGCAGATCATGACATGGGTGAATGTAGTGGAAAATGTTCAGATGGACAGCAAATTCAGACTTAAGGATCATGCAGGTTCTCTCACTTACCACCCAGTGTTTATGGTAATGCAAATCAGGGAGAAAGAGGCGTGTTATAGTATCAAATACTGAACAGATAATACAACTCTGATTAACTCAACATCTGATGCGACCACCTTAAATTACAATTCATCATTTTAGGATAAAGGAGACTCTGAGCCACCAGATGGCACTGTTCAACAGTGCATTCCATTGAGCAAACGTATTACTGTTAGCATACCTGTAGTAGTGGTGACGTTCTCCAAAATAAGAGCAAGTTATGCTTGATTCAAATAATCTAGACAACCTTGTCATTATTGTTCTAAACTAGAACTATGTCTTTAAATGTCAAACTAGAAATAAATCTGGTCCTGTTTTCATAAAGTTTCTCAGAGTATGCGTGCTGATCTGGAAGCAGAGCCCACTTATTGTGACAATACATTCCTCCTACCTAGACATACTTTATAAATGTGGGCCCAGATCTTTTATTCCAGCATAGTGCAGGTTAAAACAAAGTACCATGGGACCAGGCCTCAGCAGACATCAATAATTCAATGACCACAGGCTCCCCATACACTATGGAGTCACATTTCTCCTGAATATCGGATTAGGGCAGATGACCGACCTCACACAGGCTTTCCTACTGGACTGTGTGTGTGTGTGTACGCGTGCATGTGCGTGTGTTTGGGCTGGACTTCCTCAGACTGAATTATTAAGTGTGAGAGAACGTCGGTATCGAATAACAGTCAAACTGTTCCAAAGAGATTGCTCTGAGAGGCTGTTGGGGAAAATAATGGTGTTATAAAGTGATGTCTGTGAAATCTATCCCAGAAAGACTTTTGATTAATTAAATGTTGATCAATTAAACACGAAGTGTAAAGCTATTTACTACAGCACTGTGCCTTCATTTATTTCATTTTCAATTATGTAGATGAAAAAAGCATATTTAAGAGGAAATTAAACAAAGGCAAAAATAGAACAATATCAAATTTTCCATATTTAGCGTGTCCATCATGTGCTTTGATGTTTTCAGCTTTGAGGCTTTCAGTTTTCAGAAGAAACTGGCAGGTCAATTTTTTTTAATGCAAAAACCAGCCTCAGAAGTTAATTGCATTTTTTTATTCTCACAATCCAAGTAATCCCAAACCCATTAATTAATGTTGAGGTTTTGACTCTTTGGAAGTCCATTAGAAAAAAAAAAAAAAAAAGCAGCTTCTTTGTTTAACGTTCTACTTTTCTGCCCATTTACTTTTCTCAGTGACAGTTACTTTACAGCTACACATCCTTTCAGATCCACAGTGTTAAATTATCTTCTTACTGTGAAAGGATGGACAGACCTGTGGATTTTTCCCAGATCTTAAGAGTATAGCTTGATTTTCTTTATTTTAGGATGAAAGCTTTAAGTGCTGTTGATTTAAAAGGGGAAAGTGTTGGTGGTCTACTCGGCCCTGCATCGTTGTTATAAGTCACGATTTCTCTATATTGCTTAACAATTATTGGAACTTGATTATTGTATTCTTGTACCCTTCCACCTTGTTAGGCTGGATTATCTCATGTCTAATCCCATCAGAAAGACCTCCTGAAAAAAAGAATAACTTGTTTTGGATACTAAATCAACGAAGGCTGCTCTAGGACTTTTGTACTGAGAAACAGGCACGTCATCCACTAGCACTTCGTAAGGTAGAGTTCTGTTTAAATAAAATCATGTTGACTTACCTTTTTCCCCTCTAACCTAAACTCCTACACTAAGGAGACAAGCACAAAGTTCAGTAAACTGCCTCAAGACTATAGGCCAGCTTTCAAATTATAACTTACCGTCAGGCACCTCATCGGGCTTCTTGCGCTTCTCATAGACAACAATGATCAGGACTAAAACAAGGATTTCAGCTAGGACCCCCAGCAAGGGCCAGAGGGGAGCCAGGTGGCTTCGAACACGCAGCACTGAGGTCATGGTGGAGTTTCCAACAATGTTGTTGGCGCTGCACTCGTATTCCCCAGGGTCAGCACCGATGTCCAGATTAATGATGGACAGCTCTGTGTAGCTGTCCTTGTTGTTGATGAAGAAGCGGCCAGAGGAGTTGTCAATTTCCTGTATGTCAGTTCAAGAAGGAAAGAAGATTGAAGGATATGAGGGTACAGCATCAAGCTTAATCCCTACAACTGAATATTAGTGAGAATCATGGTTATTGATTCAGAATGAAGCATGTTCAGAATAAACATGTAGTCTATGAGGTTCTTATCTTCCTCTTAGTCTTTCATTTATTTATTTCACCTTATTAATGTCATTAAACAATATGTACTTCTTAACATTCACAATACAGTCCTAACTAAAATAGGCTTCTACAGGCTGTACAACTGCATGGGATTCAAAATGATCTTGAATAACTGATCAACAGTGTGCTGTCAGGCTATTCTCTTAACTACAAATGAATATTTTAACACATTCAATAACAATCAATCAGTTGATCAGTTTGATAGCTAGTATTCTGGTTTAGCACCCTGCACCTGAATTAGAAGAAGCTAAAGGGTATGTACTCAACTGCAGTAAAAAACAAAAAACAAAACGGAAAAAAAAAACAACAACAACAAAAAAAACACAACAACAATAGCATAGAAAAACATGACTTTGTTATGCAGTGTGAAACATAGTAGTACACCTGTTGTAGGGCAGTAACAACATCACATGCTTGACGTTCTTTATATGGATTTATCATGTGATGTAAATATGCTATTAAGGAATATTACTTCACTGCAACAGCAGTACAGCTATACGCTATATGCTACAACTATGCGGGTACCTGACCATCACATATTACATAGGGTATTCCAAAACAACATGCATTTATATGGAGTTGGCCATTTGGCCTCCACCATCGAGCATTACTGTTGGCACAATGCAATATAGTAAGCTGCTTTCTTCTTTTGTCTGTCTGTTCGTCCTTAGGTCTTCCAGATAGTGAAGCATGATTTATCACTCTATAAAATATGTTTTCTACCCGATGCTTGTGTGTAGCGGTGTTAAGCTTTGGAGCAGTTGCTGGTATCTCGAAACTCAATTCAATCTTCGAACCTGTGTGCCTCACATGATTGGTTATCTCCTCAGGTCTTCAATACAACCCATTCTACTGCCAAAGTGCACGGTAGAATTAGATGTGTCCGAAATATCTGAACTCAGTAACTGGTGTCCAAATACTTAAAGTGTATACAGTGTATCTTTCTCTCCCCTGCCATTTTTTTGGGTTTTCTATGCAGTTTTTAGCTAGCAGATTTGTACATAGACATCAAAGATTACAGTCATGTAAGCTTTCAATTTTTGTAAAACCAAGGGTCAAGTAAGTGAAACCTACGAAAGCGACACCGTTGTCTAATTTGTGCCAGTTCCAGATAGGGTGAGGGTAACCCACAGACTTGCAGTAGAGGACAGCACGTTCTCCCTCATTCTTATTCTCGCTGCGCTTGTGTCCTGTGATGTCTGGAGCAGCTGAAGGAGAAAAGCAAAAGGACATAAAGACATTGTTGGCAACATAAAAAAAAAAAAAAATTAAAAATCAGAAACCCTTTATGTACTCTTATTTTTCTGTGGATGACATTTTGTTTAGCTTTGTCCCTGTGGAAAAAAAAAAACATTACTTTTTATATTGCTATTAGAGTTAACTATGTTATAAGCAAATTATTTGGATCAATGTAAAGTAATTTGTTATCTTAACCTAAATTTTTACTCATGTAATCATAATGAACCTCAAAGGAAAACATATGAATTTAAGCCACTTATATAGATATAAGAGCAATGAAGACAGTAAGAAGGCAATCAAATACCAAAGCTCCTTGCTACAGAGACAGGACATGCTTTTTATTTCATTGTGAAATAATAGAACAAAGCTTTAAAGGCTTAAGAGACCTATTTATAACCAAACTATGGAAATAGATTGGTCTTGCAGCTCAAGGCATTCAGCTGACCATGACCCATCAAAGGAACATGACAGCAGGTTGTTTGAAAACGCACACATACAGACGGTATCCCTTTGTTTACTGGAACAAACAAAACACCTGTCATTTATGACCAGAGTGTGATGAAGTGTGATGCGCTCTTATGCTTTAAGGGATTCAATGTTATTCCACAGTTAATCTCTGAAGAACTGCTCGTCCACTGTAACCATTCCTATTTGATGCTTTACATATTCTTTGCCCTCTTCATCAATATTTCCACAGTACAGAAAAAAAATGAACAGAAACATTACACTGACGCCTCAAACGCTAATAATATATACAGTATTCTTTTTTCAGTGTTTAATGAGTCTTTATCGCAGCTTTCAGGGATATTCTCCTACACCTTCCTAAGTTCAGTCTTAGAAGCACATGGCATTTCTGCTTTCATCGACAGCTTCTAGCTTAGTACTGCAAAGTATCTGATTGACATTTTTGATTGTCTAACAGTTTTTGCAGAGTTGCTCAGAGGTCCATTTTCTCTATGTCTTCTCTGTATCTTTTGAAATTTTTTCTGTATAATTATTTAGTTTCTGTTTTTTCGCCACATGACTTAAACCTCTCTCTTGTGCAAGTGAATTACCTCCTACATGTAAGACTGTCTGAGAAATGTATAACTTGCGCTTAATGGTCATTTTGACTAGAATTTAAATATGTTGTAAAAGGGCGCTAGGTATTTGTTTTTACATAATATTTTTAGTTAGTTATTCCATTCACATAGTTTTGTGTTTACATAAGAAAGCACCAACTGCTTACATAAGAAGCAAGATGAGATATATGCACATTGTAAAACGGGACAACCTTCGAAGAATAAGAAGACCCATTTTAGCACCATGGCATACTGCATAGTGATATACAAAAAAAATTCTAACATGATTTATATAAAGCAGAAACAGGGGAAACTGGGGGAATCAGTGAAGGAAGTATAATCCTCAACCCCTCAGACAGGCTACCATCTGGTACTGCAGATCACGGTGTGACCAGTGGGGAAGGAGTGCCAGGTGAGCACGTTCTGCTACAGCTCTGCACACCTTCCTCTGCAGCTTCTCCATTTCTATTTGACTGGTCATGCATTGAGAAGCCATTCTTAAAAAAGAGGCATGATGACTGTATTTAAAAGACATGTACTGTGTTGCATGAGAATAGCCATTGAGAATAGCCAATGCATTATATTCATCAAAGACTTCAATTTACTCTGCCAATGGCAAAGGATCCTGCAAACGCAGTTTTCCAGCCAAAGTGAGCACGCTGTCACACTGATACTGAGCATCATGGCGTCATGCCCTTACTCAGATTCCAAGCTTCACATCTCTGACTCAGCAAGTGCTGCAGAGCGCAGCAAAATGCAGCCTAGCACCTCAAACACAGCTACACACACTGACACTGATCATTAAACTTGCAGCATCTGAAGCACAAAGATAGACATAAACGGGGGGGAGGGGGAGGACTTTAAAGAGACCTGCACACTCTTTTACCCCCATCTTATTGTTACATGACTCAGTCAATCAGTATAAGTATACCTTGTTAGAGGACTATACTATGTGATACCACGGTACACCAGCACACGGTTGCTCTGAAACACTGTGACATTGAAGAGCTAAAAAGGATTATATCCATGATAACAGTCTATTACAGTCTATAACATTCTAATACTGCTCCACCTGGTATTACCACCAAAGTAAGTCAAGTACGAAGTATCCATCAAATGCTGATGCAGCGAGATTAGTAATACACATGTGTATGTATAAGTACATGATTCCGTCAGTAAAAACGTTGGAAAGAGCTTGTAGAAGAACCACAGATTAACAAATGAGTTAGAAACTAAGACAATTAAGCTGAAAGGGGAAAGCTAGTATTTTTTTTTTTTTTAAAGAAACTTTAGATGATATAGGCCAGTGCTTCTCAACCCTGGCCCTGGAGGCACCCTTCCCTACACATTTTAGTTTTTTATCATGGCTAGTGGCTGCATTTAAACAAAGAAGTTGGAAAGAACTTGTATTTTGCTTTAAGCAGAATTATCTTACAGACATTAAATTAAAATTAAATTAAATTGTGCCAGAATATAACTGCTGCACAATTCAAGACGGAATTGGAGATTTTGGTAAGAAGCCAACTGAATCACATGACTGGCGACTTGAAACATCATTATTTATTTGAAAGCTATTTTCCATCAGCTTTTTCGCATTTCAGCATTAGCAACGTATTAGTACCATTTCCTAGCACAAGAACTGTTTTTGCTGTATTTGGAAAGCTACTGTTTCTCGTTCTCTGTTTGTTGGTGATGAGTAAAAATCCAATCCCAAACTACATAGCTTTTGCAAAATGTACTGCAATTTGATTAATCACGATTAATCATGACAACAAAAGTGATTAACACAAATGATTGTTATTTCTGGACAGCTCTAATCTTTTTTCTAATCTTTAAAGGTGAGTAAATAAAGAGAAAACCTTACATTTCACCTCAATGGTGGCATTAGCTGGAGGCGCCACGTCAAATGTATAGACACACATATACTCCCCCGCATCCTCTGCCCTTGGCTTAGTGATCCTGTGGGGCGAAAAAAAAAGAAAACAAAAAGATGGGACCACTCGTCCTTCACTGTCATTCATGTTGAGACATGGACAGGGGTGTGTGATGTTGCTTAGCAACCCCGTGGTGAATAATATTTTACACAGCGCTACAAATGTCAGCTATATAGCATTATTAATAATCAACCCTGTACATATGGGCTTTAAAACAATTAATATCAAGAACCAGCAACTGAGCCTTGGTTCCTGATATGCTTCCTGCAGGTCCTGCATGACCAGCTGTTTTCAGAATGAAGAACACAGCATCTGAACTGCTTTTCGATACTGATTGTAAATACATTTATCTGTAACTGAACTGCTCAAACTGAGATTAAGACTAAAGAAGCATTGTGAAATACAGAGTAATACACTACATTCAAGATCTTATTTAAACTAGATTAATTAGATATCTTCCATTTTTCCATTATAGATCATTTCACCGGTGGACTACACCACACAGACCTTTCTGAGAAAGAGCTGCTTGAAAATGAAAACTAATCAGCTGGATCTGGCCATTAGAAATGGAAGGCTAACAGGACTCCTGTATTACCAAAAGAAAAAGTCACCTTGGACAGTCCGGCCATTTGAGAGTTATTTGTGATTTTATACTGCTTATCTAACTGCAGCACTACTGCACTTGTTATTTTCTGGAAACCCTAACGAGGCTCAGTGTGTTGCTGGAAGCACACTGCCTTCTGTTATTTCTGTCAGCAGCCTGAAGCCGTTTCATCCTCAACTCCCCTTAATGCTTTATTTAGTCATCCAGACTGTTTCCTAAATAGAAATACAGACCTGCTATCAGTGCCATGTGCTTTGATTACTTTGTCATTTAAGGGTACTAAAGTGAATCTAAACCCTGCTGTGAATAATAACGCTAAAATTCCAGAGAAATAAATAACTGCAGCCTTCTGTAATGACACAGAGACACTGTGAGGTGAATCACTGCTCTGTGGGTTTAATTGCTGGCTTGGCCCACACTAATGTGCTTAAAGTCCCAGCGTCACAAGATCACTAGGACAGGAACGTGTACCCGTACGTATCTGGTCAGTCTGATTCTATTAAGAGTCTGGCTGAAGGATTAGCAAGAACTAAAAGAGGCCATGGACTAAACAGAACAGAAAGATTCTCCTTCTTGTTGTAAGAAATATAAACCAAATCTTGGAGAAATTATAGTCTTTATAAACCTTGTATTAAGTCTCCTAAAAACTTAAACCCTAACCAGCCTAAAACAGAGCCTACTATAAGACAAACTGATCAGGTCCTAGAATTGAGTTTATATTGACCAAAACTGCTACAAAAGCTTTTTCACATATGAATTCACACTGTCAATGGGGCATTAAGTGTTGCATAGATATAATATAGATAAAAAGAGCTGTTAGAATTTAACAAAGACAATCACATGTAGCCCCTACTTGTACTCGGTAAGCTTCATCTCATTCCGCGTGCCTGGGATCTCCTCTCCGTTCTTCGTCCAGTAGCTATCACGGTGGATGTACTGGGCGGTGGTCAGGTTACACTGCAGCGTTACCAGTGGAAGATAGGTGTCCATGGGTAGGGTGATGTGATCTGACGCATTGATTGACGGCTCTGAAAACACAGACAGTTTATCAATGCATGGCAAGAGACTAGACTACATGTTAAAGTGGATGTGTGTACTTTGCGAAATTGTAATAATTGTGCATCCTCCAACCATGTATTGGCACATTACTAGAACTTATGGTAAAATTTGCGCAAAATATTGAATAATATTTTAGATTTTGAGAAAATTTGATACAGAATACATGATCAAATTTTAAGGCAGTGGACTGTATTGTATCATAGTACATTGTTGAACTGTGACTGGAATATTAGGACTTGTAAGTTGTACTGTAAGGAAACTATTACAAAAATGAAAACACTGTTGTACTGTGACAGACTAATTAATACATTTTGTGAATTTCTTCTCCTTGCAAAAAACTAACAACAATAGCTATAAAAAGCGTTTAATTATTTATCAGCTTGATCTTGCACAGAAAACATTTAAAAAAACCTTTATTATCTAATTAAATATATTTTCCAACATACAGCAATATACATATTTTCAAAAACTTTTTTTGGGGTTATACCCAAAACTAAAATATACAGCTAATTCTTTGATTATAAAAACAATTAAACACAATGTTACAACCCACAGTTATTGGCCTCATAATTAGCACTTATTAGTCTTCTCTTTTATTTCTGGAGGAGAAAGCATAAAGGGAAAGCATAAAGGAATCCTAGATCATTACTCAATACAAAATCTCTTCAGAATCTTTGGTCTTCTAACACCAGCCTATAGGCTAGCTTTTCATTGAGGTATAGGTGAGTGGAATGGGATGGTCAAAGCAAAACCTGCATTCTATGATAAGCTAAACAAATTTGGTTTTTGAGCTGTGCTTTGAATCACTGTCTAGCTGAAAGTTCTAACCAACACTTCTTAGTTACCCGGTTCTACTCCTTGAGGCAGATTGATCATAGCTTCATCTGTTATTTATAAATAATAAAAACAGTGAACTGAAGATGTGCCTCATTCAATTTTTTGTACTCACTACTTCTTTCATTAAGGCCAATAAACCATGTAATCTCTGCTCCTCGCCATGCTGATGCAAGTTGAGAGCATATGTGTGTACATTATCCTATATTCAAACCAAATAAAAATTATTTGGTGTCAACTTGCTTTCATTTTCAGTGCAAAATCACAGTGCTACACAACAAAGGCATTTTTATCAAGGAGATCAATAAATCTAGAGGGCATGTGTGTATATTTATATGACCTTTAAAAGCAGACCACAAACCTCAAAGCCATCTACGACCTCCACTTCAATGTGTTTGTTTCACAATGTCAGGGTTATCTCACTGAATCTAGCTGTTACAAGCCTACCAGCACTGGGGTGGTCTTAAAAAAGCACAACAAAATCAATAAGACTATAAGCAGCCCTGAAGTGTTGTTAGACTGAGTAAAGACGTTTTTGTGCCATTTTTAGGTCTGTGCACAAGGAAACACGCTGAATGAAGCTAGACTAAAAGCATGACTAAATGATAAGGGGACCTCTATTTAATGTCTAATGCTTTCCATTTTTAAAAGAAAAGAAACCTTGGTATCCAGTGAGCAACAGCTTGTCCTGTATGGTAAACCAATGAAATGCAGCTGAGAGTGCTAAGTGCAAAATACTGTTTTGTAACCATCTACTAAAATTATACAAATTATACACCACTGTGTGAACAAAATCTCACAAACAGTCACTTTAACAGGGAAAACAAATCCCTAACTTTTAATGGAAGGTAATATAATAATATTTTATTTAAAAGTAATGGAGTTAATTCAGCACAATGTACAGCATTTTCAAACTGTATGATGTAATTAAGAAGTGAAAAAAAATGAAGACATGGTTTGTCTAGCAATAATATACCACCTTTCTTACAAACTGTTTTGTCCCCTATAAACACTTTCCATTGCCAACAGTCATACAGCCTTGTATTGTAGCGTTGAAAAATTGTGGAGAGACAAAGAACAGCACTGAACTATCTGAGATGCTAAGGCAATACAGAGGCGAGCTATTTCACTCCTGTAGACCACAAACAAGGCAGAGGTCTGCTACATATTCTCAAAAAGATCCAAATCTAGCACGAAAGGTTACAGCTGCAGTTCTTGGTTTTCAATGTTTTAGTCACAAGTGAAGTGGGATACAAGAGGTGAGCTCTTCAGTTTGTCTAGGGATATTATCCACATATGTACTCAAGGGCAGGACAGGTGTCTTGGTCAACACAAGTGGAGCACTGCACAACACTATGCTAGGATTTTCTAGCCGGGGTCATATGGCTTGTGTTACCACTTCACGCTGGAAGCACTAGACTTAATGGACTCACTCTGCAACACGGTAACTGTTGCCTGGGCTCGTATCCAGGTGGTTGATGGCTTCTGATGAAGATCATTGCGCTGTGGGTCGTTACTGGCTCGGCACTCGTAAATCCCAGAATCCTCTGTGATAACATTCATGACGGCAAGAACGCTAACGCCATTGGTTCCGTATGCCGTGTTGATGGAGACACGGTGGTCACGTGCACCATCCCACAGCTGGAGGAAGCCATCGGCCTTGTTTACTTCACCATACCACCATTGGACCTCAGGGGTAGGGTTTCCAACAACGTCACAGTACAGCGCAAACGTGTCACCGGTCAGTTTAGTTTCTGACAGAGGAGACTTTACAAAGCCAGCTGAAAAAGGGCAGGGTGGAATGTGAGAGAGGATGCGAAAGAAAAGGATATAAAACATGGAAAAAACAAAGGGGGAGGGGGAAGGACTGCGGTCACAGAACAGAAAAAACACAAAGATTAAAAACACAAACTGAAAAAAGATAAATCAGAAAATGAGAGAGAACAGAACAGAAAAATAGACAGACAGTGTTAAAAAAAGAAAAAATTCAAGTCGACAATGACCTTGATCAGTGTATCTGTATCCTCAATGCTTTGATGTTGCACATTTCAAATGAGATTTCTCACTATTCTTGTGTGGGTGTGCTCTGAAAGACAAACTCGGTTTCCATAGAAGCATGCTACAGCAACCAAGCAGGTACATACCCATGTCATTGGGGGAGGGATGAGAGGCACACCGTCTCCACACACATCTGCCACCCCCACGTTAACTATAATGCATATACCATATCAAGACTCACTACTGTTAATGCAGGAAGATTCAACCACGGCACTAAAAATAAGGAACTTCTTAATTCCTGTTTTCTGTTTCAGGAATAAAACAATTCACAGAAATGTTTAGTATTAGTAATGAGAAACCAGGAAGCTGTCCTTGCATGCACCCAGGGACTGTTGTTGACGCTGAATATCCCCAGAGGACATGAATACTGTGGCTTTGAAGAAAATAAAGGCCATAGCTCAAATAACGTATGCATGACAAACCCCCCCCCTAAAAAGAAGTTGCAATCCCATTAACGCAGAACGCACTGTAAACTGTCTGGGCAATAAAGACATCTCAGTATCTTTAGGCTTATTTGTCAATACACAATATATATCTTGGTATTTTCTATGAAGAGGAAAAAATGTTTAGTTGTAATTCTAAGCGATTGTGAGATATCACAAACAAACTGTGACCAAAATAAAATGCATGCAAGGAACAAGTTTCCTTGAACACATAAATAAAAATTAGATAAAATTTGTAGTTGCAGCTGGGCAACTGATATTTGGGGTCAATGGTTTTAGGATTTTTTCTTTTAAGCCCTCTTGTTCCGTTGTTGCAAGATTGAAGACTGAAAGGAATCAAAGTAGAGTAAAAAGGCAACAAGTTTAGTAAATAGGTTTAGGAAAGTTCGAAGGCATCCTCAATAGTCTGAATCTCTACACAAGCCTTCATACTGGCAACATGGTGAAATGTACTGTAGATACAGGCATTCAGACTGGCTCTCGGATGGTTCGAAAACTGTACTCTGGACTGGTACTGCACTTTTAGTGGTCATAATTGTAGGCACCTATTTTCTGTGAGTACTAGGTATTTCTGACTGATAAATAATCTAAAGAGTGTTCAAACCCTTCTTGCTTTAGTTGCATTTCCTACAGTGCAGACAGGAAAACTGTATTGGATGCCCTGGTGCACTGCACTAGTGTTCGTCTAGCTTTTTCACTTCCTAGCTGTTTAACAACTAGCTTTTTCAGTCTCCAACTTTAGCTGAGCTCAACTCTATGCCGTAAAACCATGACATATTTGAAACTATAAAATTTAAGATTAGCGCACATACTGGCTGGCTCAGAAACTTGAAATTCATTCATTCATCAAAATTCAGTACAATTATATCAAACTTTATGATGCATAAGATCTAATCACAACGAGTACGATTTCTGGGGTAAAAAAAAAAACATTCTACAGAAAACACTTCAACACAGGGATACCTGGTTTTTACAGGAGCTAAAGCTAAGCCAGTGATTCTGCAGGCATCTCTGCATGTCAACAGGGGAATTTAAGGCTCTGCTTCTGCTAGTTGCTTCTCTCATTACTAGTCACCTCTCAGGAAATGTGTTAGGCCACTGACTCAGTTATACCACGCTATGTAGCACTTTGCTTTACATAAGTTACACCACCACTCCAACCACCCCCGTTATTACCTTCATGTGTTAACATTGTGTTAAAATATAACAGTGATGATGGTGAATAATAAGAAGACAGTGCTGAAGATGAGGCTGTTTATTAGGAGGAATAATGTAGCGGCTGGCATGGTGGATAACGTTTTGGAAACAGAAACTAAGGAACAGCAGCCTTCTGCTTAACAGCAAGATATGGAGTCACAATATTCTTAATCTCCAGTTCATCGCACAGAGGGATATCAAGGCTAATACCAGAACGACTCTACTGAAGACTTTACCTTACACAGCATCCAGCGCTATCAATGAAAAAAAAACAATACCGCCTCGTCCTTTACCTCAACAGAAAATCTCAATACACTGTACCACTGTCTACCAGTCCTACTGCAATCGACCTCCATTAGCTTTCAAATCCAGGGTTCTTCTGTACTGCACATCTGTGCTGTCTAACAACTTACCAGAACACCCAGGTTTAGGAGCCTATAATTACTACATCACATGTGATGTTTTTGAATCAGTAGTTTGACGACACATCTAAAAGACACACACACAGAATCCATCATGCAATAAAAAATGTCTTTGATGACCCTATGGCTCTGCTTTTAACACTAAGCCAATCAAATGACACAATATTACAGATTTTACCTTCTGTGACATGATACTTTTCAGCTGTTGGGTAGAAATAAACTGCTACAGCGGCGAGTCACAAATGTTCTTTCTACCACATGTACATGGGAGTAACAGAAATCAGATGCAGCATCTTCGTGACAGGCTGAACTGTACAATTCACTGCAAAATTACTTCAACGTTAAAGTTGCTAAGGATAATCAACTCTAAGCAGAGGCAACTGCTTTTTCAAAGCCTTTCTCGTCTGTTCAGTAATGTGACATATTTTACCTGCTAACAATGAAGGGAAATGTGTAATATTTAATATTGTACATGAGATATACACCAATCAATCAACAGTGTAATACTGAAACATCTGAAGTCTTAAGTAGTTTCAATATACTGAGGATCAGGTGTCATTGTTTTATTATTTAAGAACTGCTATTTAAATAATAATAAGTTACTGTGCATTAGCCTATTGCTAAACAAAATTGGTAGGATTTCACAAGTCCTTAAAATCATGACAGGAACGTACCATTGCTTAAGCAGTGGTAATAGCATATCATGAGGCCTGTAGCAATTCCCACTGCTATGTAAAGTGTATCAGAGGACATCAGAAACCCATTACTATGACCTCTACACCGACATTATTATGAACTTAATTAACAAAAGCATCTCTGGGAAATTACTTTAAACCATATTTGATAAGTCTATTAAAAACCTGTTTGAATATGATGAACCCAACATTCTAATTCAGTTTTGAGGCACAGAGGGACCACTTTCATGTCCACAAAGGACCCTTTTAGTTTATGACTTTTTAAGGAAGCATGAAGCCTCTTTCTGTACCGCTACATAACATATATTCCATCCGAGCCAAGAAGTATTAATTATCCTTTATTTTTAGGAGCTAGTGGGTTCCGTTAATGTGCATGTGGGCAACATTTGCATGGTGTAGTAGGCCTAATGCATAAACGCTCTAGAAGGAAGAGAATGCAGAAACTCTGTTGGCCTCAAGGCAAAAAACAGCCTGGCTCTGAGGCTAAAATAGGTCACTGCATTGGTGCACATTTTGTGTCACAGGATGGAGGAGTTGCAAGAGGAGGCCGCCAGGAACAATTTATCCAAATGTTGCAACCTGACCTCACAGACAGACCTGTATTGCATTAGGGGTTTTATTTCCTCCAGTGTTGTCTACAGAAGAGCTGTGGATTCACCTTCCAGTCGTAACTTTAACCTGTCATTAGAGAGTCAGATGAATCCTCTACCACATGCAAACGTTTTTCACTCTACAGAATAATGAGAAGTGTGGTAAAACAAATGGCTGCAAGATGGAGCAGATCATTCAGTGTGTCGCACATTCTCTGAGTAATGTAGGCTACTGCAGATCATTCACACTTGCACGGCCATATTCTCGGGCTGCCGGTGGAAGTTGCTTCTTGCTGATCTCAGATCAGCCTACCAGCTCTCCATTATGACTAAAGCTAGAATCGGGGTAGGTGGAGCTGCTCCCAGATCTGCGAAATGGGGCGACCTGAGCACATTCCTCAGGTCCAGCAAGAAGCCTCGGCTGGATGAATACGAGCTCCTGAGGGCGTGCATCGGTTTACACGGTGAGGAAGCGTTTTGTGACTCAGTGTCATGATGTACTGGGCTGCTCTACTATTCGGACTTGAACAGGACCACCAGGAGGACATTACCGCCATGCATCCCGCTGCTGCATTGCCTCTATAAATAGAAACATGCAGCAGAATGAAGTGGGGCTATTTTCGGTGCTGCAGAGGACCGGTGCACACGCGGTTATCTCAGTCTACCATCGTTTTCTCAACACTGAGGGGTTTTAGTGCAGGGATATCAGCCAGAGGCGAGGTTTAGTCTAACGCCCGAACTGAATGTTGAGGGGTTCGGCTGAAACGTAAGACGGCCGAGCAGGCATACTGATGGAAATGCAGCCTACCTCGTTAGTGGTGGGTGTCTACATGTCATGTCAAGGGACGCTTTAATCTTAATTTAGCATTAGTTAGTGTTAATGATCTGTTCGGTGAGGTGAGCCTTGCCGGTACACTGAGCCACACGTCCAATAAAAACATGAATATTCATTCTAGCAGCTTAAAGCCCATTTTAGCCACCCCTTCTCGTTACTCGTAGTGGTGAGCAGGTGCTGCACCTCCGTCTGAGCTTTAACCTGAGCCCAAAGCACCGCAGGCTTCACAAACAGGAAGCCGGAACGAATGAGATCAACCCCAAAGAGCAGCAGCAGGCTCTTTTCACACCTTACCGTTCTGTGCAGACGCCGAGTGCAGCACCAGCACCCCCAACACCACCACCAGCAGCAGCAGCACTGGATTTCCTGGACACGACATTTTCTCCCCCTCTCTCTCACTCCGTCGTCAGGTAACGCTGGGCTGCCCCTCTCTCTTTCTCTATATGCCGCACTCTGTGGGAAAAGACTGAAGCGGGCGGGTTCCGCTGCTCTTCTGAGCCAAAACACCGAGGTGCTCGAATAAACGGCTGGAGTGAAAGGAGCCTGCAGCGGGTCTCGAGCACGCTGGAGCTGAGCGATGTCTCGCGCTGAGAGAGATCAGCTGACCACCGGCGCGAGCGCGCGCACACACACACGCGCATACGCACACACAGAGACAGATGCGGTGTGGAAACGATAGGAGGAGGCGATGGAAGTGAAGTGATACTCATTAAATCCCGCGGTAGTTTCTCGCATTAGACGCGTCCTTTGAGCTCCACCTGGGAAATAATAGCCTTCCATATGAACCCACTTAGGCCACCACACTAATAAACAGACTTCTGTGGGTGGTGTGCTGTTTGGACTATTTAGATACATGTGATTTTGGAAGCAGCCATGGTCACACTTGACTCGTTTAAGGAAATTATATTTTGCCTTCAGCAGATTCATGCTGGGGGAGGTGCTCTTTTATTATAAAGAACTTTCACTGTTAAGACAAAAAGGCCTAACTGTCTCATTTAACTCATTTAATATATGATTCAGCACTTCCAGCCTTAGAGAGTGCTATATTACTCTAGAGAGAACCTATGTAGATTTTGTCTGTATTCAAATCAGCATACTAGATCTGCCTAAAAGTAGTATGTAGTATACAGTATGTGACCACACTGAAAATCTGTCATGTGTTGATGATAGCCGGATGGTGTTCTACTTCAGTCAGAGTTTCTAGAATACAGGGGGAGCTATCTTCATAGTGTGCTGCATCATTGTAGACGGTTTATCACGTCCTGTTAGTAATGTCATTTTAGTATGTTAAAGTTTTGTTTATTAGCCTGCCGAATTCATATGGTTAAGATTAGTACACATATGTACTGTAGTATTAGTGTGTGGTACACAGCTGAGATGAAGTAAACGTTTTCATTTAGACACCAGCAAAAAGGTCCTTAGGCTTTATTCACCGGGGTGATCATAACTAGTGATAGGATTCACCCTCAGGGTCACCTACAAAACACAACCTGAGCAAGAACAACACAACACATACACACACACACACAGCATTAAACTAACAAACAGCTGCACTAACAACAATAAACAAAATAAATAGTCCCTTTTTAGGAGGGCCCACCATGAGCCTTCGGGCATAGCCACCTTCTCTGACTTAGAACCAGCCATATGGTTTTTGGCAAAAAACATTGAATTGGAATTCTTGGAATTATTAACCAATTAATCTAAAATTCTTTGAGGCATGTTAATGTTATTTCTGTAAGGCTCACCTTACTGGCAACAGTTCACAAGGAATTCTCAAAGACTTCTTTTTGGAGACTTTATAGTGCCACCTGCTGAACATTCAGGAGAACCTGCATATGGCTGCATAATGTGTAATGAACAGGACGGCAGTGAATCGGTTATTATCGTTCCAACTGTTCCATTAATTCATTCAGCTTTATATCAGCATACTTTAACTCATGCTGGAAACGCTTTACATTGAATTTGTGGTGGAATGTCTGAATAATAGTATATTCAACTGAAACTTTGCCAGAATTAAATAGGTGTGGGTTTGAAAGTGCTTAAATCGATTATGTGTGGAGATCATCCAAATAAGGAGTCTTTTATTTTGATGAAATCTTGGCATATACAGGATAACAATAGTGGTTACATAAAACCACATTAAGAAGCAGTAACCCACAATATGACCAGTGGCACTTTGTTGTGTTTCATCTCAAACAAATCAGCTAGGCTCTCATTGAGTAGCATATTGGCACAAGATGACACCCAAAAAATATTAACCACACTTCACTGACTGTACAGCAGTCTGAAAATCCCACCTTCCACTGTTTCTAGTCTCTTCATAGATTAGAGGTGTAAAGGTAAAAAATTAATGCACAGAAAAAAAAAACCAGTTTAGATATCCAGTAAACTGCTTGATGCATTATGTGGTTTTGTCCTCTAGGGGGTGAGGTGGATGTTGAAATGAGGTAGATATTAAAATTAGGTGGATTTTGAAATAAGGTGGCCAAAGATTATCTCAGAGTGGACAGATTATTCCAATTTGGTAAATAAAAAATTTGTTCTGAACCATCTGCCCAGGTTGATGCTTCTTGTTAATAAGTAAAGTTTTCAGCCCTTTTCTACTTAAACTGAACCCGACCCCTGAAGTCTTTTCGATAAAGTTTTTATAATAGAGTTTAATTCTGGTGTAAGGGATTAAAGTCCTTAAACCCCAACAGGGGAATCATAGACACTCAGAAGTGATGCACCTGTTTACATGAGTCACCCTGCAGCAGTTTAATAGTATCTTTAACAGCACAGGAAACATTTTCGCTCTTAGGTCTCATAAAAATCTCAATAAATAATATTCTGATGTAATAACAAGGAACAATGTTCCCTCATGAAGCAACAAGGCTTTGTCTGTTTGTTTCAACAGCATAATCTTGTATCAAAACTGCAACACTCTTAATTTTGGAGTGATGCCATAGAATAGCTAAGGACTTTTTGATTCCATATTTAGAAGATTTGATGGACAACCTCAACCCCTAATGATAAGGCATAAATAGGAATAAAGTGTAAATTCTGAATGATATTATGTGTTATTAAGTTGTTGTGAGGCATAAAAAAATTAAATTTCTAACAACGCAATAACCACATGCATACCATTAGCTGGCTTGGTGGTGGCTAGAGAGTCCCCTGGTTTACTTGTCTGGGGCAGTTAAGCCTCAGGATAATGCCTGACATTGTAATCATTAATGACAGGAGTGACGCCAGCTCAGGAAGCATGAAACTCCAGTGGGCCAAAGGACGCTCTCCATATATTTCAGATAAGCTTTACTGAAAGAGAAAGATTGCTGGAGTGAGCAAGGTTTGATCTTACCATTGTACAGGGTCATTAGACCATAAGGGAGAGTTTAGAGCTGTAAACACAAACTATGAACAGTTTAGGCAGCTTTGATTTGTCCAGGACACTGCTAGGGTTTCATGAGAGTCGAAAGGGGGATTAGTTGTACAATAAGCCTAAACAGGATCCTTCCTGACTAAAAGGTGGGGCACTGCTCTGTGCAACACAAAATCCTGAGAACAGTGCACCTTAACACAGCTGAGTTAATTCAGTCACTTCTTATAAAACTGAACATGCATTATATGGTAACCAGTTCTACCCAGTGTTTCATTGGGCAGACTTACATATTACCTCGGCTCCAGCTTTAGCAAAAAAGGAACATCTCAATGTGTAATGGCATGCACCACAGACACCACTTTATATGAGCTGTAGCCAATACATGTTCAATAAATGGTAGAGTGGAGAATGTTAAAGGAAAGTCAGTCCACTCCTCCAATCACAGTTCAAAGAGAATCAAGACCAATGTGTACTGTCTCTTATGCTGTCCTGCACAAGCAAGTGTTTAAAGAGGAGAGCTGTGCCAAAGACAACACACAATTTTAAAATATTAATAATTTAATGAGTTTAGATGTAGAACATCTATGGCATCTATATGACATTTAAATAATTAAGTGTGTAGAGAAGGAGCCATAAGCAATCTTTACAGGTCGTGTTGTCCAAATGTAACACACTGCCATCCAAGGTTTCTACTAAAATCCAGAGTAATAGTGTGTTTGGTCAGGAACTGAAGTCTGATTTTCTCCCCACAAGTTACTAGCTGGTACACCTTTGCTCCAGAAAACACAGTTCCTCTATGTATCTATGTATCTATCTATCTATCTATCTATCTATCTATCTATCTATCTAGAGAGAACCCTTAGTATGCAAACAGATTTTGGTCGTGACGTCATCATGGATTGAACTCTGGGAGATGGAATCCGTGAGGTCGGAGGCAGCGGGGAAACCAGGAAGTGTAACAATATATGCATATATATTTTTACCTATTATGACTTTTTACCTGATTCATTTATGACATCATGATCCACTCATTCTCTTTAAGATGTGTAAATTCATAAAACAACATGCTGAAATAAATTTCCTTATGTAACATTATTCACATTATGTCACATGTTTATTTGTTAGCATGTGTTTTATTTTAAATTCATTTCACACATGATCACATCTGAAATGCATGTGAATGTATACCCCTTTGGTCAATGCTTGGAATTGGCCATAGTTTCTTAGTTTAATGTGTAGCTGCTCCTTTGCTTCGGGATTTACAGTGAATATGTGCAATTTACTACACTAAACACTTTTTGTTCTCTCTAAGCATTTAAAGAAAAAGATGGATGCACAGGTACTTTTGTTTAACTTTATGGAGTATAACATGTTACATGACATGTAAACCATGACTTCAAAATAATTGCAAAAATAAAATAAAAGACAAGATTTTGACAATGGCCGCTATAAATGCTGATATATTGTTTACAAAGGATCATTGTCTTCCAATACAAGATCTTATCTGCAAAAGGGAAGCAACAGTCAAATTACTCACGTTTGAGTTTCTTTTGAAACACTAATCTACAACAAAGAAATCTCATCAAGAAAAAACGTTAGCCACAGAAGTAATGAGCACAGCCCCCAGCAGGGTGAGCATAACGTCCACAGAGTGGTAGGCAATTCCAGGACATCCTGAAAGACTGGGTGGTGCGCAAGTGAGGAGTCACCTCCATGCCTCATAACATACTCAATCCAGAAGACTGCACGATCTAGAGGTTTCATGGGCTGGTCTCGATGGAGTCTAGACAGTCTCTGCATGTTCTCTCTGTAGGATGGATTATACAGCACCTCCTTCAAAGCCTCCAAAAACACAGTTGTGTCCAAAGTGGCAATGTCCACAAGCTTTGCAGTTTCCCTTTTTCCACATCCTGGAGAGGTTATCTGGCTGGTCAAAAAGCTAAAGGTAGGCCTAGAAGGGGCACCCCATGGGTAAATAGCCTCATGAACACCATTGGTTCCTCCATGGGCTACAAACTCCTTAGTCTTGGGATGTCCAACAAGGAGGTCATTCTGTGGCATCCAGGTCCAACAAGCAAACTGTGTTGTTTCCAAGGGTAGTAGGCCGAGGTCCAGTGTGTCTCCAAATAACTTTTTTTGTAGGCAGTTGAGCCAAAAAGCTGCTGCTATGTCTTCAGCCACATCACTCAAAACGCTGTCCAAAAAGTGGTTCCTAAAGACATGACAATGATGCCGTGTTCCCCCGAGCTCTGGACAAATTGCTCTAGGTGATCAGGAAGTGGTTTAGAGGGTTTGCATTTGGAAAGCCACCCCATGTAGACCACGTTTGGCATTGTGGGTCGTGGGAAACTCAAAAGTGGAAGTCATTTCTCATGAGCCAGTCAGGTCTGCATCCTGAAAGAGTGTAGGGAGTAATGAAACATCAGGGCCCGAAGTTACTTCTGGCAGAAGCCTTGTAAGGTGGGGCCGTAGTATTTGTGACTGTTGATATGAGAGTTAAAAGGTAAATCCAGCACGTTCTTCACTCTCTGAATAAAAGTCATTCTCTTGTCTGTTAGCCTCTGCTTCCAGGAACGGGAACATAGGAACAGAGGGGAGGGGGCGATTGTCGAGAGTGGCCTTCTCCATGCACAGTCCATCGGGACATTAAAAAACCAAGAGGAAGCCAAGTCGGTGTGCTAGTAACACACCACCTCCCAAAGCAAGGGTCAGTCAAAAACAGATTCATACTTGGCATCCTGGAAAGAAATTCATAAGGGCCTCCATTTTTCATAAATCATAACCAGTCCTATTACAGCTTTCTACAATGATTACTCAGGCGATCTTAATTGTAATACTACTTCTTCAAAAAGCACAAACTGGTTCCAAAAGTGTTTTTCCTTCTCTTTGTAATTTCCAAAACATACGAGCTGCAAAGTAGTTGAAGAAATCGTCATTTCATTTTGCCCATTTCGAAAGTGATGGACGTGTAGTAGGTGTGGACTCCTCTTTGGATATGCCAGCTATTCGACACCTCTGATTACAGTTATGTTGTGGCCTTTTGAGTGGAGCTCTACAATAAGAACCTCACCATGTTAAATCCAATGGCCTTCCAATCAACTGGAACTAAACTACCAAAATGTTACAGAGTAGACCCCATATGAGAGGGATAAGAGAACATAACAGGGTGTAGTCCTGAATGATGAATCTTCTTCAACCTTTAGTGAACACAGATTAAAAGTAAAACATGTTTTGTATTGTTTTAAAATAAGCCAGCAAAACTCTTATACATAAAAGAGCCTACTATTCCTCTAATTATAAAACATATAGTCAGAGTGGCTTATTAATAGGGGATGTACCCTATCATGACTTCTTGACAAGTTTTTTCCTCAACCTTGTGATAGGTTAACTTAGGCCATGAGAGAAAATGCAGCACTTTGTCTTAAACACACACACATTTACAAAATATATACAAATACGATTTGGATTCATCTTTATAAGTCAAATGCAAAATACAAGAATTAATATATTTTAACCCTTGTTTTTATATATGTCAAAACAGTTGGGACAGTTGAGTTTGGGCACAAAGGGACAAGCCATGCAGAAAACGTCCCCTATGTGTAGCTATGGTGGTGGATCTATGCTGCCGTGTAGGCTTGTTTCATCTTTCCTCAAAGTACGGACAACAACAGATATTATAGTTTCATGAGCTCCATCGAGGATCCGCAGATGAAAATACCATAAACCTCACTACCACAGACAGAGAAAACTTAAGGTAGATTGTGGTTGGATCTTCCAGCAGGACAATGATCCAAAGCACAACCTCAAAAGTCCAGTCAAAAATGTCTTTACTGACCACAGAATCAAGGTTTTGTGATGCGCCATTCTCAGCCCCGGACTTACAGCGAGCATCAACAGTGGGATGAAGCTGAACAAATCTGTGGTACCTCAGAATCTGTAGGATCTGGAGATTATGTATGGACAAATGGGGCCTTAGATTCCTTGCCATGATGTTCCCTAGACCCCATTCAGGCAGCGTTGCCAATATTTTGGTAGGATGGGACGACACATATTAAAAACATGATAAAATGTGTACGTGATGTTGTATCATTATTTCAAAGAAGCAGAAATCATTTTAGTTTTAATCAAGTACATCTCATCATAATCCCATTCCTATAAGTTAACTCCGTATGTGTTTATAATATTGTTATTATTATATAACACATACTGAGTTAACTTAATAGGATGTGATTATGATGAGATGTAGTGTACTTGAATTAAAACTAATGATTTCTGCTCTTTGAATCATGATCACAAGCACGTACACATTTTATAGGTTTATATGTGTCGTCCCATCTACAAATATTGGCAACGCTGCCTAATGGGGGAACACATGGCAATGAAAAAAAAGAGAAAGGGGGGGGAGGGAAAGAAAAAGGGGCGTGGGGGGGTGGGGGGGGGGTGGAGGAGGAGGGGAAAAAGGGGGGGAAAAAGGGAAAAGAAAAAAAAGGAAGGGGGGGGGGGGAAAGAAGGAAAAAAACAAAGGGGGGGGGGGGAAAAAAAGAGGGGGGGGGGGGAAAGGTGGAGAAAAAAAGAAAGGAAGGAAAAGGGGGGGGGGTGAAGAGAGGCGGAAAGGGGAGGGGGGGGAAAAAAAAAAAAAAGGGGGAAAAAGGGGAAAAAGGGGAGGGGGGAAATGAAAGAAAGGAGGGGGGGGGAAGAAAAGGGGGGGGGAGGGGGGGAAAAAAAAAGAAGGGGGGGGGTGGGGGGAAAAAAGGGGGGGAAGAAAAAAAGAGGGGGAAAAAAGGAAGGGGGAAAAAAAAAAAGGGAAATAGGGAAAAGGGGGGAAAGGGGGGGGGGGGGGGAGGGGGGGGGGGGAAGAAAAAGGGGGGGAAAGGGGGGTGATGGGGGGGGGAATCTAAGGCCAGTTGTCCATACATAATCCTCCAGATCCCTACAGATTCTGAGGTCCACAGATTTGTTCAGCTCATCCCACTGTTTGCCTCTGCTGTAAGTCGGGGCTGGAATTGCCATCACAAAACCTTGATTCTGTTGTCATAAGACATTTTTGACACTTGACTTTGAGGTGTGCTTTGGATCATTGTCCTGCTGGAAGGATCCAACCACAATCATACCTTAATTTCCTGTCTGTGGTAGTGGGGTTATGATTCATCTAGCGGAGACTCGATGGAGCTCATGAAAACTATATATCTGTTGTGTTGTCCAGTACTTGGTTAAGTGAAACAGCTCACGCGCACGCATATAGATCTCCACCACCATTACTACACATAGGGGGACGTTTCTGCATGGGCTGTATCTTTGTGCCAAACTCCCCCAACTGGTCCCAACTGTTTTGCATATAAAACCCTAAGGGTCTAAAATAATATTATCTGGTATTTTGCAAGTTGCTTATAAAGATGATCCAAATCTATTTGATAATTTTGTAAATTGTGTTGTTTTTAAGACAAAGTGCTGCATTTCTCATGGCCTAAGCATTAACCTATCAAAGGTTGAGGAAAACTGTCAAGAAGTCATATAGGGTACATCCCCGAATTAATAAGCCCACTCTGGACTATATGTTTATAATTAGAGAATATATGCTCCCTTTATGTATAAAGAGTTTGCTGCTTATTTTAAAACAATCAATAACATGTTTTTCTTTTAATGCTGTTTCACTAAAGGTTGAAGAAGATGCATCATTCAGGAGAACTCACCCTGTTATGTCCTCTTATCCCTCTCATATTGGGGTCTATCTGGTAACATTTTGGTAAAAAAAGTTCCAGTTGATGGAAGCCATTGGAGTAACATGGAGGTTCTTATTGTAGAGCTCCACTCCCAAAAAGGTCCACAACATAAATGTAATCAGTAGGGTCGAATAGCTGGCATAGACAAAGAGGATTCCCCCTACTAACACTTCCATCATACTTTCCGAATGGCCAACTAGAATGACGAATTTCTTCACTACCTTTTGCAGCTCGTATGTTGGAAATTCAAAGAGAAGGAAAACACTTTTGGAACCAGTTTGTGCTTTTTGAAGAAGTACTAATTAAGATCGCTGAGTATCATGTAGAAATCTGTAATATGACTGGTATGATGTTTGAAAATGAGGCCCTGATGAATTCTTTCCAGGATGCCAAGTATGATCTGGTTTTGACTGAACCTGCCCTTTTGGAGGGGATGTGTTACTAGCACACCGACCTTGGCTTCCCTCCTTGTTTTTACTGTCCGATGTGACTGTGCATGGAGAGGGCCCTTTCGAACATACGCCCCCTCTCCACCTCTGTCCTATGTTTCCCGTTTCCTGGAGGCAGAGCTAACAGACAAGGATGACTGTTTATTCAGAGAGTGGAAGAACGGTGCTGATATTTACCTTTTAACTCTCTATACCAACAGTCAAAAGTACTACGGCCCACCTTACAACGGCATTCTGCCAGAAGTACATTCGGGCCTTGATGTTCATTTACTCTACACTCTTTCAGGATGCAGACCATCTGTCTCATGAGAAATTACTTCACTTTTGAGTTTCCACGACCCACACTGCCAAACGTGGTCTACATGGGTAGGCTTCCAATGCCAACCCTCCTAAACCACTTCCTGATCACCTAGACGCATTTGTCCAGAGCTCGGGGAAACACGGCATCCATTGTCATGTCTTTTAGGAAACATTTTTGAGACAAGCTGTTGAAGTTTGAGTGTGGGGACTGAAGACATAGCAGCAATCTTTTGCTCAACTGCCTCAAAAAGTTATTTGGAGGACACACTGAGGGACCTCGGCCTACTACCCTTGGAAACAACACGTTGCTTGTGGCTCTGATGCCACAGAATGACCTCCTTGGACATCCCAAAAGACTAAGTTGTTATGTAGCCCGATGGAGGAACCAATGGTGTTCAAGGAGGCTATTTACCATGGGGTGCTCCCTTCTAGGCCTACCGTTAGCTTTTTGACCCTACCGATAACGCTCTCCAGGAGTTGGAAAAAGGGAACTGCAAAGCCTTGGGGACATTAGCCACTTGGACACAACGGTGTTTTTGGAGGGCTTTGAAGGAGGTGCTGTATAATCCATCCTACCCCCCCCCGAGAGAACATGCAGAGACTGTCTAGACTCCATCGAGACCAGCCCATGAAACCTCTAGATCGTGCAGTCTTTCTGGATTGAGTAATGTTATGAGGCTATGGAGGTGCCCGTCAACTTGCGCACACAGTCTTTCAGGATGTCCTGGGAGTTGCCTACCACTCTGTGAGATGTTTATGCTCACCCTGCTGGGGGCTGTGCTCATTACTTCTGTGCTAACGTTTTTCTTGATGAGATTTCTTTGTTGTAGATTAGTGTTTCAAAAGGAAACTCAAAACGTGAGTATTTTGACTGTTGCTTCCCTTTTTGTAGATAAGCTCTTGTATTGGAAGACAATGATTTCCTTTGTAAAACAATATATCAGCATTTATTAGCGCCATTGCCAAAATCTTGTTTCTTTTATTTTTATTTTTGCAATTATTTTGAAGTCATGGGTTTACATGTCATGTAAACATGTTATACTTCCATAAATAGTTAAAACAAAGTACCTGTGCATCCATCTTGTTTCTTTAAATGCTTTAGAGAGAACAAAAAGTGTTTAGTGTAGTTAAATTGCACATATTCACTGTAAAATCCCATGACTGCAAAGGAGCAGCTACACATTAAACCTAAGCAACTATGCCCAATTCCAAGCATTGCACCGAAAGGGGTATACATTCACATGCATTTCAGATGTGATTCATGTTGTGAAATGAATTTAAATATAAACACATGCTAACAAATAAACATGTGGACCATAATGTGAATAATGTTACATAGGAAATTTATTTCAGCATGTTGTGTTATGAAATTTAAACATCTTAAAGAGAATGAGTTGATCACTGATGTCATAAATGAATCATGTAAAAAAGTCATAATAATAAAAATATATATGCATCATTTTACACTTCCTGGTTTTGACTGGGTTCCCCGCTGCCTCCGACCTCACGGATTCCATCTCCCAGAGTTCAATCCATGATGACGTCACGACCACAGCCAACCCCCCCCCCCCCACCCAAAATTCGCGCCAAAATCTGTTGAGCATACTAGGGTTCTCTCTAGACTACGATAGAGTAGAGATAGATAGATAGATAAGATAGATAGATACAGATGATACATAGAGGAAAACGTGGGTTTTCTGGAGCAAAGGTTTGTATGTACCAGCTAGTAACTTGTGGGGAGAAAATCAGACTTCAGTTCCTGACCAAACACACTATTACTCTGGATTTTTAGTAGAAACACCTTGGATGGGCAGTGTGTCTACATTTGGACAACGACGACCTGTAAAGATTGCTTATGGCTCCTTCTATCCACACCTAATTATTTAATGTCATATAGGATGCCATAGATGTTTCTTTATCATCTAAACTCATTAATGTATTATTAAATATTTTAAAATTGTGTGTTTGTCCTTTGCACAGCTCTCCTCTTTAAAAACACTTGGCTTGGGCAGGACAGCATAAGAGACAGTACACATTTGTCTTTGATTCTCTTTGAACTGTGATTGGAGGA